>CM031236.1:371673327-372273327 GCA_018340775.1 Taxus wallichiana var. yunnanensis
TCATGCACATTGAAGATAAGTGGCTCTTGATATCTTTCAGGATCATCTTCTTCATTGTCATCTTCTTCATCGTCATCATCATTTTCACTTATGTATCTCTCCAAACTCCCATTTTCTTCCGAGGTGGTCTCCTCTTCTATCCTATACTTCTTCCTAACTGGGGATTCTAGTGTAGGTGACTCTGTCTCTTCTTCTTTTGATGACTCCTTGTCTAACATATTTTTTGGCTCTAGAGTCTTCTCTTTGACTATGGACCTTTTATTGCACAAATACATACTTGTTCTAGCACTTGTCCCAGGGGTACCTATTACTTATGTATCCACTACACTAAGTACTTTCTTCTTTTGGTTATTTTTCCTCCCATTTTGGCATGGGTATCTTCCTATCAGTTGGGTCCTCACGTATAGACACCTCATTCTCTAGATACATTCCCTTCTTAGATTTGGGTCTTATGCAGATGTATACTTGCACTGTGGATCCTCCTGCAATGGGAAAAGTCATGGGTCTCATCATTTAAACCTCATGTGACATGTAATTCTCTATGTACATGCACTTGTTGGGGTAGACCAACCCTTAGCACATTTTTCTCGTGGCCTTGGTCTAGATTACCAAGGTCCAACCTTAACTTCTTGGATTCTTTGAACCTGTTCACTCCCACTTGGAAGTGTTGAGATATGAAGGAAAAAGGGAGCTTGCACCATGGGCCAGTATCTCATCTATCGGTTTAAATCTGCTAAGGCAGAAATGTTGATAAAATTTATCTTAAATTTTTATGGAAAAAAAAATACAAGTGGGTTTTATTTTTTATTCCTTTGACATATGTATTTGTGAGATATACTGATTGAACTACGATATTTTAATGTTTTGAGAAATTGTGAAACCTAGTTGTGGGATAGCGGTCATAAGTTTTTATAGAAGTTTCATATAGATCTGAAATTTTTAATATATGAATCAAGACATATTTCCCATGTGGGTTTTTAGTATTTTTTATTTAATAATTTTACATGAAGTTATGCATGATAGAAAATTGTCCCAAGCGAGTAGGAGCATTGTGAGCAAGAAAGACAAAAAGTGAGATTGAGGAAGCTAGAGAAGGAGTGGGGTTCTAAAAAATTTTAGGAATCTTAGGGATGTTGAAATAAAACTAATTAATCTCACACTTTATTTTGGGTGTCTCTAAAATTCTGCATCCATGAATGTTGCAAGAATGTTTGTCTTAAGGAAATTTAGTAGGTAGTTTTGACTAAGAAGATAAGTTTGGTGTTTTTGGTTATCTTGAGTCAATTTTATGATGTATATAAGGTTTTTGGATTTTTTTAATAGGTTAAAGGAGCTAGGAAGCATTGAATAAGAAAAAATCCAAAATTTTCACTATTGGGAAAATAGCTAGTGAAGGAAGAAATTGAGAAAGTAGTTGACAAGGTGAGTGTTTAGAGAAGTTGCTTAAAAAGTGTTGTATTTGATGATTGAAGTAGAAATGATTGAATATGCTACAAAAGGTATGGTTCTGAGGAGATCATATAAAAGGATATTTATCATTTTTTATAAGTTATAATCCTTTTTGGGTATTGTTATGATCTTCAAATGCAGAGATAAGGTGAATTTGGTTGTTTGTAAACTCTCTTAAATAGTTGATTGATATGGTTGTTTCAAATGTCTACATCAAGTTTTGAATAAAATATTCCTACACTTGTCTCCAAGTGTACATTTATCTTCTCATATTCTAATGGAAGTACCATGATTTTGGCATTGAGGTAAGTATCTAGTAAGATATGACCCCACCATTTTAGCTCAATCTATTATATTTTCTAAACATCAATACATCCTAGAATGCGGGATTTTGGACATTGATTTGTACAATATTTAGGCCAAGATTTAGTTAACTAAGAGGTTAAGGTGAATCTTTCATACAACATACCTATTTCTTCATTGCATGTAATGTTATTTATTTTGTGTATGATCTATCATGTTATTTTTATTCCCTTTATTGTGTATTCTAGTGCACTTACTCTCATATATTCTTGTGGCACATGTTCATGAAATTAACAAAATAAGTATCAAAATTTGAAGTCCCAAAGTATTGTGGATTTGTTTTCCTCTACTTTTACCATCCTTATGGGTTAAATATCATGTTCTCTACACATCTAATGGTTTAAATCTGCATCTATGTTTCCACTAATTAAGGAGGATACTTCCACAGAATGTTACTTTTCCCACTAGTGTTTGTGTAATCCTTCTCATTATGCGTAAATGCATATAGGTTCTCTATCTCAAAATTAGTAAGATATCTAATTATATAATTCAAATCATATTATACAAATGGATTCTTAGAGTGCACATGAATAGGGACTTCCACTTGTTATATTCTTATGTGTGTTTTTCGCTTCATGATTGCAGTAAGGATTTTAATCTTTCTGGATGTTCTACCTTCAACCAGCTCTCAATATCATGTACATAGGGGATATTGTATCTTTACGATGGTATATGTATTCTTCCCAGTCCTATTCATTGGTATGGAAATGTTAGAGTCCTCCAAGTGTGCTTTCATGTGGATTTTCACTATATTGATTGTCTTATTCCCATCATATGTACATTTATGTCCAATTAAAATAGGATAGTGCATCTCATTATTCTTCATATAAATTACCTCAAAGTCTCCTTTCAAACTTAGGTTCCTACCTAAATTTCTACATCTTCTATCTATCTAATTCGATCCACTCTCCCAAAAAAATTGAGAGTCAAGGTGACAAGGTTGTAAGGTAATGTCTAGAAACCATAACTTTCCATGTATACCTTGCAATCATAGTAATAGTGTTCCCAAAATCAAATATTACATCTGTTATCTCATATCCTCCTAGAATTATGTTCATTCTAGTGTCTACATCCCAAGTTTTCTTTGTTTTATCATACCAAATAGGATTCCTAAATTGAACAACTCCACTACTTGAAATTTCTAGTGAAGTCTTTAATACATTGGAGATATTTTCTGAGATATATTCATTTTGCAATACATATACTATTCTTAGAAGATCCCGCAATCCAATAAATACTCCTTTTTGTGTCAAAATATTCATCATCTATCCATATATGTGTGTTTTATCTTCCTTAGTGTTCTTTATGTTGATATATATGTTCTAAAATGAATGTGATAATCCCTTACATTTTTCTAGTAATATTTTTTTTTCTTGGATAAGGATACTTATCATTATAATCATATCGTACTTGCAGCTCACTAGGAATCTCCACATGTTCCAAGCCTTGTCCTTTCCTCCATGATCTAATGATAACTTGGATACTTCCAATTTCTTTGGGTATTACATTAATCATTTTTTAAAATTACATAGTTATTTTTATTTACTTTGTTTCTCCAATGTGGGGTAATATTTTATATTATTTTGCATCTACACCCTACAATATGAATAATAGACCCATTGTACGATTATAAACTTGAGTAGGTATCGGAATATGATTCACATTTTATATTACACTTGGTTGGCTTCTTGGATTACTCTTTATAGTTGTATGATTTAAACTACTACTTAGATTTGGATTCAATTGCAGACTTTGTTGATTAGTACCGTACTTGTACCTACACTTACCTTTTTGTATTTGTGTTGTAATTATTATTAATCTTAAGAATCATATTGGATTTGGAAAACTTTGGAAATATTATCATTTATTTAGACTCATAGAAATATTATTACTACACTAGTCATAATTTCTTTGTTTCCATTGAAAGATATTATGCATAATGGATTCCTACTCAATGAAAAATTTACCTCCTTTTATATTTTTCCACACTTATTTCCTTGGAACTTATATGAAACATTGTTTATATTATGGATGATTGACTCAAATTCCTTCACAATTCGTACAAATTTTTCATTTACTCTTAGTCATTAAAAAATCCCAAGTTATCAATTATTTATTTAGCTTAAGGGACATATATCCTAAAATAGGGTATTATCATCTTTTACCGACCTCTATGGATCTGGTTTAATTCCTTTACTATAATTTTTTTCTTTTGTAATGCCATGGTTTTTATAATCGATTCTCTAGGTTCATCTCCAACTACTTCAAAAACATTCTCCTAATTATCTTTAATCCCATACTTTATTATTATTCTTCTCTTTCCTCAATTTCTTAAGTTTTCATTCTAGTTTTACAATTAGGGTCCACATCTTATTGCATACAATCTCTTAGTCACTTTGGTATTCTCCTTCACTCTTACCATTGGTTTCTCCAAAATATTACTTCCCTCTTTCCTCACTCACTTTTCCTACTCGTCTTTGATTTCACCTTCCCCTATAACACTTAAAATCCCTCATCTATTGTGTTGTGCATATTCTCTCTACAATATTTTTATCCTTCTCTTTTCTTCTTTTTGATCCTTCTCATACCCTTCAATATTACACTTTCATTCCATACCTTTTACCCTCATCCTCTTACAACTACATCCCTTTTGCACCAACTGAATACTCCATGTCATGTGGAGTTGACACCATGACATTTTTCACAACTAGAATTTTTAATAAGAAAGGGAGTTATTTAACAAATTTTCATCATAATCCATAAACAAAACAAAAATTGACATAATCAAATGAACAAAAAAATTGGAGAGAAATTTTAGCTACATGTAAATGTTTCACCTCATTCTAGAGCATTTCTTTGAATATTGACGAAATAGATAAGGGTAAAGGGCTAGGAGGAATACCTATTAAAATTCTAGTTGAAGGTTGTTATGCGCATATGACTTCTTGATCCATAGATGATGTGAGAGCTTCCTTTTGGCTAGGAGGAACTACCTGAAATAGAAAACAAGACCACCAAATAAAAGTTAAATAATATATGTAGTGGACTGCCTAGCGTATGCTAGATCCGAGAAGTGTGATACTCCCTAGATGACTATCAATCCACTATTTAAAACAAATCAATGTTAACAATAAAGGAAATCCTACTATATTTAAAATGATTTAGGTATCTTATTCGACTAAAATAAGAAAATTTATTCACAATAGGATAAGTTATGCTTGATTATGAAGGTCAAGATCTCTATCATTACTAGAACTAGTCAGTGTATGGTTATAGGCTATTTTGGGTATTTGGTAGAGGTTTTAAGCTCTATTCTTGGTCTGAGGGTAAAAACATAGAGACCGATGTCGGTCTGGTATGACTGGTGTTGGTTTAGGTTAATCGGTGATAGTTGTGGGTAACCGGCGTCGGTATGGTTGGGGTACAGGAAACTTAATACAAAGACTTAGTGGGGTGATAGATCTAAGGCTAAATGGAAATGGAAAGGGAAATGACGAGGTCCATGTGGGTCTTAGGTGTGCTCAGGGATAGTTATCAGTAGGGTATGGGTAGTTTAATGGTATGGGTGAAATATTGATCAAGTTTATATGAAGGAAAATGATGGGTGAATGGGAATGCAAGTAGAAACTAATAATGAAGTAAAAGAGTCTACTAAAATGACAATGGATAAGTGTTGGTTAACAAAACACTTATTGTTTAATGAGCTTGATGTCCAGTTGCAAATGCGGTTGGTCGATGGATGGAGCTTTGGTGTGGTGATGGCAATTCCCTGAATGGTCTTGTGAATGTAGGTGGCTCTGTGATTGCTTATGGTGTTGGTTGTAGATGCTCTGATGCATGTACAAATGCTAGTTTTGCTTACATGTAGCTCTTGTTTCATCTCTTGCTCTCAGAAAATGTGCCAACCCAAAAATAAGGTTGTTTTGGGGATTAAATGGTAACTGAAGATTGTTCAGGTTGATCGGTGATGTGGTTTAGGGTAACTGGCATTGGTTAGGGTGGGATTTTCTAGGTTTACTAAATTGAGAATATCTCTTTATTTTCTTAGATCTCGTTCATTTTCTTCTGTGGATTGGAATGGAAGATTCCTTTCTAACGAGTGGGAATGTGGTTAGAGGGAATGTAGGCTTTGATTTTTAGGGTTTAGGTAGGTCTTAGTTAGTTATGGAAACATACTAAGAATAGGTCTTAGGGTGAGGTGGCTAGATGAGGTGTATAGGTGAGGTGGATGGTGGGCATTATCCAATTAGGATATTTTAAATAATAGATATTATGAGATCATGAATTAATTTAATTAATTAATTAAATTAATATTAGAGTGGGGTGAAAGGGGCCATGGTTAGGTGAGTGTGTTCAAGTTGGTTATTTTGTCGAGGGACCAAGGGGAGTGTGACCCAATTTTGGTGTCTACATTTTCCCCCTTTTTGTAGTGTAGCCTTTATCGGTAAATGACGACAAAAATAAGATGTGGTTGCCCCATGTGTGGGTGAAGGTGATCCTCCTCAAACTAGGAACTGATGAGGTAGAAGGTAGAATGATGAGTGGTTTGATAAAAGATGAATGTGATGAAGAGAAAGGTGGGAAACATGGGTAAAAAGGGGAAATGTTCTAATCGGGTAATCCAGGTAATGGATCAGGGTCAAAGGTAGTAACAGTCAAATGCACACACATGTATAAACTACAAAGACGTTACTAGGTTGAAGAGTAGGAAAACTCTACATTTATAAGGTTGATAGGTTTATCCAAATAAGGTTGAGGTGATTCCAGTATCCAAGGTATAGGATATGGTCAGGAAACATGATGCAGGTTAGGTGCAAGAATGTTTAGGTATGTTCTAGTACACAAAGGGTTGGGTCAGGATAAATGGTCACGATAAGAGGAAAGGTAAGGTTAGTATGTCTATCAACACATATAACAGTGCCACTAGGTATAGCGAGAACATGAGGTCATAAGTCACTAGAAATTTTCCATGGTCCAAGTAACTAGGTCAACATGGGTAGGGCCGAGGTATGGGTAAAATAATGAGTCCCCAAATGAGGATGAGGTGAGGTAGTAAAGGATGAGGTCAGGAGGATAAAGTGAAGTTTCCAAGTCAAGTGTGGGTGAGGTAAAAGGAGGTAGGTCATCAAATTAGGGGTAGGGGAGGAAAAAGGACTATCTAGGATAATCGATGATGGTTTGAAGGAACCGATGCCGGTCGCGATGGACCGACCATGGTAAGCTAGGGGCACGGGACCTATGTTAGTCAAGGTAAAACCATTACCGGTCAAGTTGGGTAGGTTATAAAAAATAAAAATTGTTGTGTTTTTTAAATCATTTTTCATTTACTGAATTGGAGAAAATGATAGGTGAGAGAAAAGGTGGAAAACTTCCATGCGGAATGGAGAGTTGAGTTGGCAAGTGGTGTAGCAAGTGATTGGCAATCGATAGGCAAGTCCATAGGATCGATTGATTGATTGATTAGTTAGAGGTGAGAGGTTGATTGGGTGATGGAAGAGGTAGGAGAGGGTCAGGTGGACCACTAGGTGCAGTGGCCCAATGTGCCACCATGGCGGCGGCAACATGATGAGGTAAGAGTCAATCCTATGAAAATGTTTTGTGTGTTAGATTGAATTAGAGGTTGGTGGGTAAAAATAGGTTTTTTTGGGGGAAAATGAATTTTGAATTTTGGGAGGGAAAATCGAGTTAAATAGGAATGAGGAGAGAGGTGATTGGGTGATGGAGGGGTGGGGAAGGGTGGAGGGGGATTTGGGTATGGTTTGGTGTTTAGAAGGGAGAAAAAGGAAGTTTTTTGGAAGAAGGGGGTTTGGATGTCACGGTTTTTATGATGACAAGTGACTAGCGTCGATCAAAGGCTAGCTAATGTCAGTGGTGCCGAACCAGTATCGGTCATGAAATAGGTGACCAATGATGGTTTATGGGGGAATGGGGTCGGTTAGGGGTAACCGTGACTAGTTGGGCTATGGGGAAAAAGGGGACAAAAGTGACCTAAGTTGGGTGGGTGAGATAGGTAGTGGGAAGTAAAAGATGTTTTGGGGAAGATCAAAACATAGGTAAGGGTGAAAATAGGTAAGGGTGAATGATAGTGGTTTGGGTTGGGGTGGGTAGATAGAAGATGTGATACAAAGGTAAGGAGGTTTAGGGAAAGAGAAGTAGGGTGATAGGTATAGGTGAGGTGTCGAGTGAGATTGTGATTATGATTAAGGTGAAATTAATGTGATGTTTTGTTGGTTGCAGGTGAGAGATCAGTTGATGATGTGAGATAGGGTGTCACCCCTTTTCTTGAGAGTTTAAGGTGTGGCAATAGATAAAGAGTGGAGGCATATCATGTAGATGTGGGCCTAATTGGGGTCTGAAGCTATCGACATGTAGTCCGGAAGCCTGAGTTTGATGGTCACCCTCATCGATAGATGGGATTCAATGACCAACACATTCCACCTACCAACGAGGGAGATGACAGTCACCTTAGAGGATGTGTATAGGATCCTTGGTTACCTATATTGGGGACATATGTATATTTGATCTCCTTAGAGGCATCTAAGGAGTTGATGTTAATGGTATTCGGTGAGGGACTAGTAGAGATGACATTCCACAGTGCCAACCTGAGTTATGGAGAGATGTACCTAGCCCATCTAGAGGAGACGAGGCTAGTAGTATTATTGATGGAGGCAGTTTGTTGTTTTGCACTGCCAGATGCAGAGGGTGGGAGATTCCCATGATCACTGATGGGGGTGTTACATGATATGATGATGGACAAGACCTACTTTACATGGGTGCCAACATTCCTAGTGTAGTTATATAGAGAGCTATGGGCGTATGGGTGGCTCCGCAAGTTCAGTTTATGTTGCACATTTATTCTTCATTGTTGGGCCTACGAGCACATTGTGTGTGTTTGCTCGATTGGTATGCCCCGAGTGGATGCATTTGAGCCTAGGTTTGTTAGAGTGGGCTACAGGTGATGGGTGCCAGTGATGGGAGAGCATTGAGCAGGAAGGTTACACATGATGTAGCCTATTATAGGTGGTTACTGGAGGGATTTTCCAGTGTGGACATTATTTAGAGACCGTATGTGGGTTATCCCTCATACAGATAGATGGTCGATGAGTTAGATGGCCTACAGATACTTAGATGGATTAAGGGGCATCATGTAGGGGAGCACGAGATGATCCCAATAGATAGGGTTAGATGGTAGTTTGGGCTACCACAAGACATACCCCCACCCTTCCCATAGTACCAGAGAGATGATGTGGAGAGACCACTACCACTACCAAAATGACAAGTACCTACAGGGGAGGAGGAGCAGGTTATAGACCGGCATATTGATGATGTCAGGGTGACTAATAGGTATAAGCAGTGGTGGGCGGCACATTTATGAGCAGTGCCTCCCAGGCTGGGGTAGCCAAATTTAGCCACCATCACGGTGTAGAGAGATGCCCTATACAGGGGCAGGTGGTGACCCTAATTACACAATTAGGGATAAGAGAGGGTAGTTGGAAGGTTCAGAGGTGGAGGTGGCCCACTGCTTGCATGCACACAAGTGGCCAATCTACAGGCCCAGATGGCCTAGGGTGGAGATGGAGATGGAGATGATGAGCAGGTGGCTGCTCTACAGGCATGGGTTATAGGTTTGCAGGGCTAGTTTGGCCACTGCACAGGCATAGATTGAGGCACTACAAGCCTAGGTATAGGGTCAGAGGCCGATGGGGCCACCACAGCATGGGTAGGGTCCCATTTCACAAACAAGGGTGAGACATGGTCCCACAAGATAGGCACATGGGCAGAGAGACCAATGGGGCCACCATAGACAAGTACCCATATCCAAGTTATGGGATGCCTTAGGTGAGGCCAAGTATTACTAAGATCAGTTGATGGTGGCGAGGATAGATTTTCTATCCTACAAAGAGTACATGGCACAACAAGCCTGAGTGAGAGGACTCGATCCCGCACCCACAACATGGAGAGCACAGGGGGCCATCAAGCCTCGAGATAGGATCAAGGTGAGGCCACTAGTTCATGGAGGCCAGCCCTAGGTGATGTACCAGCAGGGACCTAGCCACGCCCCATGAGAGGTGGTGAGATGTTATCAAGGCCATCAAGTAGGAGCCGAGGAGGAGACAGGAGAGACCGATATGGAGGATATCGGCAAGATGATGCCTGATGTATGTCACTCCTTTTTCATGTATTTATTCATTTTTATATATACCATCTTGTGTGCCAAAGAGAGTGAGGATGTGTATGAGAGTTTTTTGTATATTTTTTATCATATATCGGCCTACATGCCGAAGATGGTGAGGCTGTATATGAGAGTTTTGAGAGATTTGTTATATATTATTTGATATCATTGTATATTGTATGGATACACATATTTATATGATGAGATGGATGATTCGGTGATGATGTATTTATGTTGATAGAATTTTGAGTGTTATTCATAGATGGATTCATGATAGGTGTGTTAGGCATGGTGGAGTCAGGTCATAGGCATGGATTGAGTCAAGTCATAGGCATGGTTGAGTCAGGTCATAGGCATGATGGAGTTAGGTCATAGGCATGGTTGAGTTAGGTCATAGGCATGGATGGAGTTAGGTCATAGGCATGGTTGAGTCAGGTCATAGGCATGATGGAGTTAGGTCATAGGCATGGTTGAGTCAGGTCATAGGCATGGATGGATGCAGTTTGGTTTATAGATGGTTGAGTTGAAATGGGTTGAGTATGTAATTCATTAATTTGTGTAATTAATGATGATATAAGTCATGTTGAGATGTGTTGATAGTAACATGCATGATAATGGTAAAGAAAAGGTAGACATAATGAATGTATGAATGAGGATGGTAAAGATGTGAAGCAATTATTGTTGGTTTGATTTTAATTTCCAATTATTGATATAAAAAGGAAACTAACTAGGGTAGAATGTGATTTTAGGAAAAGGAAAGGGGAATTGGTTAGGGTAAAGAGTGGTTGAGCTAACCTCCAAGGGCCCCATGCCCTCAGAGTGCTGCCTACATAGTCCTGGTGAAAAGGGACCTCAGGCTGATGTAGTTCTCCCATAAGCTAGGGAAAATGCAAGGAGGTATGAGAATGAGTTGGTAGTTTATAGGCATGATTGAGTCTAGGTTTTGGTTTAGGCGTGGTTGAATTGTGGGCAAATAGGTATGGGTTATATTAAGTTGATTATGGTGAAAGAGGAAAATTTCCCTAGAGATAAGCGTCGAGGGGCTAGTCCTGTATGAGATGATCAATCACATAATGAAGAAGTTAAAAGATAAGAGGAGGCAAGAGAGCCACCTGATTGGAAAGGATCATAATAGTTGGATCATACCTTAGATAGGCTAGTGAACGTAAGACCCTGAAGACATTGCATGATTGATTATTCTAAAGGTGAAGAGTAGTCACATGATCACCAAATGTCACGGTTCCAGTAGGTCCCTTGAGGTGGTAGGGAATGAAAATGTGAATGGTGAGAGGGTGAAAAGTGGTTAGTTTATATGGTATTTGGTAGCATGCCTTTTGGCAAGAGATCCAAGATCACAATGAACAAGTCCATGACAAAAAAAAAAAATTTGACTTGTATTTGGGATAGACTGATCGAGGTGGGAAGTCTATATGGGATGAGAAAATTAACTCCTTGAGGTCTTCGTGAAGCTGATCGATGCGGGAAGCTTTGGATTTTTTTTTTTTTCTTTTTAAGTAAGCTTTACATAGTTTTCCTTCGAGGGAGCAGTCTATTTACAACAGAGATGTAGAGAGAAAGATGTCATTTTTGAGGGAGTCATCTTTTTATTGGAAGTTTGACTCAAGGAGTTGGATCCCATGTGAGGATTTTAAGTCATGGAAATACTAAGGTGAAGAATTGGATTCTTATTTAGAAAGCAAGGTGAAATGACCATGGGATCTCATCTAAAAGAAGACAAAAAGTATCCATGAGAATCATGCCATGTGCAACGCCATGGTACACATATTTAAGAGAAGATAAAAGAGTGATGGGTATACACATGATTCTTGTTTAATCATTGGGGATGGCATAGTGAAAGGAGGGAAGTGAAAAGTGCTCAAGGGACGAGCATGAAAAAAAAAGGTGAGGTAATGTCAACAAGTAGAATGGTTGAAGATGTAAGGCATTAAGGGGCTCAGGTTTGGGTTTACCATCGAGTGAAGATAAATGATAAGCACTTGATCCATAAGTATGAGTCACGATGTATGGTCCAAGCCAATTAGGAAAAATTTCCCCGTTTACTTTTTTTTCTACTTTAGTTACATGTTGATTTTCTTTCACAGACAAGGTCACCGACTTGGAAGGCTCATTCATGGACACATTTTTCATAGGCATGTTTGATACGTTTTGGTAAACTTGAAGATGGTCAAGAGCGTTAAGATGACATTCATCTAATAACTCAAGTTGTGCTAAATGGTCCTGGCGAAAGTCATCATCATTGAGCATGTCATGAAGAGAAATATGAAGTGATGGAATCTGGACTTCGAGAGGTAGAACAACCTCTGTACCGTAGACTAGAGAAAAAGGTGTGGCAAAGCAGTGGAAGTGTGAATACTTATACGATATGCCCATAGGGTGAAAGGAATGTGTGTATTCCCATAGTCCTTCCAAATATCATTAACCACTTTCATGAGAATTTTTTTCAAGGTTTTATTAGTGGATTCAGCTTGGCTATTGGTTTGTGGGTAATAAGGTGATGAGAAACTGAGTTGAATACCAAAGGCGTTGCAAAGTTTCAGTAAGGTTTTATTTTTGAATTGTTTTCTATTATCAATGATGAGGCGGTGAGGAACACCAAAGTGTGAAAATAATGTGATGATTGATGAACTCACATATTTTCTCGGCTTTTCATGGAGATGAGAGGTATGGCTTCAACCCATTTGTGTAATATTCGGTAGTGGTGATGATCCATTGATGTCACTGGGAAGAATGGGGATTGATTTCTCCAAAAAGATCCAAACCCCATTGAGAGAAGGGCCAAAGGTCATGGGTGACCTATAGAGCATGACTGGGTGTATGATGAATATTGGCATGTTGTTGGCATTTTACACAATGCTTAACGTAATCAACAATCATGGTTAAGGGTCGGCCAGTAATAGCCTAGGTGAAGAATACACTTAGCAACAGCAAGGCCATTGAAGTGACCTCCACATATGCCATCATGAACTTCCTTAATGGTATAAGGAATTTCAGAACTTGTAAGGCATCATAAGAGAATACCATCAAATTGCGCTTATAGAGGAGGCCACCCATGATGACGTAACGAGAGACCTTTTTAAGAAAAGTGCACATTGTCCATTACGAGTGAGGTCGGGAGGCAAGATGGAGAGGGAAAGATATTTTGAGTATTGTTTATACCAAAGGTCACTCGGGTTAGGAGCAGTGGTTTTGATGGAGTAAAATTCATGAGGTAAGTAAGAGGGTGATTGGAGTCTTTGTACATGGTGACAAATATTTTAGAATCGATGGGTGAAGCGGGTATTTGAGAAGCCAGGAAGGCCATGGTATCTACAAATTTGTTGGTAGAACGTGGGATGATTTGAAGGGCGTAACGGTCAAAGGTGGTCAAAAGTATGTCCACATGATGTTTATACTTTTAAAGTATCTCATTACAACATTGGTATATACCATTGACTTGGTTTACGACCAATTGAGAATCACCAAAGATGTTGATGGACTTAATATCTAAGGCATAGGAAGCTGAGAGACCTAATACGAGTTGTTCATATTCGGAAATATTGTTTGTACAATCAAAATTGAGTTTGAAAGATAAAGGCATGGGTTCACCATCAATTGGAATGAGGATAACACCAGCCCCACATCCACGCTGACACTTGGAACCATCGAAGAAGAGTGTCATTTGGTAAGCAGGTTCATCTAAGGAAAGGGTAGCAATTGATTCATCTAGAAAGTCAAATTTAGAGGGTTGGTCCCCAAAAATAGGTGCATCATCCAATACGTTGGTGATAGCTTGGGCCTTGATGTAATTTTTATGGGTGAATTCGAGGTGAAGGTCAGGCGAGAAGCATGATCCAGCATGCAACTCGTTGATTTTGGTAAGGTTTTGGCATACATGAAGTGTAAGGGGTTGGTGTTGGTCACAATATAGGTTTTGTGGTTGAGTAGGTAATGGTGGATTTTTCTGGCAACAAAAACTAAGGCTAAGAAACAATTTTTGGCATGGGTGTATTAGGTTTTGTAGTCCAAAAGAGTATGGCTTATGTAATAAACCCATGTTCCCCGTGTTGTTCATCATGATGAGCGAACATGGCCCCCAAGGAGTGATCAGTAGCAGAGATGTATAGGTAGAAGGGTTGATCATCTTTAGGTGGAATGAGTACGGGTGGTTGGAGAAGGTATTGTTTTAAGGCTTCAAAAGATTTATGGTAGTCATCATCCCATTTAAAGGAGACATCCTTCTTGAGAAGATGATGAAAGGGTTGACACCGATCTAACAATTGTGAAATGAAATGATGAATAGACTGTAACTTACCTTGTAGGCTATGGAGTTGCCTAAGATTAGTGGGTAGAGGAATTTCAAGAATGGCCTTGAATTTAGTAGGGTCAACCTCTATTCCACGTAAGGAGATGATAAATCCCAGGATTTTTCCGAGAGAACCGTGAAGACACACTTCTTGGGCTGAAGGTGAACACAATATTTAATGAGGTGGTCAAAGATGGTTTTTAGGATGACGAGGTGCTCGAGTATGTGTTTGGATTTGGAAAGGAGGTCATCCACATAATCTTCCAATATACGATGCATGATGTCATGGAAGATGTAAGTCATAGCCCACTGATATGTGGCACCAGTGTTTTTAAGGCCAAAAGGCATGACTCGATAGAATAAGGTCCCCAAGGGGTGATGAATGTGGTTTTGTGTTGATCCTCTGGGAAAGTAAGATTTGGTTATAACCCGAGAAACCATCCATGAGTGATAGCATCTCATGACCAGTGGTAAGGTCAACCAGTTGGTCAATACCAGCAGAGGAAAGTCATCTTTTAGGCAAGCTAGGTTGAGGTCATGGAAATTTTGCAAATGTGAGAGTCCCCTCTGTCACTTTAGTGACAGGGACAATGTTAGAAATCCATTGAGGATAATCAATGGGTAAGATGAAGGAAACAGAAAGAAGGCACTGAAGTTATTCTTTGACCAAGAAGAGCAATGCGAGGGTGCATTTTCCTTAGCTTTTGTTTTACGGGTTTGGCATCGGGAATGGTTATGATATTATGGACCACTATGGTGGGGTCAATACAGGCATATCTGTGTAAGACCAAGTGAAAGTGTGGTTATGGTTTTTGAGAAAAGAAGTGATGGCTTCCTGTTCAGCAACATCTAAAGATTGTCGATCTTTAGAATGTGTGGGTCATCCTGAGTATGAATGTTGATCTCGATAGTTGATTCATTCAACATGGTTTGTATCTCAAATGGTAATGACCGATGAATATATGAGTCTTCTACACCAAGGTAGGTGAGTATAGATTCATCATCCTGACATTGAATGACGTTAATCGAAGGTGTATCATCATCGATCATTTTAGGATACAGGAAGGGCAGAGATGAGGGAGCCTCACCCTCACATTGATAAGTCAGAGGCCCCAAGGAAATGGTGTTTATGAAAAAAAAATTAGGAGGAATGGATTCAGATCCATCGACTCCATCGGTGAAGGTGGTGGTGGTGAAGAAGGTGGAGAAGGGAGGATGTCCTCAATGAGTTCAATGCGGGCCTTCTTGGTAGGTGGTTCAACAAATCTGATACCACTATGGTCATTATGTTTACAGTAGTACATGGAATAATAGTATGGCGGCCTTGCTCATAAAATCCAAAACCAAAACCCATCCACGCACATTGTGTAGGAAGGTGTGGGTGAAACGGTGATTGGTGAGTGACTGGAGATCAGTAGAAAATGGGTGGGTTTGTGATGGTGGTTTAGGTGTATAAGTGGTAGTATCAAGTCCCCCATTGGTGAGATTGGTATGAAGGTGGGGAGGACTATAAAGGAGGCTATCCCCTATGTGGTGATCATAACGAGGATGTTGATGAAGACTTTCATACTCTTGTGGAGTAAGGAATGTGTTGACACTATATAGGTGATACTCCCCAGAGTGAGGCATTGAAAAATGCCTTCTAAGGGATTATTGGTCAATATTTGGGTAGCTGGGATGGATGATGTGTTAGAGATTGACTTGAAGGTGGAGCTAGCTGATTGGGAGGATGATGGCTCAGCCGTTGGAGGTTGTGGCAGTGGTAGGAATGGAGGATGTAGGTGCGGGTGAGGTAGTGGCGACACTAGTGAGTGGAGGTGTAGGTGAAGAGGAAGTGGTCATGGAGGTAGACGCTTTAATGGGTATAAGCACATCATTGGGTTAGTAAAGCATGTTGTAAGTTTTGAAAGGTGATGGGTCAGCTAGAATGGTATAGGTGTGTCCTTCATGCTCAAACTTCACACAATGATGCAAATTGGAAGGAACACAACCCATAACATGAATCTAGGGTCTACCAAGCAACAAATTATATTGGAATTCCCCCTCCAAGACGTAAAATAACTCTAGAATAGTACGGGGCCCATGCGGACATGGAGGATGATGGTGCCAAGTGTGGAAGTGATAACGTCATTGAATGAATGTAACATGACGAGATGTTTATGCATCTAATTATCATGTATCTGCATTTTCTCAAACACATGGGAGGAGATGATATTAATGCTAGCGCCCCCATCGATCATAACATGTCATACACATATATTATCAATATGGACATAGATGAAAAGAGTTGGATCTGGGTCATCAGTTTGGTGTGGTGTGATCTCTTCATCCGAGAAGCTGAGTGTGGCTACTTGGTGAGTAGGTGAAGGTGTAGAAGAAGATGATAATTTGGTGAGAGAGGCTACATGATGGGGTGTAATAATGGAGGCTACAGGTGTAGGATCATTGGGTAAGACCTCAATAGATTGAAGGACCTCCATGAGAGCTTGATGATGGGATTCCGAGGTTTGGATGAGGTCATATAGGGACATTTTGAGGGGGGATTGGTGTAATTGTTTGAGCATCATTGTGCGATGTGTAACCCCATTAGAAATAGGATATGTGGGGATGTGGATAGTGACTTTAGGTGTGGGTACAAATGGTATGTTGGGTATAGGGTTGGTTAGTGGGTCGGTTGCCTTTTCCTTTCCTTTTCCTTCTGAGCATGGGTAGCAACATGGATCATGTTGATTTGAGGTGGGGAGGTAGGTGAAGTAGGTGAGCCATGAAAGGTATAGCGACAAGAAGGGAAAAATCCAAGTGGCGGGAAGGAACCTTGTGAGATGAGTTGGGCACACCGACATTTGGGTGGAGGTTTGGTGAGTTCTCTGATGCAAACCATGTTAATTTTGAATCTTGGGGATGGATATAAGAGTTATGGGGGTGGAGGTCTTGTCACTGAGTAGGACATGGAGGAAGAATTGTGGAGATTGGTGTTGGTAAAATGGGATCCTCATCGATAAGATCATCATCATCAAAGTTTTCTTTAGGAGGAAACAACTGGATAAGAACAGTTTTCAAAGCCTTATAATTCTCTACATTGTGTCCTAGAACACGATGGAAGACATAAATTTTGGTGTCGTCAAACCCCTTTGGTTTGGTTTTGAGTGGGTCATAAGGTCTGAGAGTTGGTAATGTGATGACAGAAGTTTTAAGGAGGTTAGTTAAGATTTTGGCATAGGATCCTGCTAGTGGATCACAATGAGAAGTGAAGGTGGGTTTGGGTGTAGGTGCAGTTGACTATATAGGAAGGGTCTTTGTAAGAGGGGGAGTGGGTCATGCTATGGTTTTAGGTGTTGGTGTGGTCTTAGGTGTTGGTCGTGTCTGCTTGGGTAGGGGCATGGTAGATGAACTGGCGATAGAGTGTGTGGTTGGTTTGACTACCTTATTGGAGGGTAGCAGATTTTTGTCTTTAGGTTACACCTTCTTGGGTAAAGGTGATATGGGTACATGAGATCTAGAGGGAAAAGTGGATGGTGGAAGAGGGTGAGTTACCCATGGGATAACCGAGGTGTTGTGAAGGTAGATGATGTAGGTCATGCAGGAGGTGTGAGGGAAAGAGACTGAAGTGTCATGGGTAGTGAAGAAGTTATCGATGGTATTGATGGTATGGGTGGTAAAAATGTTGTAGGTGTGGGCGGAAGTCATGTCGGGTGCTTGGGTATGTTAGAGGTTTGCGATGGAGGAATGGGCTGTTGCATTTTTAGTTTACTGGTGGGTGAAGGTTTCTTAGCCTGAGCTAGAAGGGCGAGGTCCTAAGATGGATGGAAGGGGTGAAGGTGATGAAGGTGTGATTAGTGAGGTTGGGGTATGAGATCTAGGGGATTGGTTCTTCTGTTTGGGGGCCGGATTAAGTTTGGTGTTAGCTTTGGAGGATGTAGCTAAATCTAATTTGATGGGCGGATGAGTAAGGTTGGCCATTGGGATGACCCCTAAGGTAGTAATAGGTTTAGGTAGGGAAGATGATGTAGGTGTAGGTTTGGATGTAGAATCATGTTGAGTTATGGGTAGAGGTGTGAGTTGAGCCATGAGTGGTATCGTGGGGGAATTTGTGATAGTTGTGGTTATGTTTGGTTCAATCGGCCGAAATATTTTTGGATAGATAGTGGAAGTGTCAACAAGTGACATATGCATTTGTGTTGAGACAGGAAGTAGAAGACACCCCCAAATTAAGGCTCTATCCACATAATCTAGGCAGTCAACTAAGTGTGAGAATGACACTGTAGTGGGTGAGGTTGATGAGGATCTAATGGAGATTCCCATAAAATGTGTCTTAGAAATGGGAATTTGCTAGCTTCATCTTCTGTGGGTAAGAGAGCTGAAAGTAAGTCCACAAGATCTTGGGTAACTGATGGAGAATGGTCACCTAGAGGCAAAGGCATTTCTACTAGATCTTTGATAGGTGGAGGAGATGATGGGTGCTCCTCTATGGGTGGAGGAGATACACAAGCATCTTCCATGGGTCAGAGAGGTACCGTGGGTGATGAATCTCTAGGTGGAGAAGCCAAAGGTGAAATGGTCTCAATGTTAATAGAAGGCTCTCTCATAGGTGAGGGAGGAGATGAAGGGTGTTCCTCTGTGGGTGGAGAAATAGGTGAAGTGGGTTCAAGTGTAGGTGGAGGAATTCAGGCTAGGATTTCCTCTATGGAAGGAATATGAGGTAATTGGGAAGCAACGGGTGCATCACTGAAAATAGCATGGACCTCACAGGTATGGCTATCATGAGTTGAGGTCTCTCCGGTTTGATCAGAAGAAGGGGCATGATTAGGAAATGGTTTCTTGAAGATGTGTAGGTTTTTATTGGCAGGTGCATTAGGATTATCCAAGGTTAACTCACCTTTCTCGAGCATTTCCTAGAAAATGTTCTTGAAAGTGATGCAATTTCCATCACTATGACCCTTTACTTGATGATAGTTGTAGAAGTCGTGCTCTTTGTACCACGGGTGTGGGGTGAGTAGGATCAAAACCAGTGTGTGGTTTTATGGGAGGAAGAGTGATGGCCCCAGCTTTAATGATATTTTCTAAGATAGAAGAATAAGGCTCCCCAATTGGGGTGTATTTCTGTTGTTCTCGTTTGAATTGAAAAGTTTGGATGGGTGAGAGATTAGATGAGGGTTAGCTTGATTTGAGGGATGAGCTAGGCCAGCCTTAAGTACCACTGTGTTAGCGGTTCCCTTGGTTTTTGAATAATTGTTCTGTGGTTTCAAAGAAGAAGAGGTATCATTTGACTTAAATGTTGAGTTTTTATTGCGTAGTTGAATTTTCTTTTCTTTGATGGCTCGAATCTCTAGCTTTCGTGCCATGGTGAATGCCTCATCGAAGGTTTAAAAATTCTACACCTGTAGGGTTGGTGAGATATGTCTAGCACAAGCCCTGCGTGAAGAGCTCTATGAGTTCGGTTTGTGGTAATTAGAACGTGAGTTGATTGATCAAGCTACGCCAATGAGTGACAAAATCTATGATAGATTCGTCGTCATATTGACAGCGTAGAGTAGAGGTTAGTCATGGTAACCTTCTTAACAACATTGATGGAGAAGTGATCCAAGAAGGCTTGGGCTACCTGATTAAATGAGAAGATAGAATGTCTAGGCAACCCACTATACTAGTCTAATGTGGGCCCGGTCAGAGACATGGGAAAGGTCCTCAGGAGCAAAGCATCATCATGGGAAATAAGATAACACCCATGTTTGAAAGACCAAAAATGTTGTTGGGTCCTCTTTGTTGTTGAAGTAGTTAAATTTAGGAATTTCCCAATGTATGAGATATGGACGAATAGGAATGGATGGGTGGATGGGCTCATTACAAATCTCATCATAGGTGAGAGAGTTGCATGTGATGAAACCGATGCCTCCAATGTCTGCATCTTGTCCATCATTAACTTGATTAGGTTTTGGTAGGTTGTGATGGCTGGGTACCTCTGTAGTGTATAAGGGATGGTGTTGGACATATGATGAGGTGGCATTCCAGTATATGGTGATGTCGTATAGGTGGATTGAGAAGGAGGGAGTGAAATAGGGGGTACATACCCAGAATGAATGATAGATGAAATGGGAGGTTGTTGATAGTACGTATATGGAGGTGGAAGGGTCGTGGTGACCCTAGTAGCAATGGGGGCTAAGGATTGTGGAATAGAAAGGACAATTTTTGAAAAAGGGGTAGGGTCACCGACACTGGGGGTGGTTATGTAGCTACGGGTATATGTGAGACAATAGGTGTGGATGAGGTTACGTTCTAGGTGGTTGGCAAAGGTATAGTGGATGTAGCAGGTGCAATAGATGTGGTAGACATGGCGGTCATAGCAGGTATAGGGCCTAGCTATGAAACGACTAGGGACAAGGTAGATGCAAGCAGGGTGGAGCTAGCAGAGGTTGGAGTAGAAGTAGGAGCAAGTGTCGGGAGGATAGATATAGGCATGCCATATATCAACTGACCCAAGGCATCTTGAGTGGATGAGTGGGAAAGATAGAACTGTAAGGTAGCAGAGGTTCTGGTCAAGGAGTCATGTGAACTCCTCATCCCCTGTGGCAATAGTGATAGGTTGGGTAGGATCCATGGGTGATAAAATAGAAGGTGGTGAAGGGCTAGGTGGGAGTGTTTGACAACTAGAATGGAATATGAGGGTGTTTTCCTAGCTACGCATCAAGCACCATGTAGACAAGTAGTGATGTGGTAGGACTGCTTTCTGTAAATGACACAGAAATACAACAAAGATAGGAAAAATAGGTGGTGGTAGGTGGATTTGGTATAAAATGTCAGCTAGAAATTTGAATAGGCTAACCGATGTTGGTTAGGGTAAATTGATGCCGGTCACAGGTAACCGTGGTCAGTCACTATGGAAAATGGATAGTTTGTCAAGACAAGGAAAAAGGCTAACAATCTGCTAAGTAGATAAGAGTTGATGAATTTTTTCAAGATAGTGAATATGATGAGAGTGACAGAGACTCTGAATAAAAAGAAGGTGAAGAAGGTGTCCTTTTGGGTAGGTTAACCAAAAGAATAGTAAACTGACGTTGGTTGTGTAAAATTGATGACGGTTAGAGGGTAACCGAAGATGGTCACTAGACCGACACTAGTTTGTGAATTTGAAATAGAGATGAAGAAAAGGTGGTTGTGAGTTAAAATCAGATGCAAAATCAGACCCAAAATTTGAGAATGATAAAAATAGGGTCCAGGAACACTCAGATGAAGTTGGAATACACCAACTATGATGAGGAGCATGCAAGGAGAAATGAAAATATGAAGAACGTGTCCTCTCACCTCAAAATGCAAGCCAAGCAGAAACACTAAGAAAAATACGATCCTAAAGTTCTTTTTCTATTATGTTTGTTCAGCTTATGCTATTAAGGACTGACTCATGAACTTTAGAATAGAATTTTTGGTGAGGAAGGCTTCCTATGAAGAAATATATCTAAAGGGAGAGGTTTCAGGTATGTTATGGTGGGGGCAAGTCATCTTCTAAAGTATGACTCGATAGAAGTAGCAAGTTGGGGAGTACCTTCCAATCCTCTGATCAAGTGATCATTGATAGGCATTCCCAGGAAAGATGTTATTTAAGAATGTGTATATTTTTGAATTTGTGTAGTTTGGTAAGACATAAAGAGAGAGAGAGAGAGAGAGAGAGAGAAGATGTGCTTTCTATGATTTGTTTGTCAACCATTAGCTGGGAATGACTTCCAACATATAGGTTGCCCTCAGTTAATGTGAGCTAATGTAGAAAAGTAGAATGAACTGAAATGATTTTTAAACCCAAATTGAAATATTGAATTTGATGACACAAAAGGATGAATAGGAGAAGGGATGCTCTTTCACTAATGCGATACCAATGAAAGGAAAGAAATGTTCATTTTAAAGCACCAAAATATGATTGCTCTTAGACAATAGAAGAAGAGAAGATTCTAGGGGAGAAATTTTAATGTGAGAACCTTTTAGAAAGGAAACAAACATGCAAATTTTCACCTAGAAATGAAGAAATGCAAAGAACCCCGAATGGGTCCCACCGCATGCCAAAATGTTTCACCTCATTCTAGAGCATTTCTTTGAATATTGACAAAATAGATAAGGGTAAAGGGCTAGGAGGAATACCTGTTAAAATGCTAGTTGAAGGTTGTTGCATGCGTATGACTTCTTGATCCACAACTGATCGTGAGAGCTTCCTTTTGGCTAGGAGGAACTACCTAAAATAGAAAACAAGACCACCAAATAAAAGTTAAATAGTATATGCAGTGGACTGCCTAGCGTATGCTAGATCCAGGAAGTGTGATACTCCTAGATGACTATCAATCCATTGTTTAAAACAACTCAATGTTAACAATAAAGGAAATCCTACTATAGTTAAAATGATTTAGGTATCTCATTCGACTACAATAAGAAAATTCATTCACAATAGGCTAAGCTATGCTTGAATCTGAAGGTCAAGATCTCTGTCAGATTATTGGAACTGGTCAGGGTCTAGTTCTAGGTTGTTTTGGGTATTTGGTAGAGGTTTTAAGCTTTGTTCTTGGTCTGAGGGTAAAACACAGAGACTGACATCAGTCTAGTATGACCGGTGTTAGTTTAGGTTAACCGGCAACGGTTGTGGGTAACTGGCATCGGTATGGTCGGGGTATAGGAAACTTAATAAAAACTTGGTGGGGTGACAAATCTGAGGCTAAATGGAAATGGAAAGGGCAATGGCAAGGTCCATGTGGGTCTTAGGTGTGCTTAGGGATAGTTATCAAGTAGGGTATGGGTAGTTTAATGGTATGGGTGAAAGATTGATCAAGTTTTTATGAAGGCAAATGATGGGTGAATGGGAATGCAAGTAGAAACTAATAACAAAAGTAAAAGAGTCTACTAAAATGACAATGGACAAGTGTTGGTTAACAAAACACTTACTATTGTATGAGCTTGATGTCTGGTTGGCAATGGTAGTTGGTCAGATGGATGGAGCTTTGGTGTGGTGATGGCACTTCCCTGGATGCTCCCGTGAATGCAGGTGGCTCTATGATTGCTTCTGGTGTTGGCTGTAGATGCTCTGATGCATGTACGAATGTTGGTTCCGCTTGCATGTAGCTCTAGTTTTGTCTCTTGCTCTTAGAAAATGTGCCAACCCAAAAATAAGGTTTTTTTGGGGATTAAATGGTAACCGAAAATGGTTTCGGGTTGACCGGTGGTGGTTTAGGGTAACCGGCATTGGTTAGGGTAGGATTTCCTAGGTTTACTAAATTAAGCAAATCCTCTTGATTTTCTTGGATCTCGTTCATTTTCTTCCACGGATTAGAATGGAAGCTTCCTTTCTAATGGGTGGGAATGTGGTTAGAGGGAATGTAGGCTTTTATTTTTAGGGTTTAGGTAGGTCTTAGTTAGTTATGGCAACATACTAAGAATAGGTCTTAGGGTGAGGTGGCTAGATGAGGTGTATAGGTGAGGTGGATGGTGGGCATTATCCAATTAGGATATTTTAAATAATAGATATTATGAGATCATGAATTAATTTAATTAAATTAATATTAGAGTGGGGTGAAATGGGCCATGGTTAGGTGAGTGTGTTCGAGTTGGTTATTTTGTCGAGGGACCAAGGGGAGTGTGACCCAATTTTGGTGTCTATAGTAAACACCAAAATTGGGTCATAATTCCATTAGAACCCCATTAATTAAATTAACCATATCCTACCCATTCATATCCCCTAGTGCATTTATTAATTGAATTAATCATCTTAATTAAATTAATTAATATCCTCACTTAACCACCTCACCTAGCCACTTCACCTAGAAACCTCATCATAGACGTATTCTTAACATGTTTCTTTTAACTAAGATCCAATCTCTACTTACCCTAACCAAGTCGAGACTCAAGTATAACCCTAACATTAGATGCCTATTATTTCTCTTATAGCAGTCCCACTTATCTAAGTGCAAAATACCATTTTAGACTCGGGTCAATGGGAAAAACTTGCCAAAAGATAGCCAACATCCACTATTTTGGCAAACCTAGGATTTTCTACCTTAACCGACGTCGGTTAACCCCAAACCAATGCTAGTCACCCTAACCATCGTTGGTTACCATATATTGATTTTACCAACCTTGTTCTTGAGGTTGGTCATTTTTTGAGTTTGGAGAGAGAAATATATACATGCAAGGATGAACCAAAGTCTTCTCAAGCATCCAGATGCCTCTATCCAAAGACCATGACATGGCGATATGAAGGTTTTAGCATTCGTGGTAACTTTTTTAGGAAGAGTTGTCGTGGAACTAATTGCTAGTTTCATAGATCAACCATTGCTATCCTCCACCAACCAGGCATGCAAATACAAGTAAGCGGTGTTGATCTACACCATTCTATAATAAGATTGAAATTTATTTATATCCGTTTTTCCGATCTCTTTCACTTTGCATTCCATCATTCCCACCTTCCTGTCAATCCACCCATTCGACCACCCACTAAATTTTATCTCCCTACACTCGACTCTTAGGAATTCCTGAGCCTTTTTAGCATTTTTATGAACCTATCCATCCCTCTTCCATTTTATGTGTAATCACAGAGAAGGTCCAAAACCAAGTTTGATTGATTTCCACAATTCCACCTCTACCAACACCGGTCACCTTAACCATCATTGGTTTTCCCTTCACCGGCATCGGTGACCAGACCAATGTTGGTTACTATGTCTCCTGACAGACATTCATTAAGTTGGCCTTAACACCCCAAAAACCTCTCAGAACCTTACCCAAACTTGGTACCTTACCTAAAGTCCCACCACAGGCCTTCTCAACTCTCTGTTCATACAGAGAGAGCACACTAGGTACCCATTTTGATGTTCTACCATTATTCACCCTAAACCATCACCAGTCACATCTAAACCATTGTCGGTCATACCCTGACCGGTGTCGGTCTCTTTGTCTAACAACCTAGCTCATCACAGTAAACTAATACCCATCCCCAAACTACCTAGAATCATTTGTAACCTTCCATGCAGGACTCTACATCGGACCTACGAAAGTCAAAACCACCTACCTAACCTCCATATATGATTGTAACCTTGCCTGTTAGATTAGATTTTGTTATTTTATTTAAATGAGGTGTCTAAATCATATCAAATATATTAGGATGTTATTTTTTTATGTTATTTCATGCATTAAATTGTATTAAAATAATGGATTGATAGCCATCTAGGAAGTATCACACTTCCCGAGATCTAGCATATGCTTTAAGCGATCAATGACATATATTGTTTAATATTCTTCTTGTGGTCTTGTTTTGCATTTATAGGTAGTTCCTCCTAGCCAAAAGGAAGTTCTTCATGGTCATCTGGATCAAAATCAGAAACGCATGCATAACCTTCAACCGACATCACAAAAAGGTATTCTTCCTTGGCCTATCATCCTCTATCTGTTTCATTAAATCTGTTAAGAATCTAGTGAAACATTTTGGCCCACCGGTGGGACCCTCTCTTGGGTTCTTTACATTTTATTCATATAGGGAAATCTTGTGTGTCTCTTTCTTTTTGAAAAATATACATTTAATATTCTCCTGGTAACATTATTTTCTTCTAATTGTCTAAACTAGATTTGTGATTTGGTGTTTAACACGAATCATTTCTTTCTTCCTACATTTACATAGTAGTGAAAGAGCATGTTCTTGACCTATTTATCATTTACTACATCGAAGTTAATTGTTGATTTGGGTTCTAAAATATGTTACATTTCATCCTTGTATGTTGCATTTTATCTCACATTAAAAACTAAGGAAACCCATATCGTTGGAAGTCATGCCCAAATGATGGTTGACATAATTGAATCATAGAAGAACTTTCTCTTCTCTCTCTTTTCCAAACTACACAAATAAAAATTCACACATCTTCTTAAACAAAACCTTACTTGGAAGAAGTTGTCAATGATCACATGATCAGAGGATTGACAGTGGGCACCCAACTAGTTTCTCTGTCTAGTCATTATCTCAGAGAAAGGACTACCCCCACAAAACATAACCTGAAACCACCCTTTATAATTTTCCTCTTCATAGGATGCCTTCCCAACCAAAAAATTTTGTTCTGAATTCACAAGTCATTCTTAAATAGCATAAGCTAAAATTATAAAATTAACTAATAGGATTGTGTGTTTTTCTTATCTTTTTCTTAGTTGCATTTTGAGTTTGAGGTTACGTTCTCCAATTTCCTCTTCTTTTCACACTCCACCATCATAGTTGGAGTATTCGACTATTTTTGAGTGTGTCAGGGTCT
Source organism: Taxus wallichiana var. yunnanensis (assembly GCA_018340775.1). Classification (NCBI taxonomy): domain Eukaryota; kingdom Viridiplantae; phylum Streptophyta; class Pinopsida; order Cupressales; family Taxaceae; genus Taxus; species Taxus wallichiana. The sequence goes on from CM031236.1 coordinate 371,699,870, forward strand.
AATACTATCATCCTCAAACTTCTAGGTTAATACTCCATCTAACTTAATTCACAAAAACTAATTTTTCTTCACTTCTTCAAATTTCATAGTAACCGACATCAGTCCAGTGACCATCACCAGTTTCCATCTGACCATCAGTGGTTTACCTAACTAGTGTCAATTTCCAACTCTTTTGGTCATTTTACCCAAAAAATAATTCATCGCCTCTTTTATTATATTTGAAGTTCTCAAGACATCATCATATCCCCAGAATTCTAATATCATAGTCAAGTACAATTTCCTTATTCCATTTTCATAAATTTTTGGCCTCATTTTCTAAAACTGTTTATTTCCCACATTAACTAGTATCGGTTACTATAACCGTCATCAGTCACCCATTTACCATCATCGATTGTTTAAACCTTTGTCGGTTCCTCCGTTCTAATTTTTAATTAAAACACCGACCAAGTTCACATCTATAAATCTATCCTTCACCATTTATGTTTTTCTGTGTCATTTGTAGAGTATAATTTATCAAGTCTATGCTAATTCACATGGTTCGACTCACATTCAAACTAGTGCCCTTGTGTTTCATGCTAGCCTTCAACTATTTCCACCTAGCCCATCAACACCTTCTATCTTCTCACCCATGGATGCAACTCATCTCATCACCATTAATACCGGTGATGAGAAGTTTGTAATACTCCTTAACCAGAATCCCACTCCCCTACAATATTATCTCGCCTACTCATCTACCCAAGACTCCTTGGGAAATTTGGTATACGACATGCCCATTTCTTTCCCTCATTCCCTCGCCCCCACTTTTGTGTCAACTACCACTATCTTTTCATTTCCTTCATCCACCTTACCACCTATGGTGTCTCAATTGGACCCCACTTTATTTATAACTTCTACACCAACAACATCTATTGCACCCATGGTGTTGACCATTCCTTCACCAACCACCTTAATCATGGCCCCATCTACACCCTTTACCTTGTATGTACTAGTTGCATCACAACCACCCATGGTGTCAGCAACCCACACCCCATTCCAAAACCTCATCCTTTCCATCCCACAGTCTCTACCCCCAATTACCACGAGAGTCGTTATGACTACCCCACCCATTTACATACATCACCAACAACCCCTAATCTCGTTTATCACTTATTCGGGATATCTTCCACCCGCATCTATTCCCCCTTCGCAGTTCTCCCATATCTTTGGGATGTCATCCACATCATACATCCATCATCAACCTTTCTTTACTGCAGGAGGTGCTAATTCCTCACAACCCACCAATGACCTCATTAGGATGATGATGGAAAAGATGTAAACATTAGAAGCATTAGTTTCCGGCTCTCAAACTCCTTAACTTATGAAGAAATATATAATGAGCCTATTCATCCATCTATCCCCATTCGTTCATACCCTGTACATTGGGAAATTCCCAAGTTCAACCATTTCAACAAGTAAAGAAGACCCACAACAACACTTGTGGTCATTCAAACATGGGTGTTATCTAATTACCCATGATGATGATTTACTCCTACAGACATTCCCCATGTCCTTGATAGGACCCGCCTTAGATTGGTATAGTGGTTTACCTAGACATTCCATCTACTCCTTTAACCAAGTGGCTCAAGAATTCTTGGACCACTTCTCAATCAATTTCATCAAAAAGTCACCATGACTGACCTATACTTGACACGATAGTATGACAATGAATATATATGATTTCGTTACTCGATGGTGAATCCTTATCAACCAATTAACATTCTAGTTACCTCAAGTTGAGCTTATAGATTTTTTCACTAGAGCTTGTGCAGACACATCTCTCTAACTCTATAGGTAAAAACCTTTCGTACATTTGATGAAGAATTTACCATAGCGCAAAAACTAGAAATTCATGCCATTGAAGAAAAGAAAATCCAATTGCAAAACAAAAAAGATGCATTCAAATCAAATTATGCTTCTTCATCTTTAAATCCCTACAACAATTATTTAAAATCCAAAGGATCTACCAACATGGTAGTTCTCAAAGCTAGTCCATCTCATACATCTAATCAATCCAAACCTTCCTCCAATCTTTTCCGTGTTCATAATTTTCAGTTTTGGCATGAACAACAAAATTACACTCTAATTGGAGACACCTATTATTCCGTCTTGGAAAATATTTGTAAGGTCGAGCCATTACACTTCCCCCATAAAAACTCATACTATTTTTTATCCCACTCATCCTATGCCTACATTGTATAAGGAATATGACTATTGTAATTATCAGCACATCAAACACCGTAGCGATAGTAATTTCATAACTTTTAAGAACATTGTCTAGGAAATGTTAGATAATGGATATCTCATCCTGGACAACCCAAACGCACTAGAAAATCAAAACTTGCATATCTTTAAGAATTTATTTCCTAATCATACACCATACTCTAATTAACATGGGGAATCTTCAACCAATGATAGTAATTTCCATGAAGTCCACACTATTTTCGATATCATACCAACCATTCCCCAATTTCCTCCTATCCCCTCCATCGAGGAAATTCTAGCACGAGCTCCTCTACCTATAGAGGAGCCTACCTCATCTACTCCCTCACCCACAAAGGAGTCCTCTTCATCTCCTCCCTCACCTACGGAGGATTCCACCATTTCTACCAATGCCATTTCACCACTCACCTTTGAACCCAACGAACAATCAATGGTATTAACTCTCCTACCCACAAAAGAGTCATGCTTTCCTTCCCCTCCACTGAAAGAGAAGCCTATCTCATCTCACCCATCATCTCCCCTACCCATGGGGGATCCTTTAGAAGTGCCACTTCCTATTGGTGACCATTCCCCATCAGCCTTTCAGGATCCTATTGATCTTCTCTCATCTCTCTTACCCATAAAGTCAAAGCCAACAAATTCCATGTCTCATAGACATACTTTACAGGGATTGTTACTAAATCAACAAGCGGATCCTCTTACAAAGAGTGTCATTTTCACGCTTAGTGACCACTTAGATTACGTTGATAATTCCATGTTTTAGGGACACCTTCAGCTCCCTTTTTAACCTAAATGTAAATGTCCCTTACTGATACCTCTACTATCTATCCAAAAGTGTTTGAAGCAACCAAATCAACCATGACTATGCATGTTGAAATGAATTCTTCTTTGTCACCCTTGCCTATATCCGAACCTTTATCCATGACTAATACCATTCCTATGCCTAAGAAGCTACCCACACCTACATCTTCGCCCATATATAGACCCATCACTACCTTGGGTATCATGTCGACGTCAAGCCTTGCCCATCCACCCATCAAATTGGATTTAACCACGTCTTCCGAAGCCCGTACCAAAATTATTCCTTTGCCTAAAAGGAAGACCTAACCTTTTAGGCCACATACACCAGTCTCAGCCACCACTTTTTTGTCACATTCACCCCTTTCATCCATCATAAGAACTCACCCATCAACCTTGGCCAAATAACCCCTTACCTAAGGAAAATAAAACTAAAGAAACCTTCTTCTTCATCACGATATTTTGTTATAACCAAGTTACCTACACAAAAAAACCCCTCCATCACTCGTATCTTTTTTACCACCTATACCCCCACTAGCTACCATAAATTCATCACTACCTATAAAACTTTCTTCTCTTCAGCCCATACCTTCCACCCGGCCTCTGTGACCACTTTCACCACACCTTCATTATCCCCATGGATAAATCGTCCTCTTCCACCATCTTCTTTCACTTCTACATCACATACTCCCACCTCACCATTACCCAAGAAGGCACAATCCAAGTACAATAACCCACTACCCTCTAACGGGGTAGTCAAATCGATAACACCTTCCATTACTAGTTCATCTACCCTACCTTTACCTAAACGGTACCATCAAAACCTAATATAGTACCACCTACCAAACCAGTGGTCAAACCTATTCCACCTTCTATAACACCTTTTCCACCACAATCATCCACACCTTTACCCAATCCAACACTCACTTCCCACTGTGACCCATTGGTAGGGTCCTATGCCAACATTTTAGCCAACCTCTTAAAGACCTCTACCATCACATTATCACCACTTAGACCCTCTTGTGTCGGGACGAGGTGAAAAGGTATATTTACCAACTAAATTAAATGTTAGGTTAACATACATTAATAAGTGGAAATATAAATGTGCACACCGTAATAAAATTAAATAACAACACAAAGAAAATTACACAGTGACACCGTATGTAATGTGGAACACCCGTAAATGGGTAAAAAACCACAAAAGAATAATCCACTATAGAGAAACATTTTACAACCCAATTCCAGTAACTCCTCCCTCACTTCTACTCCATGTATTTACCCGTAATCCAAATGATTCACATGATTTAATGAATATGACCTACAAGTCATATTTAAATAACCTGAAGGGTTATGTCATATTAAGTGATGGGGCACACCCCGATTTAATAAATAGTTAGTTAATTAATAACTAACAAACCTAATCTAAAGTTTATATTTAAATAATAAGAATATAAACTATTCTATATTATTTAACTATAAACTAAACATTATGATGCACTTAATATTATAGTTCTAACACTCCCCTTAATATTAAGTGGGGATCCATATGCCAACATTACCTGTTTGTATAACAGGATTTACAAATCCATAAACCCTAAAGGTTTAGGCTAGCACATGTAATTTTGAAGGAATTATAACACCTTCATCATGCTCAACTTACCTTTTGGTACAAAAGGATTTAGAATCCATAAATTAGACATATGATTTAGGCTAAGCATGATTTGTGAGACTACATCTCACCATTTCTCATGGAAATATTCTTATACCGCATCTCTAGGATCCTTTTATAACACAAGGACCTCCTTTACAAATAGATGCACACTAGACTGTATTTTCCCGTAAAATCTACTAGTTTACATGTAAACTCTATTAGTTTACATGTAAACTCTATCAGTTTACTTTAGATCATACAAGATCTTTTACAATGCTTTTAAACTAGAGTAGAAGTATAGAGGAGAAGGAGTCAACAATCGGCTGACCATTAGGAGGTGACATTGCATGCACACTCCCCCTCAATGGAAACTTTAAAAGGCCAAGCATTACACACACTTGCAGTATTTTACAACACACAATGGCTCGTAAACATAACTGCAATCTTAATCTTCAGTTTGGTAGAACTGGAGATCTCTATCACCACAGAGAACCTTCTCTTGGATAACACATATATGAACTTCAATATGCTTCATTCTTTGATGTTGAACTAGATTATTTATCAAGAGTAATACCACTCTGACTACCACATAGAATAGGAATACTTCCTTCAACTTCCATGTGTATCTCTTCCAACAGCCACTTCAGCCATATGGCTTCTTCGTTGCTTCCATTATACTTCTCTACCTCAAGTATAATAAATGGAGACTATTGGTTGCTTTTAATTGTTCCAAGTAATGGTTCCTACACCAAAAAAATTGAACACATATCCAATATATTTTATATCTAACACAACATCAACATGGTTAGAGTCACAATATCCATATAAGCATATAAATCATTATTAATTTCACTTTTAACCAACTGTAAAAGTTAAACACAAGTTGTAAAACAACTAATATAACAATATGCTTAACAACTAACCATGCTAGAATATGTTGAAAAAATTCAACATATTACTCTTAAAAATATATATTAGATGCAATCAGTATTGGACGTCTCCAATACAAATGCAAGGGCATCCCCAAGTGTTATTTGATATGCATATAATAATATTTTAGTTTTGTATACTAAGAAATATCTTCATTATCTTATTGTAAGCCTTTACAAATGAGATAAGAATTGATAACATATCAGATAATCAAGTTATACAAGAATAATCATAGTATTCACTGAAAACATAATCCACTAACTATGAATACTTCTCATAGAGTTTGCTTCAAAATATGACATGTAAGCACCTTTCAATACATTCCATAAGCTTATATATGTCATAAATGATCAGTTTTTCATGCAAAAATATGAACACAATTCTATTTTTGAATAAACTATCAGAAAATGAAGCAAAATTTTAAAATACATATAATCTATTTTGTGTATGTTTTCAGTTGTAGCTATTTTATATTATTTTTACTAACTCATCTGAGTTAAATAAAAAAAAAAAAAACTCCTTTTTCCAATAGTTTAGAAAATATACTTTTATTTAAAAAAATTTATAAAGCTATTATATTAGCACTATGATTATTCTCATTATCATCATCATTATCTTGATTTTGATATGATTTATTCCATTTTTGATTTTTGAAATTTGACTTATTTTTAAATTTACAATCCTCTTTTTTATGTCTAAATTTCCCACAATTATGACATTTACCATCAAAACTAACTTTTAAGTTTCCTAGTTTCTTGTTTTTATTAGGAGTTTTAAAAGTTGATTTTTTATTCTTGTTAATCCTAGAAGGTTTACCTTTTTCTTTCTGAGCAAGAAGTGCTTGTGTGGCATTTTCTTTTGAATCAAAATTAGTCATAACCTGCTCTTCCTGAACCAGGAGATTACTAAGGGTTTGAAAATTTGGAATGTCTTGTTCGGATTGATATTTTGAATTCAAAATTGAAATGAAATTTCTAAATTTTTCATGAATATTTAATTGGATAATAAAATAGAGCAATTTATCATGAATCAAATTACTTGCCACATCCATCTAATTGTGACTTAATATTTTTTATTTTTGCTAAATAATTAATCACTTTTTCATCTCCCTTCATGGGAGTTGTCATAAGCTCTAAAACCAATTTAATAATTTTTGATAAACGCATACCTTCGTGCATCGACTCCAATTGTGTCCAAGCTTCACTAGGACTCTCTAGATTTCGATATGAAGCAAAAATCATCTTGTATGCTTTGCAAGATAATGGACATTGCCTCTTGTACTTTTTGTTGATATGTGGCGACGTTATCAACAGTTGCATGTCTTCGGTAGGAGCTCTCTTTGTTCCATTTACAACTACCCACAATTTGTGAGCCATGAATTCTGCTTTCAATCGAATCTTCCAAATGTTGTAGTTGTTTCCATTCAACATCTGAGATTTATCAATTGAAAATTGATTAGACCCCATTTGTGCGTAAGAAATGATTAACAAACAAGGATTAAAATAAGAGTTTGATAGAAAAATCCCCCTGTCGTATTTTAATCCTCTTAATCGATCCCGATTACTTTTACATCACAAAAGAAGATCATGTATATAAAAGAATCTATACATGAAAAATTTAGAACTATATCAAAAATTTGAATTGAAATGTGAGTGAATTTTTTTAGTTTTTCAAATAAAATGATGACGAAAAATCGTATCATACCATTTTTTAAAAATGATACTATTTTTACAAAAAATAATTTTAATTTGTCTATATTTTTCGAAAAAATAAATAAACAAATTATTTAAACACAATTTCTAAAAAAACAATTATAAAACAAATTTTGGAGCTCTTGCCCTTTTAACCATATTATTATACCCTGAATAACCATATAATCAACTTCACAATATTTAAAATTTAAAATTACGTAAATTTTTTTTTTAAATTGTCACTCTATTTAATCATGAAAAGTATGTTTAAACAAACTTTTACATCACTTAGTAATCCTAGACCAATATTATTTTTAAATTATTAATCATGTCACATTAAATGAAAAATAGTTTTTTATGTTTAAAAGGATAAAAGCCTTCTCCACATACAACCGCTTTTGTTTGCATTTGCTTGGCACTGTGGTTAATGTGGATAGCTTAGGCTTAACATAATAATAAACATATAAGGTATAAATTTTAGAAACTGTTAGGATATGGTAGTTTATATAGATTTAAAACTTTGTAAGATTTAAAATCCACTAACCCATACATATATATAGTGGAATTAGGTTTAATGTATAGGGTTTTAAATGGGGCCATTTAGAATAGGCCGGTTAAACATTTAATATAGATTAGTTTAAAACTATAAAATTAGGTTATTATTATTATTATTGAATAATATATGTATAAACTAATAAAATAATACTTAAAAAAGAAGGGGCGAATTATTTAAGTTTCAGTCTATGATTTATAAATCATAGGTTTTAGATTTCTTTGTATAGTTTATAATTTAATATAAACTGTTAAAAAAATATAGGTTAGATTTTAACCTATATGATAGTTTTAGTTAATATTTAACCTAGTTTATAGGTTTAAATATTTAAACTATTTATACTATAGTATTAAAATAAAAAAATTATTTAAAATGTGATCCAGGGACATAAGATTTATTCGAAACAATTTTAATATTAAATTTATTAGATGAATTTAGAGGAGTAAAAAATACCATATGGGGAACATGAACAATCCATGGACCAATGGAAAATTTTAATTTTCCTATTCTTGTGGGACTTGTCTCCTCGAAATTAACTTGCATTTTTTTTTCATTTGCACTTTGTAAATATATCAACCTGCACACATTTGAAACTATAGAAATATAGTGAAATATTTCATATAGATGTTTAAACCTTACCTTCACGGTAATTTTTTTTTGAAATTTCAACGCACAAGGTAAATGTTTTACAAATACCTTTCCACCTTTGCACATACTTGGTAACCAATCTCCAAACAAACATTAATTTCCACCTGTGCACTCAATATTCAATGTAACCAAGTATGTAGAATGGGAAGGGGGAATAAAAATATTTCAAATATTAACTACCTTCCCAACCGTTATGTCCTTAGGTTACATTAGGATTATATTTAATTTATTAAACCCACTCTGGTACCATGTCAGGACGAGGGGTGAAAAGGTATATTTACCAACTAAATTAAATGTTAGGTTAACATACATTAATAAGTGGAAATATAAATGTGCACACCATAATAAAATTAAATAACAACATAAAAAAATTACACAGTGACACCGTATGTAACGTGGAAAACCCATAAATGGGTAAAAAACCACGGAAGAATAATCCACTATAGAGAAACATTTTACAACCCAGTCCAGTAACTCCTCCCTCACTTCTACTCCATGTATTTACCCGTAATCCAAATGATTCACGTGATTTAATGAATATGACCTACAGTCATATTTAAATAACCTGAAGGGTTATGTCCATATTAAGTGACGGGGCACACCCCGATTTAATAAATAGTTAGTTAATTAATAACTAACAAACCTAATCTAAAGTTTATATTTAAATAATAAGAATATAAACTATTCTATATTATTTAACTATAAACTAAACATCCATGATGTTGGATTCTAATGACACTACCCATATGATTACTTTGGGTATGTTTAAATCTGGAAGAATATCAAAACCATCATAGACAAAGCTACTAGGAAGTAATGCGATTGATTCTCTTTGTCCTTGTTTGTTTTTTTTTGTTTTTTTGCGGATCCTTTTGCTTTTTTGCAGTAATTTTGTTGTTACATTTCGTATTGGTAGCAATTGTTTTTAGCTACTTTGAACATCATTGTAACATTTGGATTCGATCCTTTTCACTTTGGTTCTCTTGCTTATCCCGGCTTTTAGGCCTTTATTTTGTAATCAAGGGTATAGTCCCTTTCAAAAACTATTTGCCAATAATAAAAAAAAACTATAAACTAAACATTATGATGCACTTAATATTATAGTTCTAACACCTACAACCCACTCAAACCCAAACCAAAAGGGTTTGATGAAACCAAAATTTACACCTACCATTGTGTGTCGGGGCATGATGTAGATAATTGTAAGGCTCCTAAAATTGTTCTTCTCCAACTATGTCCTCACGAAGTAAATTTTGACAACGATGATCTTCTAGATGAGGATTCTATTCCACATTCACTAGTCGCACACATCTTCATCCACTACCTATTCAGCCACCCACATCTCCACCTCCATAACCTTTTTATCCACCTCCAACATTCGAGATCAACATGGTCCATATTTGAGATTTGGCCAAACCACTACCTAAATGCTAGTGTTCCCTACTCATTTCACAAGGTTCTTACCCCACATTAGGATTTTGTCCATCATGTTGTTATAATACTCATGACATACCTTCTCCATCCACCTCTTTCCCTCATATTAACATGATCCAAGTTTCCACTCGCACCCAAAAAGACAAAGGGAAATCAAAAGCAACCAGCCCATCCACTAATCATGTGCCTAACATACCGACTACACCCACACCCAAAATCACCATTTGAGGTCCCACATACCCTATTTCTGATGGGGTTTCCCATCGTACAATGATAAAATAATTACACCAATCCCCTTTAAAAATGTCTTTGTATGATCTCGTTAAAACCTCATAATCTCATCGACAAGCCCTCATGGAGGTTTTGTAATCCATTAAGGCTTTACCTAACGACCCCACATCGTAGCCTACATTATCACCCCTCGGCATGTGGTAGCTCTTAGTAAATCATCTCCTTCTTCTACCCACACTCACTCATCAAGTGGCCACCCTCAGTTTTTCTGATGAGGAGATCATACCTCTCCAATCAGATGACCCTGATCCTACCCTTTTCATATCAATCTTTATCAATAGCATACGAATAAAATGTGTTATGATCGATGGTGGCACCATCATCAACATCATCTCTCCCATGTGTACAAATAAATGCACATACCTACCAATTACATGTATAATAACCCAGTTATGTTGTGCTCCTTCAATGATGTCATCACTTCCACCCTTAGTACCATCATTCTTCATGTTCGCATGGGCCCTCATACTGTCCTAGAATTATTCTATGTCTTAGAAGGGGAATTCAAGTATAACATGTTTCTTGGCGACCTTGGATCCATGTCATGGGTTTTGTTCCTTCAACTTTACATCGTTGTGTCAAATTTGAACATGAAGGACATAACTACACCATCCCCATTGACCCTTCGCCATTCAAAACTTACAACATGTTATACCAACCTAATGATGTCCTTATACTAGTTAAGGCATCTACCACTTCCACCACTTCTCCTTTACCCACATCGCATCAACCGATGTTGATGCTACCTCACCCACACCTACTTCTTATATTCCCACTACTTTTGCAAACTATATAGCTGACCCATCTACTAACCCGTCTAGTTCCCAACCAACTAATCCTTCTTCTTCCTAATCACCTATTAATTCATCTATTTTGGCTACACACATATCCACTATTGATCCCTTAGAAGGTGTTTTTCAATGCCTCACCCTGGGGGAATACCACTTGTACAACATAAACACATTCCTTATTCCACAATTTTATGTAACCTATGACAACATCGTCTTTATGACCATCACATAGGTGAGATATTCCCTTACAGTCCTCCCCACCTTCACACCAACTTAACATATGGGGGACTTGACACTTCCACCTATTCACTTGAGCCCCCTTCCCAAACATGACCATTTTCATCGAACTCCAATCTCTCACAACCGTTACTTTTCCCACACTTTCCTTAACCGTTGTGCATGGAAAGGCATTAGCTTTGGTTTTTACAAACAAGGTCATCATACTTTCATCCTGTATACCACCCGAAACACAATGACCACAATGGTATTGGTTTTTCTGAACCATCCTCTAAGAAGGCCCACATCGACCTCATTGAGGATGCCAAAGCTTCTCCACCCTATTCACCCATGTCACCACCTTCACCCATGGATTCTATGAATCCAAAATCCATTCCTCCTAACTTTTTTGTAAACATTATTTCCTTGGAACCTTTGACTTATAAATGTGATTATGAGGCTCCCTATTGTCTTCCCTTCCTATATCCTTACATGATTGATGATGATACATCATCCATTTACGTCTTTCAATGTTAGGAAGATGATTCTATCCTCACCTACCTTGCAGTGCGGAAGATTATTATATTCACTGGTCATTTCCTTCTAAGACGTAAACCATGTTAAATGAGTCGATCATTGAAATCAATATTTACACTCGGGATGACTTTGCACATTCTAAAGATTGGTTAATCTTTTTATGCTGCTGAATAGGAAGATTTCACTTCTTTCCTCTAGTATTATAAAAATGCATTTTCTTGGTCCTATGTTGATATTCTGGTATTGACCCACACATTATAGTCCACAATATTGTAACTATCCCTGAAGCCAAACCCATGAAACAAAATCGATGAAAATTTATCCCACATTATCATTCTTGTCAAATAAGAACTCCAGTGCCTTCTCTTTATTTCCTTCATCCTACCCATTGACTATCCCCAATAGATTTTTAACATCGTTATTTTCACAAAAGTAATAGGAGGAATCCACATTTGCACAGATTTCTATGACCTCAACTTATCTTGCCCCAAAAATTATTTTCCTCTACCTAGTATTCACCAACTAGTTGATCTTACCACCGGCCATGAGATGTTATCACTCATGGATGGTTTCTTAGGTTATAACCAAATATTACTTGCCCCAAAATATCAACACAAAACCACCTTCATCACTCCTTGGGGACCTTCTTCTATTAATTCATGCCTTTTTTCCTTAAAAATGTTGGTTCTACATATCAGTGGGCTATGACTTATATCTTCCATGACATCATGCATCAATGACCTTCTTTCCAAATCTAAACATCGACCGAATGTCTTATAGTACTTAAGGTCATATTTGACCACCTCATCAAGTATTGTGCTCACCTTCAACCTAAGAAGTGTGTCTTCACTTGTGCTCTCGGGAAATCTCCTTGGTTTCATTGTTTCTTTATGTTGCATAGAATTTGATCCCACTAAAATCAAGGATATTCTCAAAATGCCTCTGCCTACTAACCTTCACCAACTACGAAGTTTGCAAGGTAAGTTGTAATCTATTCGTCATTTTATTTCCCAACTTTTTTAACATTGTCAACCATTTCACCATCTCCTCAAAAAGGATGTCTCCTTCAAATGGGATGATGAATGCCACAAAGCCTTTGATGCCTTAAAATAGTACCTTCTCCAACCACCAATGCTCATTCCTCCTAAGGATAACCAACCATTTTACCTTTACATTTCTGCTATGGATCATTCCTTGGGGGCCATGCTCGCCCATCGTGACGATCAACACCGGGAGAAAGTGGTTTATTACATAAGTTGTACCCTTTTGGACTATGAAACCAGATACACCCACGCCGAAAAACTCTTCTTAGCCTTAGTTTTTGTTTCCACTAAACTTCGTCATTACCTACTCAATCACAAAACATTTTTGTCACCAATACTGACCCCTTACATTACATGTACGCCAAGCCCTACCAACATCAGCATGTTGTGTGTTGGCTCATGCTTCTCATTGACCTTGACCTCAAATTCATCAATCAAAAATATATCAAAGGCCAAACCATCATTAACCAACTTACAAACACATCCCTCTCCGGAAATCAATCCTCTAACTTTTATTTCCTGAATGAATCCATTTCTATGCTCTCTTTGGATGATAACATTTACCAAATGACCTTACTCTTTGATGGTTCCAAATGTCGGCGTGGGGGTGGTGGAGGAATTATCCTCATTCTTTTTATGGTGAACCTATGCCTTGATGTTTCAAACTATATTTTGATTGTAATAAAAATATCATCGACTATGAATCACTCATGTTAGGCCTTCAAACTGCCATCGCCTTAGACGTCAAATAAATTAATATCTTTGGTGACTCTTAAGCTGTTGTAAATCAAGTCAATGGTATATACCGAGTGTCATAAAGAATGACTTCAAAAGTACAAACATCATGTAGACATACTTTTTACTACCTTTGACTATTATGAACTTCAAACCACCCCACATTCTACTAATAAATTTACGGATACCATGGCCTGCCTTGCATCTTAGATACCCACCTCGCCTTGAGAATCAAAAATCTTTGTCATAGTAAAAATGCTGAAATCACATTCCTACCTATTTCGAGACATCAACCTTGTTGAAACCATTACACACTGGCCTACATGACCTTTGGTATAAGTAGTTTTAGACTACCTTTCCCTATCGATTCTACCTCCCGACCTTACTCATAATGGGAAATATGCCTTTCTCCAAAGTATCTATTGTTATGTCATTTTGGATGGCATTTTTATAAACATGGCTTTGATAGTATCCTCTTACGATGCCTTACAAGTTCTAAAATTCCTTACACCATCAAGGAAGTTCACGACTTTATTTATGGGGGTCATTTATGTGGCTTGGTTATCACCAAACACATCCTTCACCTAGGCTATTATTAGCCCACCCTCAACCATGATTTTTGTGACTATCTCAAACATTGTATGAAATTCCAAGAACATGTTAATCTTCATCACACACCTAGTCACGTCTTACAAGTTGCACGTGATCTTTGGTCATTCTCTCAATGGGGTTTAGATCTTGTTGGAGAGATCAATCCTCATTCTTCACAATGCCATCAATGGATTATTACCATAGCTGAATACTACATTAAATGGGTAGAATCCATCTCCCTCATCTTTACAAAATCTAAGAAAAATTGTGACTTCATTAATCATCACATCATTTTTCACCTCGGTGCTCCTCACCTGACTCATCACCGATAGTGGAAAACAGTTCAAAAATAAAACCCTACACAAAATTTGTGATGAATTTGGCATTCAACTCAATTTCTCTTCACCTTACTACCCACAAACAAATGGACAAGAATAATCAACCAATAAAAACTTGAACAAAATTCTTATGAAAGTAGTTAAGGATACTGGAAAGGATTGGCATACGCACATTCATCTTTCCTTATGGGCTTATTGTACTAGTATTCACACCTCAACTATTGCCACACCTTTCTCTTTAGTCTATGGCACTGAGGATGTCTTGACTCTCGAAGTCTAGATTCCATCTCTCTATATCTCACTCCAATACATGCTAAATGATGATGAATTTTGCTTGGACCATTTGGCACAACTTGAGTTATTAGATGAATGTCATCTTAATGCTCTTTATCATCTCCAAATCTACCAAAAACACATCAAAATTTCCTATGAAAAACGTGTTAGTGAGTGAACCTTCCAGGTAAGTGACCTTGTCCTGAAGAAAAATCAATATGTAACTAAAGAAGAGAAAAGTAAACAAGGAAAAATTGCTCCTAATTGGCTTGGATCCTATATCGTTACTCATACCTATGGATCAGGTGTTTGTCATTTGTCTTCACTGAAGGTAAAACCAAACCTAAATCCCTTAATTTCTTGTATATTTGACCATTCTATTGTTGAATCAAGTCCTATATCACCTTCTTGTCTATTTCAAGCTCATCCCTTGAGCACCCTTCACCTTTCATATTACCTATTCTTGGGGTCAACGACTAAACAAGAATCATGTGATTACTCGTCACCTTTCAGCCTTATCTTCAATATGAGTACCATGGCTCTACTCATGGCATGATTTTCATGGATACTTTTCATCTTTTCAAGATGGAATCCCATGGTCATTCATCACTTGAAACCATCTCTTTCATAGTTAACCTCTGTGTGTTATGGTTTTGTCTTCTAAACAAGAGCCTAATCTTCCTCTATAGTCTTGTCCATGACTTAAATGTCTAAAAGAAAAATAATTTCAAAAACAAAATGGGATTTAACTCCTTGAATAAAACTTCTACAAATGAGATGAATCCTTCAAAAGGGACATCTCTTCTCTCTATCTCTCCACTATAAATAGACTTCTCCCTCGAAGAACAGCTATACAAAGCTAACTATGTTCAAAGAAAAGTTGTGAAAGCCATGAATTTTGGGGTAAGAATTCCTAAAGAATCCCCAAAGGCTTCAAGCAATAAATCGAGTGGACCATCCGATAAGAAATGAGTAATATTTTCTAACTAGCATACATTATGAAGTAAACACTCCAATTTAAGCTAATTAAAACTACCTCTATTCTTTGAAAGCTTAAAATAATGAACCTAGTAAGCCCTAAGCAATCAATTTTAGTGATTAAGAGAAAGATATCTCCCCATTATAGGATTTTGAGCCAATGGTTCTTCTCCATTACCATATAAATTGGATTAGCAATACAAAAATGAAGTGAATAGCTCAATATCTAAACTAGAAATTAAATCTAGAACCTAGATGTAAAATGCTATAATCTATGCTTAGAAAGAAGGATGGAATTCTTGAAAATGAGAGAAGGGGTCTAGCCCTATATATAGTTTTCTATTTGGGAAAATGGGAAACTTGAGTGCATGTGGGACAAACACTAAATTCCAAAAACAATTTTAGTAAGTCAAATCTTACTTTGACTAAGTTTAGGGAGTGACAAACCATGTTTAAGCTTAGTTAAACATGTTTAGGAGATGATTAGGGTTTGAAAATAGTTTTGAAGTGGACTGGAAGAAAATAAGAAGCTAATGTAGATAGAATGAAGCTATTATAGCTTGTTTAAATGGTTTATAAGAGGAAAAATGACAAAAGGGATTTCCTAGGAAGAAAGTTAGAATAGGTCGAACTAGCGTTGTATCGCGGTTTATAGGGAGAAGCACAACTAGCACAATATTAGTCATAATAGTGCATTGGCAAAACTACAGTGTCTAAATTTTCCCCTCTTTGAGGTGATGTAAGTTACATCACTTCAAAGAAAGAAAGAAAAATATAAAAGAGAAGAAATTTTTTGAAGGGATAGAAAAAAAAACCAATAGGATGAAGGATGCCCCCTCAAGTGTCGATGGGGTGATGCAAGAGGTCGATCAGCACTCAAAAAGGTGAGAAGAAAGAGGAAAGGGAAGTGTGAAGAGAAGAAGATGAGAAACAAGGAAAGAGATATTGAGCTATCAACAAATCAAATGTATTCAACTTTTAAATCATCATTTTGCTTAGAGACCTCCTCATCGGTCCTTATTATTAAAAAAGGTGATCATACAACAAAAGTGTATAGTGACATGAAAAGCCAAGATATAAATTTTTTTCTATTGCTAAAATTCCAACTCCGTGCAACATGCAAACATGTAACGTAATACGAGAAGTAAACAAACTCATGTAACGAGGAAATAAAATACATCACACGTTAAACCAACAACGTTCAATAAGGTTGCATAAATATTTTGTTATCAAGCTGAAGTCCCAAACGTTTTGATAAACGAAAAGGGTAAGAACGATGCCCCAAGAAATATGCACATGCAAGGGAAATGGTGGAGGATGCTTGGGTCTCGATGAAAAAGCAACATGCACGACGAAGCAGATGCAGGAAAGCGATAGTGCCCCAGAGTATAGAAAAAGTAAGCAGTGGTCTTTTGTAAATGATTGTAGATCAGGGTGATTCGCAAGTCATTGTTTCAAAACATGTGAAAATTCCAACAGGATACAAGATGAGCGCCATGTAAAAGACACATATTTCAGCCGAAAAATGAGTTGGTTACCGATTTTAGGTCATTTTCAAAGTTTTATACTGTTTTGGATATTTCTAAATCAATTTTACAATTTTTAATTTTTTTGAATTTTTGATCAGTCAGAAGAATTCAAAAGAATAAAGATATTTTAAAAAGTACGTGTGGAGGCGAACGGGGGAAGGCGAGGCCGTAAAAAGAGCCAAAAGGGGTATCCCCATGGAAGGAAAGACAAGGTGATAATAATTATTGAATTATTGTTCACGATGGGAGGTAGATAGATGAAAAAGAGGAATCAAAACAAAGGAAAGTGCCTGTAAGGTTCGTAAACAATGCCAGGGTTAAGAGGAAGTGTCCACAGGGTAGCACAAAGTGCCCCAGCATGTGAAAATTAATAAAAATAATTATTTTAATAATAAAATAGTTATCACATTGGGTAGAAGAAGATTAGAATGATCACAATGTGAGAAAACATGCCCTAGGGGCATCGCGATGAGTTAATATACCCACCCGGGGTAAAAACAATCACGACCAATTCATTTGTACCAGAGCCCTTGCAAATTTTTACCACGAGGTGTCAGTGAGAGAGCTTGGAGTGTGATGGAGAGGTTACCGATGAGGCAGAGGTGAGCAGACTAGATCCGAGAGTACCAGCGAGACCCGTGGATGGACCCTTCATGAGTGGTCTATCCTTTCTCTTTTAAATTACACATTTAATGCTTTGTAGGTCGTTTCTAGGGTAGGTAGGTGGGAAAAAGACACATGCACATGCGCAAGTGTCAAAAATATTTGGATGCCTACATGTACATGTTGAAAAAGTAGGTACACATGGGTGTATGCATTGAAAATGGGTACGTGCATGCGTGTCCATCGAAAGGGGGAAACAGGGATGCACACGTGCGCATCGAACCAAGTGCATAAGTGCTAGGGGGAAAATTTTGAATTTTAATGAGAACAAATTCACGCACACGTGCACACTAGGAGGGACACATACGTGTCACACCAGGCACATTGGAATCCTATGTGGCATACACAAGAAAATGGAAAAGGCAGGGGGAATGTATGCGTAGGCATCGAGGAGGACGTGCGTGCATCAAAAGGGGTGCACATGCGTCTGGAAGAAAATAAAACACACCTATAGCAATAAAATAGAAAAGTATAAAGGAGAATAATTAGAACTTAGAAGAAAAAATGGAAATTGGTAAGCTCAAGAACTTTATAGACTATGTTTCCTTAGAAATATAGCTAGAGATTAGATAAGTTCCTAACACTTGTTTTGATTTTATAGTGTAGATTACCTACACTTTAGATGCGCAGGAGAGATATGGTTGTCTTGAGATGATAGAGTTTCAGTTTACAGATGGGGATAGGAGTATATTAGATATCCTCCTTTATGTCACAGGGTTAGCCTACGTGGTTGACATGCCCAAGATCACATTAGACCACGACCTTCTCACAGCCATAGTAGAGAGATGGCACAATGAGAGCCAGTGATTTCAGCTACCTACAGGGGAGATTACCATTATGTTGGAGGATGTCTGGCACATCATGTGTGTTCCTATCATTAGCCAACCCATTTAGTATGTGAGTGACAGAGCAACATTAGATGGATGCATAGCACATATGTTCGGGGTCCCAATGATACCTTGTCACGAGATGATGGTGTGCTTATCATGGTGCATTGAGCACCTTTCTCTAGATTGGGTCACGGTATACGTGATGGCCTTTGTTAGTGGAGTTTTACTCCCTGACAAGACCGGTTCCTCATTCCCACTTGGACTACTTGGGGTTATTCTTGGATTGATACAGGGAGAGACTTATTGCTAGGGCCAGTGCATTCTGGCACATCTTTACTAGGATCTACATCTTATCACCTACTACCATTAGAAGACAAGAGGCCCAGCTAGACTCTTTATGATATGGGCCTAGGATCACATTGCTATCGGGTGCCCCTTAGGCATTCTGAGAGTTCAAGCTCCAGAGGATCCATCTACCATGGGTTGGGTCCCAGTCGGGGATGATGTTCAGCCTTATAGGGGTGATCATTATCCCTATCATCGAGAACTCGATGACCTATAGCAGTGGCCGTGGTATGGAGGCCGCACCGACATTTCCAATGGCCAGAGGATGCCCAAGAGATATCCATAGCTAGGGTAGATAACTTTATCATGGGCAGCCGTAGCTATATGTGGGAGTTTTACAAGGTTAACGGATGTCGGTGATAGTTTGGCACACACGGGGATGTTACGGGGCCCAATATATGGTATGAATGGAGGCGCGTGAGTATTTTGACATGGGGCCGTAGATAGCCTTTGGCTGGCACAGGCGAGTTTACACATGTGGTACCCATTGCATGGGTACCTTTGAGGTAGGTGTGAGATCTAGGGTGCATAGTAGAGTATGTACCTTGGTATCATGGTGTGATTCTTCATATGTTGATAATTTTGAGGGCGGCGATATGAGGCGAGGCATGAGGCCTCCCCGAGCGGGGCAGCCTAGCGATGATGATGGTGCTAGAGGTGATACTGATGATGATGATTCAGATGACAAGGGTGGCCCTGATACGCAGCATTGGGTTAGAGGTAGGGCTCCATAGCCACAGGTACAGGGTCCTAGGCCTATGCCTAGACAGGTACACTAGGCCCCAACTAGTCAGTTGCCTCCAGTAGGCATTCCAGTGGGCATATATGTCCCATTACAGTAGGTTCTACCATAGCAGGTTCCACCTCCTTAGGCCCTAGGAGGTGGTGATGGAAAGCTTTCTGTACTACAATAGTAGTTACAGTGTGATAGCGGTACAACTTTAGGTGTCCGCTTGAGAGAGAGATCATACTAGAGCACGAGTTCAGGTGTTGACTACCGAGAGAGACCAGGCAAGGTCTCGGTTATAGGGCGAGTGGTAGGGCCATACGGCCGAGTCATATTATGCAGATTAGTAGCGTAGGGTGCTTAGTTAGCAGTGCCTTAGGCAAAGTATAGAGCCAATTACATAGCTTCATGGTTCATCATGATCAGGTGTAGGCCGAGGGACATACCTATTTGATGGAGAGAGACCAGGCCCATGTCGAGTTACAGAGTGTCACACTAGAGAGGGATCGAGAGGCCACCACTCCTAAACAGGATGATGTTGATAGAGGTCAATTGATAGGTGAGTGTGATCCCGCCCTATAGGCAGCCCTAGCCACAGGAGATGAGGATTTGATACGCGACACTATCAGGGTCATAGGTGAGGCTCTTTATTACAGGACAACCTACTTCCGAGTAGTCCCAGTAGCAGATCGAGTGACACCTTTTACCTAGCTTGATGTGAGCCACACAAGTTCTAGATCACAGAGGTCGGCCAAAGGAGTCTGATAAAGCGGTGGTGGCGGCACACACAACCGAGTACACAGCAGAGGGGTACACAGGGTCTTCCCTCACAGTTGGTAGGTTCTTTAGGGGCGGGCCCATCACAGCCTCCATTATTCCATCCTCTAGTACATGTTCCTAGCAGCCCTAGTGAGGGTGAGAGTTACGGCTGAGTCTCCTACTCATGCCATGATATATATGTATGTATTCATTGGTATATGCCTCTTATGAAGGCATGTTTTGACTATGTATAGATTCTTTAGATTCTTTTGTGGATGCCTCTTGATGAAGGCCCGATTTTGATCAATGTAGGTACCTTTGTTATGTACCACCATGCCTTTGTATGTAGGCTTAGTATCTGATCCCTACCCCTTTTATATGGCAGATGGACAGAGCATTTTGTATATACCCTGGACTTTGACACGAGATATTTTTATTATACATGTACCATATGGACACTTTCTTGTATATCTTGTCATGCAGTGATATATTTTCATGGTAATTATGTTTCATTGATGTTCATGTTGTATCTTTTCCTCTTCATGTATGTGACATACTTTCAGATGTAGAGATGTACATGTTTTTCTTTCATAGCGATGATATACTCGTGTATTTGATATCATGTGTTTTTTATTTATGAGATGTTTGATTCCATATGGCTAGTATTTTGGGATGATACTAGATGATATTGGTGCAGGGGGGGATATATTAGTGATCATGCGCAACCCCTCTTTCCCCATTGATGATACGATATGTGATGATTAGCTTAGCCTACATGCATGATATAATACTTAGCATTTTTGTATATATGATGTATTAAATGATGTGATAAATATGATGAAATGATAGATGATAGATGTGATAACAAACAAGCGTGTAAAAACAAACATACAATAAAAACTTAACAAAACTAAATAAATATACAAATGCAACACAATGCAATGCAACTAACAATGAAGATTAACCTAACATTTTAATCTAAGCAAGTAAAAATGAGTTCTAACAAATGCACATAGAAATCAAAGAAACATACAACAATTAATTACAAGCATGAAAGTCCTAACAATGAACACAGTGCAACACACAATTAAACCTAACAAGATCTAATATAAGGCAAGCAAAGAATCATTCAAAGAATGAACAACACAATAAGCTAAGTACATCAAAACTATACAAACCAACAACTAAAAGCAATCTAACTACCACTTTGTTTTTGCGGGACAATATTGATATATTTTCCAATGTTTTTGAGCTCATCATGAAGGATAAGATTTTTAAGACTACGATTTACATTGTTGTCTAGGTTTCCCTAGGGTAATGTTGTGAAACTAATGTATTTGCATCCCTAAGAAGGGAAAATTTCTAGATGTTTAGGCTTTTTTGTATCGTTTTCTGAATATTTTTGTATTTTCAAGGTCATGTTTTGAAAGCAATGTACAAGCTTTAAAGAAACATGGAATGCCCTTAACGTGATGTGGGAATATACAAAGGGTTAAATGCCATGTGTTAATGTACAGTGAAGAGTATGTGTATGTGACCCC
The DNA here is from genome assembly GCA_018340775.1 of Taxus wallichiana var. yunnanensis. Classification (NCBI taxonomy): domain Eukaryota; kingdom Viridiplantae; phylum Streptophyta; class Pinopsida; order Cupressales; family Taxaceae; genus Taxus; species Taxus wallichiana. Next base: position 371,722,021 of record CM031236.1, read on the forward strand.
AGCGCGATGTGGGAATATAAAAATAGGCCACATCCTTTACACGGATATAGCGTAAGTAAACCAGATCACAGGTCTGAGGAGCTCGAGGTCAGATTCCTAGACCTAGCTAGGGTACTACGGAATTTAGTAAGTGGCGAGAGTTACCCATCCTATCACAAGAGTGACTTGTGTATGATAAACCTTCCTTGAGTGACTAGTTTTCTTAAAAGGACATGCCCTTTGCGACGATTGTGTGGTTTTCACACGAGGATGACCTATTTTTTTTTCTTTACTTTTTCTCAAATTTTTCAATTTTTGCTTGTTTTTTCTTTGTTTTCTACTTTTTAGTTTCTTATCTCAATATTTCAGCCATGCCTAAGCATAGAATCACTTGAGGTGAATGGATTTTATGGGATCTAGAAGCTCTTCACCATCTTAATAGGCAAGTCTATATGCCCCTGATCCATATTTAGTGGTCACCACATAGGGGCCGAGCCAATTGGCCTCAAATTTACCTTTCTTTTCCCTATCTTTGGTGGTATTCTTATAATTTCTTTCAAGTATGAGATCAACTACATCAAATTCTCTATGAATGATGTGTTTGTTGTATCCTCTGGATACTCTATTTTGATAAACTTTAAGGTGATTAAGTGCTTTGATATGTCGTTCATCTAACAGTTCCAACTCTACCAAAGCGAGCAACTCGTAGTCTTCATCTTTGTCGAGGTAGTCCTGAAGAGATATTCTTAGGGTGTGAAGCTCCACTTCCAAAGGTATGATGGCTTTAGTGCCATAGACAAGTGAATACGGGGTCACACCAGTAGGGGTGCGGATGGAGGTTCGATAAGCCCAGAGGGCGGGATGGATCTACAAGTGCCAATTACGGCTAGTTCTACTGACCATTTTCTCCATAATGTGCACAAGAGTTTTGTTTTTAGCCTCTACTTTCCCATTACCTTGAGGGTAATAGGGGGTGGACCATTTAAGTTGGATACGAAAGCATTGACACAAGGCTTTTACCATCTTGTTTTTGAAATATTTACCATTATCAGTGACAATGGCCAAGGGAATACCATAATGACATATAAGATGGTTCATGATAAACTTGGATATTTGCACATTGATGACATAGGTAAGAGGAACAACCTCCACCCATTTAGTGAAATACTCAAAGTGGCGGTTATGATGTGTGTATAACCATCGATGAAGAAGGGTGGAGCTTCCCTATGAGATCTAAACCCCACTTTGAAAAAGGCCAAGGAGTTGCAATAGGCTACAAATCTTGTGTTAGTGCATGTATGAGATTACCATACTTTTGAAAAAGTTCACATTTATTCACGAAGTTGCAGTAATCAGATTCCACGGTAGGCCAATAGTATCCTACTCTCTCAAGCAGTTTCTTAGCTAGCACCATGCCACTAGTGTGTGCCCCACAAATACCATTATGTACCTCTTTAATCACATGAACCGAATCAGTAACATTTAGATAGTGAAGCAAGTTCCTGTCATAGCCACGACGATAAAGGGTGCCTCCTAGGAGGGTATAATGGGAAATGCGGTAGATAAGGGATTTTTTCTTTGAATGGGTAATGTCAAGTGGGAAGGTTCCATCTTGTAGGTATTGGTAAATAGGGTCATACCATGGGGATAGGGGACCAACAATTTCACATGCTAAATAGGATTCAGGAATATCATATGCCAACATCTGTAAGTGTTCCACAAAGAAAGGCATCTTACTCTCCTTAGGCGGGATGCGCAAGAGAGAGCCAATGGTAGCCATGGCATCTGTAGATCTATTATGAGATCTAGGTTTTTATTCAAATATGACATGTGAAAAATATTCCTTTAGGGTTTTAACCATCTTCTTATAGGGAATAAGTTTTTCATCTTTAACCTTGTATTCATCATTGACCTGCTTAATGATGAGCTGAGAATCTCCAATAACTCGTAGCTGTTTGATGTTCCAAGTGATAGCTAGCTTGAGGCCAACAATGAGTGCCTCATACTCTACAATGTTATTGTTACAAGGAAACCCCAACTTGAATTCCCTTGGTATAATATCTCCTGTGGGAATAATAAGCACCACTCTACTACTCCGATCCATGAAAATTAAGTGATCCATCAAAATGGACCTGCCATTCGACGGATTCTTCAATATACATCATAGATGCATCCGGGATATCCAAACAAAAGGATCTGTTCCTAGTAAAGGTGCTTCTACCAACCTGATCTGCTAATACCTAACATTTTAAGGACTTCTGACTTACAAATTGTATCTCAAATTCACTCAAAAGAATGATCCAATTAGCCATTCGTCCTATTAAGGCTGGTTTGGATAAGAGGTACTTAAGAAGGTCAACCTTTGAAAAAAAATTAGTTTTATTGTTAAGGAGGTAATGGCGAGAGTTTTTGAAATGTAAAGATGATTTGCCAAGTTGTGCCTTTTCAATCTGTGGATAGTTCAATTCATAGGCAATCAATGTACGGCTAAGGTAATAAACAACTCTCTCCTTATGGCCAAGGTTGTATTGGGAAAACAGTGCACCAATAGCAAATTGGGTAGTAGAAATATATAAAAGGAGAGGCTCTTCAGGAGTAGGGGGCATCAACAGAGGTATATTTACATGGTACTTCTTGAGTAGAAAAAATGTCTTTCGACATTTAGTCCCCCACTTGAAAGCAACATCTTTCTTCAAAATATGTGTAAATGGATGACATTTATCCATGCAAGTGAGAGATAAAATGGTGAATAGCCTATGTATTTCCTTATAGAATTCTAAGTTGTTTAAGAGTGGTGGGTGGAGGCATATCCGTAATAGCGGTGACCTTGGTGGGATCCACTTTTATCCCTCTCTGTGCTACTATAAACCCCAATAGTTTTCCGATAATACACCGAAGACACACTTCTTAGGATTAAGATGAACCTTGTATTCCTTGATACGCCTGAAAGATACGTCTAAGCACTTATGGGTGCTCTTTTCTACTCTTTGATTTAGCTAATATGTCATCCACATAGTCCTCCATAATATCATTCATCATATCATGTAAAATGACAGGTCATAGCATGCTTTGATAAGTAGCCCGACATTTTTGAGTCGAACGGCATGACTTTGTAACAAAAGGTTCCCATGGAGTGATGAAGGCAATTTTGTGTTAATCCTCTTCTCGGGATCCTTATCCGATTATACCTCGAGAAGCCATCCATTAAGGATAAAATCTCATAGCCAGCAGTAGAGTCTACGATCATATCTATGTTTGGCAAAGGAAAATCATCTTTAGGACATGATTTATTGATGTCACGAAAGTCAATACAGATCCTAATGCCAATGGGTTTCTTTTGTACTAGAACTATATTGGAGATCCAATCTAAGTAATCAATAGGTTTGATAAAATCTGCAGCCAAGAGTTTCTCCAATTCTTCTTTGACAAGAAGTGCAACTATAGGATGCATCTTCCTCAATTTTTGTTTAATGGGCTTGGCATCTGGGTGCACAACAAGGTTGTGCACAACTAGTGTTGGATCCAAGCTGGGCATATCTGAATATGTCCATGTGAAAATATCAACGTATTCTCTTAAGAGTTCCACAAAGGTTTTTGTTCCTGAGCTGAGAGCGAAGCCCCCAACTTGATCATCCTGAGTAAATCATCTGAACCAATGTTAACACTGATGGTTTCCTCAATGAGCATCTTAGACGCATCTTTCATTTTGGTAGGATCAGGAGGGAGGGTGAGATCAACCTCCTGAGGTAGCTCTTTATCATCTTCAAATGGATAAGTTATTTTATCCACGTGCTTTTCATATTGTTCTTCTATAAGTGTTTCAAAGAGTTTGTCCTTTGTGATATTTCCATTTATTCTTTGTACTAGGCTGCTCTGAAGCATTTTTAATTTTATTCACAACATTCTTATCTAAGCAACTACACATCTCTACCTCTTCTCGAAGTATGCACATGTTTTTAACTCGAATTTGGAATCCTTTCTTGTGGTCCCCATCGGAAGAAAATCCCTAAGTCCCATGAATTCCGTGAATGCTTCATCATTCTTGAATATATCAAGTGGCACATAAAGTTGTTGGTCCCAATCTACAAGTTTAGGATAAACTAGGGTGACTTTATAATCAGTTGAAGGGATGGATTTAGATAGGGTAAGGATGGATGACTCTGGGAATATGTTTGTGGAAGCCAAATATTTGTAGAGGCTACATTGGGAACTTGTATCGCTATCCACATTATACGAAATGTCCTCACATTCAGAAAAGGTAGCATCAACCTCGACAGGTTGAGCATCCTGGGATTTTAACCCAAGACCATGCTTTTTAGATTTGAAATGGTGAGTAGGAATAGGTTCTAGATGGCCTTGTGTGTTGGCTCCACATCCGTATCCTTTATAACCCGTGACAAACATCATGCGGTGCCCTTTAGTATACTGAGGCACTTGATGGCATGAGGCCATGGTTCCTTCTGGCACCTTACTAATTGGATCCTCTAACATCTTTTCTTCATACACGAGGCCACTATGAAAAAAATTTATCCAATGGTTCTGAACATGGTTCTCATGTACTTTTGAACTGAAAATAGGGCTTACCCCATGTCCTAGGTGACACGACAAGTCTGAAATTAATAATGCTTATTCAAGAGTAAATGGCTCTCTTGGGCCATATTTTTTTATGTAGCCTCCCAATATGTAAAAGGATTGACCAAAGAAGGGAAGTCCTAATTATAAGGTTTGAGTGATTCTAAGTCCACCCGATTCTTCATAGCTTCCGTTTTAAGAGGGATGACAACATCCATGGAAGGGCACTCATATGCTACACGAGAGAAACTATGCAACGCCCGACAGTGATTGAATGGCTCAGGATCACCCAAGATAGTGATTTTACGCCCTTCATGGCACAAACTTGATACACTAATGAAATATCGAATGGATAGCCTACATGGCATGAATCGATGGACGCCCCAAGAGCATGTTATATGGGAGATCTAAATCCAAGACATGGAAGGTCGTATCATGATGGTGATGGTCTTAGCTCCTAAATTGGTTTCTGAAAGGCCTAGCTGCTTGACCAGCTTCAATGTGCATATGTTTAGACCAAATCCCCCGTCCACAAGAACTCTTTTAATCTTACAATGGGTAATCGCCACTTCTAAATAGAGAGGAAAATTATGCTTTGAGTTGTTACGGGATAGCATTGTAATCAAAAGTGATATGATTAGTGGGTTCAAGGTGGGTGACCATAGCTTGCAAGTGTGTGAGATCTACCTTAGTAGAGACTCACTCGTAATGTTTTGTACAATATATCTTTATGAGTAGTAGAGATTTTAAGGTCTAAAATGGATATTTTAGCTGGTGTTTTCTCTAGTTGGTCTAGTAAATTATATTGGCTTTGGGTAGTTGGTATTGGATTAGGTATGATTAAGCGAGTGCATCGCATTCCAACTGCACAACTCTTTTCGATAATTTGGATTGTGTTTATTCGTTCATCAGGTGAACAGATGCAACTTATAAGGGAGTTGAATGGAATTTCATCACTAGGGTAAACATACGTAGCAGTGCGATAGCCATTAGAGGCCTACTCGTGATCTAGTTTCCTTTTCTTCTTATCCGTGTGATTGGGAAAAGGTTCTTTGTATATGCCCATTTTTTCATTAGGACCCTATCCTGAATCAGGAGGTGATTCTACAGCAATCTTGCCCTCTTCAATGAGATCTTGTATGAAGTGTTTCAGTTGTAGACATCTATCTATTTTGTGTCCTTTGACACGATGGAAGTCACAATATTTATGGTCTTTATACCAACCAGGTTTTGGAGCATTTTTTGGGAATGGTACTATGGTACTTAGATATTTTACCATTTTAGCATCATCTAATTGTTTTAATATAGCAGTCTTGGGATCGCTCAATGTTGTGAATGTACTTTGTATAGGTTCCTTGGGACGAGGTCCTTATGAAAGCTTCAAAAGTGGACATGTCTGCATAGCTTGGACTCTTTTGGAGTTAGTAATTCCATCACCGATGACGTGTTTGTTCTTATTAAAGAACTTAGGTTTGTCTATAGATTTGGCCTCATGTTTGTCTTTGAAAAAGGGTTTAAGTGTTCCTTTGGTAATAAGAGCCTTTTCAATTTGGCTACCTTTCTCTATAACTTCCTCGAAGTTAGATCCATAATGCATTTGAAGATGGAAGGCTATCTCTGAGTTTAAATTAGGAACAAAAGTGATCACTAATTGTTTTTCAGGTAAAGCACAAGGGAAGCGACTAGCTAACACTTTCCATCATTGTAAGAAACCGACGAAGGTCTCATTAGGTTTTTGCTTTGCATTGTAAAGGTCATTCATCATGATATCATTTTCAATATTGAAAGAATAGTGCCGCACAAATTTTTCTGCTAGTGCCGGCCATGTTGTTATAGATCCTTTAGGTATGCTATAGAACCATTCAATCGCCAAAGCTCCCAAACTGCGGGGAAAGAGTCGTATTAGAAAATTATCATTGTAGGTGACCTCTTGAAAAGCCATGTAAAATTATTTGATGTGATCATGGGGATCACCTTTGCCTTTGTACTTGTCGAGATTTGGGATAGTGCAATGTTTAGGAAAGGGCTGCATTAGCATGTCTTTATCGAAGGGATAAGGACATAGTTCTTCGTAGAGATACTTTCTTTTTTGGCCTATATTTCCTTTTTGTAATGTTGTGATCCTATTTGTCATAGATTTCAGTTCATCCTGAATGAGTTGCTCCTTAGTAGATGATATTGACCTTTGATCCTAAGTTGCCTTACAGGTATAGTCTATATGCAGATCAAATTGAAAATCATTAAGTTTATTTTTGTCTTTGTCTTTACCTATGTTTCTTTTTGAAGCACCTAGGTTCGCTAATTTCTGACTCAACTTTAAGATCTGTTTTTGGAGGGTCTCCTCCTCAACCAGGGGATCCTCTTCTTCATCAAATTTTAGAGGAGGGGAGGCCTTCCACTTATTTTTCACTTTATGTGAAGCCCTAAAGTGAGGTTTATATGATTTTTCTCCTTCAACAGCGGCCTTATGTTTCCCAGAAGTGGATGCATATCCCACATCAAAAGGATTATCTATGTCTAAGAAAAATATTCGCTCCTAAGTTAGGGTCAATGACCTTTGTTTCTTCTTCATGATCATGTGGAAGTTTAGCTCCTAACACCAAGACTCTCGCAAGTACTTAATCTTTGTTATAATATAAGAGCTCGTCAAATCTGTTTAGGTCTAACCTTTGTTCTTCTCCCGAAGATTCTGACTGTCCTCCACTATGATCGATTAACGTCTCTGTATCTTTGAGTTGAGAGAAGAGTAGTCCTAAATTATTCCCGCTAAAGGGGAAATCATCAAAAGGATTATCTCCTACATTAAGCTCACTAGATTTTGTTTCCATTTTGAAAAGTCTAGGCATTACTAGCCGATACTCAGATGTAACACTATGTTTACTAGTTTTCAAAGGATACTGATATGGACAGATGAAAATGTATCACTTACCTAAGTTGTGTTATGTCAAATCTATACTTAAAAGACCAAGATGAATGACAATGTTGTACTAGATATGTGGGCCAAAGTTAGAAATCTAACAAGGCTTGAATATCAGCACAATACTAACAAAGTCCTCTAACAAGGTATACCTAGAACTAACTCAAGTACTGACAACAAGCCAAGTGTATTGAAAAGTGGAAGTCACAATTAGATATAGCACAAAAATGTTGTCAAGATATCTCAACCAAGCAAGAAAGGCATTGATATCAAGACAACATCATGATGATATATATAATGCGTTATCAACACTCGTCAAAAAACCTAGATGACGTCAAAACTAAAACCAAGTAGAAGGTATAACAAGAAGTTTGTGACGATGCGAAGTAGCATAACTACGTAATAGAGGGATTCATACTATGTGCCCAAAGAATGGGAGACGTAATGTAAATGCCAATACTAAACAACTAAAATGCAAGAAAAAGTTGACAAACTAGGGGAGAGACAAAATGATAAAACTGACCCATAACAATGACGAAGATCTTGAAGTCAAGATTGTAAGGATACCAAAGACACAAAAGCATACCCACCTTCTTTAGTTGTTTAACACCCCAGCCGCAAACATGGATGAGTATAAACATACAAAAAATCAGTTAGCACTATCTCTGACACGACACGTAAAGTATGCCTCTGTTTGACTTCTAACATGGAAAGTATGAACACATGGGTGTAAATCAAGAATATGTTAAAATGGACTTAGTTTCACTTTGGGAAAAGCTTCACCTCATTTGAAAAATGAGAAGGAAGCTAAGCTAAGTAATACGTTTGTCTAAATTCGTGATGAAAAACACTTAGATCCAACTTAGAATGGGTTTGTTACCGTGTTCGACAAATAAGGTGCTGAATCCAAACAAGTTATCACTTTGTGATGGAAAAACGACACGAATGGACTAGTAAAGTTGGCCTCCAAACAAAATGGTTTCCTTAATAGGTTCTCTCAACTAGGTGTTACAAGGTTTTCTAAGAGCGGGGCTTGATTTACCCAAAAATTTACACTGACTAGTTTGGGAGTATCTCGGCTTTGTCCCCTTCAAGTACAGTGGGCAATGAATGCATCCATCATGTACTTTTACTATGGACGTGATATGGACAACTTACAACTCTAACTCACAAGGTGTACTAGTCAAGTGGGTAAGCGAGGCGCTTCCCATTTCATCCACAAGGTTACTCAACGGTGGACTACTTTGGGGTTCCTGGAACCACCCCCATTGTTATAGCTTAAGGTGTTATGCCAAAGGGGTTACGTTCTAGTTAAGCAAAGAGGGACTTACCCTTTTGAAACCTGCAATACAGTGTGTTGAATATGGTGTGTTTTTATCTTTTTAATCTTTATGCGGTTTCAAAAGTGGCACACCATTTGGCAATCTGCAAACACACGTGTATTAGAAGTTTTCACTTCATTCTTAACACCTTTCTTTGACCAACGTTAGGTTACGTAGGCGATAAGTTGGTTAATAGTTTTCTTGTTTGTTGATTGAGGTAAAGAGAACTCAAACTTGCTTTTGATTCCTAAGATCACTGAAAGCATGAAGGAAGAGCATATGTAAAGTGGAAATCCTACTAAAAGAAAATAAAAATGTTACTATATCCTTTAAAGAGCAAGTGTTTTAAGGTGTAAAAATAGGTTTTTGTGCAAGTGCTTTTGATCTCCAAGATCACTTTGGAAAGTGCAAGGAGAGAGCATACACACGTTTCACAAATCTTAGTTTAAGCTAAGGAATGAAAAACACTTAATCATGCAAACTGAAATTTTAAAGAGTTAGCCCTATTTTTAAATCTATCAACCTTTAGAAACCTGCATCAAAAATGTCAGAGAAATAGCTAAAACAGACTGTAATTTTTTTAATTTTGACAGTAACACCTGCGTGCCCAAACCAACATGTACACACCCCAACCAATGGGTACGTGCCTATACCAACACCTACGCGGGTCTATTAAGATCAAAACAGTCACCAACACCTACGCACCCTAATCCAATAGGTACGCTAGGGTTTCAATGCGGGCGCATTCCTACCGACAGATACGCAGCCCAAGTAAAAAGAAGTTCAGCAAAAAAATTTACACAGTGGTATTAATTACACAGACACATCCAGAGAGACGGAGACGCAGACAGACCAACGGAGATGCGGACGCATCCTTGTAGAGAAGAAATTCATAAACATAGAGGACACCCTGACGGGTACATTGCCTTTCCGATGGAGACATGTGTCTATCAACGTGTACACACCACCTTAAAACACCTACGCGTGCCCTATAAAAAACCTGCAAAAAAACATGGATTTTCACAATTTTAAGAACAAACAAGTTATTGGTTAGTAAAAGCTTCCTATTTCTATGTTAAACCCACAAATGCATGTGAATAGAGTTCATTAATCCAAGGTTTAAAATGTAAATGAGGAAATAACAAGTGATTCAAACTAGAAAAAAATTTAAAATGACTTTACTTTGAAGAACTCAAAGGACCTCCATTAATGGAGCATGGACATAATTGTCCCAGTAGGCGTGCCAAATATGTTTAAAGAAAATTTGTGAAAGCCATGAATTTTGGGGTAAGAATTCCTAAAGAATCCCCAAAGGCTTCAAGCAAAAATCAATGGACCATCCGATAAGAAATGAGAAAGATTTTCTAACTAGCATACATTATGAAGTAAACGCTCAAATTTAAGCTAATTAAAACTACCTCTATTCTTTGAAAGCTTACAATAATGAACCTAGTAAGCCCGAGAAATCATTTTTAGTGATTAAGAGAAAGATATCTCCCCATTATAATATTTTGAGCCAATGGTTCTTCTCCTTTACCCTATAAATTGGATTAGCAATACAAAAATGAAGTGAATAGCTCAATATCTAAACTAGAAATGAAATCTAGAACCTAGATGCAAAATGCTATAATCTATGCTTAAGAAGAAGGAAGGAATTCTTGAAAATGAGAGAAGGGGTCTAGCCCTATATATATTTTTCTATTTGGGAAAATGGGAAACTTGAGTGCATATGGGACAAACACTAAATTCCAAAAACACTTTTAGCAAGTCAAATCTTAATTTGACTAAGTTTAGGGAGTGACAAACCATGTTTAAGCTTAGTTAAACATGTCTAGGAGGAGGTGATTAGGGTTTAGAGAGATTTTGAAGGGTCGAGATCAATCCAATGGAATGGATTGATAGGCCAAAAGGTGGTATGAGTTGACTGGAAGAAAATAAGAAGCTAATGTAGTTAAATTGAAGCTATTATAGCTTGTTTAATTGGTTTACAAGAGGAAAAACAACAAAAGGGATGTCGTAGGAAGAAATTTAGATAGGTCGAACCGGTGGTGTATCATTGGTTTAGGAGAAGTAAAACTAGCGCAATATTAGTCGTAATAGTGAATTGGCAAAACTACAGTGTCTACATTTGCCCCTCTTTAAGGTGATGTAAGTTACATCACTTCAAGAAAGTAGACAAATATAAAAGAGAAGAAAATTCGAAGGGATAGAAGAAAAGCCAATAAGATGAAGGATGCCAAAATTTTACACCTCGTTGAATAGGCTTGACTGCGGGAATGCATCATCCCAAAATTTTACACAGTGGTATTAATTACATAGACGCGTCCAAAGAGACGAAGATGCGGATAGACCAACGGAGACGTAGATGCATCCCTATAGAGAAAATTTTCATAAACATAGAGGACACCTTGACGGGTACGCGGCCTTTCCGACGAAGATGCGTGTATATCAATGTGTACACACAACCTTAAAACACCTATGCGTGCCCTACAAAAAGCCTACAAAAACACAATATTTCAAAATTTTAAGAACAAATAGGTTATTAGTTAGTCAAATCTTCCTATTTCTATGTTAAACCCACAAATGCATGTGAATAGAGTTCATTAATCCAAGGTTTAAAATAGAAATGAGGAAATAACAAGTGATTTAAACTAAAAAAAAATTGAAAAATGACTTTGAACAACTCAAAGGACCTCCATTAATGGAGGATGGACATAAGTTTCCCACTTTGGTGTCTATAGGTGTCTACACTAACCATACTACACATAGTATATCATAAAAAAGACTATCCTTGTAAAAAATATATATATTCGAAGCTTCCCGCATTGATCATCTTCACAAAGACCTCAAGGATATAATATACTCATCCCACACATACTTCTCACCTCGATCAATCTATAAAAAAACAAGAGAAAAGAGATAAAAGATAATATTTTTGTCATGGATTTTCTTATTTTGATCTTATGTCTCTTGCCAAGTAGGCATGTTTTCTTACACTAGGTTATGCTAAAACCAACCATTTTCACCTCATTACATTTTCACCCTAATTTCCTACCTTCTCAAGGGACTTGCCACAAACACGACATTTCATGATCATGTGACTTTCTTCACCCTTAGCATAGTCAATCATGCAACACATTCAGGTCTTTTTTTCATAATCCAATCTAAGGTATAGTGAACTCGTTATGGTTCTTATCAATTAGGTGGCTCTTTTATCTCCTCCTACCATTCACCTTCTTCATCACTTATTGATTATCCTATACAGGACTAGACCATCGATACCTACATTTTAATAATTCCCCTTTCACCAAAATCAATCATGCCTAAATGACCTAAACCCAACCAGGCCTCAACAACCTAGAATCAATAATACCTAAAACCTACCCACCCATTCCGCTACCCCATCTTATTTTTCCCTAGCTTATGGGAGAACTACATTTTCTTGAGGCCCCTTTTCACAAGGGCTATGTAGGTAGCACTCGAGGGCATGTGGACCTTGGAGGTTAGCTTGGCCACTCTCTACCCTAACCAATTTCCACCCCCATTTTTCTATTCACATTCTACCTTAGTTAGTTTCCATCTTATACACTACTTGGAAATTAAACAAACATACAAGTATACAAACATGTATATCTACCTATTTCTTACATCATCATATCATACATTAATCATTTCACATTTCCATCATATCAAATATTTCATAAATTTACACCATAACATACATATTCATCATCATTCATTTTTCCATGCTACCAATAACTTGGAAATTAAATCAAAACCAACAAACCTTAACTCAACCATGCCTAACTCACCTAGACTCAACCATGCCTACATGACCTAGACTCAACCATGCCTACATGACCTAGACTCCATCATGCCTACATGACCTCGACTCCACCATGCCTAATTCACCTAGTTTCCATCCATACACAAATAACAATGGAAATTAAAACACAAGTACATCATCTATAAAAATGAAAGTTTGTGTATCAATATAAATAGACACTGATACAAATGCATATAAGTATCGCAAACCGCTCGAGATACATCCTCACCATCTTTGGCATGTAGGACAAGTATAGGATCAAAATCTCGGATACATCTTCACCATCTTCGGCATGTAGGCAAGTATAAGATCAAAATATCAAAACTCTCATATACAACCTCATTATCTTCGGCACATAGGCTGGTATATATATCAAAATATTAAAAAACAATAGTCATACCAAGTGGCTAATTATCACCCCACCTGATATCCATACCTATCTTATCGGTCTCCTCTTCCTCTCTACCTGTCTACCACCTTGCCTCCATCTCTCTACCTCACATGGCTCTCATTCTAGTCTCTACTTGGTCTACTGCTGGTTCTAGTCTCCGTGTAATCAAAGCCTCACCATGAACCTTTCTTTGGGATTTTCATCCCCCTGTGCTCTCTGAACTATGAGTGTGGGATCTAGTCTCTCACTTGTTACATGTTGGAATCGTATTCGAGTGTAATACGGGACCTTAATTCCCACATTCGTTAGGTGATATTGGTAATTGAAAGACTTATTCAAGGCCTCCTCGAACCTTGTCATAGAAGCTATCTGAGGTGGTTCCATTAGCCTCATAGCCACCTATCTACTCTACCCTGCTACCATCGGCCTCATGGTCACATGTCCTTGTGCTACTTGTACCATGGCACCATGTCTCGATGATGGCCCTGACGACGAGATCTTGTCCCGATGCAGGTCGGTCTTCCTACTACCACCTAAGCCTGTAAAACCACCACTTTTTCCTAGGATGTGGCTAGCTTCCCTTGTAACCCTGTAACATGTACCTATAATGTAACTATTTTTCCTCCATCCTATATAGGAGCGACCTCGTGTATGTACCTATACCTATTCGTAGGTAGCAATCAACTACCCTTGTAGTATAGACACATGTCAAGTCAAGGTGGCTACCTCTGCCGCTTGCATTGTTGTAAACTACACCACCACCGCTACCACCTGTCCCCCTGTAATGCAACTCTCCACACTATCACAAGTCACCAAAGTGGGTTTTGCGGGCCATGGTGGTGTTTCCTATAACTCTACTTCCCACCAAAGCATTTGTATCCATCAGATACCCCTACGTCATCTATCCTACCATCCACCGATAACTCATCTTGACCTGTTGGCTCTATGGGGTGAGGTTGAGACAAAGGTCTATCCACATCCTCTTGCAAGTACTATGGAAATGGTATCAAGTACATCCTACACTAGTCCAAACTATCATCGGACTGTCTCCGGGATCATCTTGTGCTCACTAGCACATCTCCCCTCTTTCCATCACACCATCTACAACCCTTGTAGCACTCGCTTCATACATCGAGAATGTTGGAAAGCCAAGATATGTCGACATAATATGTATCTTGCATATAGTCCCTCTAGCTCTCACCCGTAATGTGCTACATCATATAAAAATTCTTACTCGTGGATGACCTCTTAGGACCACCCATCGCCTAAATCCTACCCTCTGTCCCCCATGATGCTAGTCTACTATTGGTAGTCCTCATGGCTGCACTACCACAATGTGCTCATAGGCCCAAAAATGTAGGAGAAAGATACAACACATGTTATATCGGTGAATTCTCCGATAGCCCCATAGCTCCTGTATAGTTGTACCAAATAATTCGGCACCCATGCAAAATAGACCCATTCCTCGATCATGTCTCGTATTACTCCCATCGGACCATTGGGGAATTGTTCACCCTCCGAATCAGGAAATTCATAGCAGCCTAATGTCATAATCACCAACATAGCTATTCATGTCTCCGATGGGTGTGTGGCATACATCACCTCGTACACCAAGCACCGTGCTCGGTCAAAGACACTAGCCATCTCCCCGAATACTCCAATCATCACCTCAAAGGTGTCATCTACAGATACACTATAGACTAACTCCCCAACAATCAATAGCCACAAAATCCTATAGACATCCTTCAGTGTGATCACTATCTCACCGGTAGGAAGGTGGAATATATTGGTCATTACATCCCATCTATCGATGAGAGCGACCATGAGACTAGGATCCCGTTAGATCCATTTATACTACCTGACCCCGATCAGCCCTAACTCCCACATGTGGGCCCACTCCTCCTCCATCACACTATGTATCAACTCCCCTGGTAGGGGTGGTACTCTATCTCATAGCATCAACTACTGCCATGCCTGTAACAAACCAACTCAACAATGTCAAGGCCTGAATTCATTTTTTTCAACAACATAATTCTACTATCTGTTGCCCGCTTATTTATCCCATTCCTACTTACCTGAACCATGTACCCACCATGAGCTAAGTCTCACCTATCCCCTACCTATGTTTACCTACCCTCACCTTCACCCACCTACTTTTCTCCCTCCTCGATCCCTATTCCCTTCATTTTTTATCTATTTATCCTACCCTCTCTTTTCCACCCCATCTTCACCCTTTGCATCTAACATATTTTTACCCCATCACCTTTTACGATCACCAATGCCGATCACCCATGAACGCCATCGGTCATCCTTGACCGATGTTGGTCCCTATGACCTCCATCAATCATGTTTTCCCCACCGATGCTTTGGTAATACAAAACTATCTTTTGTCTCTAGTTCAGCCCCAAAGCCAAACCCCCACGGCCCTAAAATTCTAAAATTGACCAAACTAAGCCTAAAATACCCCCATTCTACCCACACCTCACCCAAATTCATTTCCCAACCTAATTAGCCTACATTCCACCCTCCCCATACCCAAATCAGTTCATTTTACCTACATTTTTGAATTTTTAATTCCCCCCATTTGTTCATTTTACCACAAAAACCAATTCAAAATACATAATAGGGGTTGGAACCTACCTCATCTTGTTGCCTCTTCCTCGCTAGAACCTTCAATATCTACATTGGTCAACCTCTATTGCTCCCTCCTATTGTCGTCATGTCTCTACAACCGACCTCCCAATCCTCCATCATATCAACTCATTCCACCCGATCACATGGACCCATCTTCCTCACTCTAAAACCACTCACCTCTCACCCAATCAGCCTCAACTCACACTTGATCCCATTTTCCTTGACAACTCATTTGACTATTCTTCCTCCAGAGCCATTTTCACCATGTTAAAATTATCAAATGAGCACTTTTACCATGGGTTTTACATTTTAACCCATCAACAGGTGAACCGATATCGGTCCAACCTAACCAACATCAGTTTCATTCCCTAGTGTATCAATATCAATTCAAATGGACCTCTATCGCTTAAAATCTCTGCTATTGGCTTCACATGATCGATATCGGTCAGGTTTCTCTCATCCCATTTGGACTCTCCTCTTCATTTTTCCTACTCTAAATGCCCTCATTACCTCCCACCCAACCTTATTATCGGTTGGGGCATACATTAGCCCCTATAAATACCCTATTTACATCATCAGCCCCAATATCACGTACCCCACTTTACCCGTATGCCCCTCAAATTGGCTATACCCATCTTACCTCGTGATATGATATGTACTTTGAGTACCATATGAATCTTGCCTTACCTTAATGTTGTTTTGTTTATCCAACCAACCCATACCTTTTGGTGTACCAGATCATACCTAACATCCTGCACCTGACCTTGTTTTGATTCCTAACCATATCCTATGCCTTGGATACCTGAATCACTTCACCCCTATTGGATAAACCTACTGTCCTTTACCAATGTAGATTTTTGCAATTTTCAACTTAGTATCATATCGCAATCTATATGTGTGCATGCATTAGATGGCGCTTATCTCTTACCCGACCTACGACAATTTGGTCTTCACCTTAACCCCACCCTTATTACGACCTACCCAAAAACCCACACTACCCATACATTTCCCTAATTACATTTAGGGACTTTTCATTTTACCTACGACTTGGCCTTACCCATGCCTTGACCTATATAACCTGACCTAAACTACTTTTTGTGACCATTGAACTTGTGTACTCGCTATAGCTTATGATGACGCTACCCATGTTATTTTATCCTAACAACCATACCTTTCCTATTTTCATTCCGTTTATCCTAACCAAACCTTTGGTGTACGTAACATACCTAAATAGTCTTGCACCTAACCTATGTTGTGTTTCGGACCATATCCTATACCCTATGTTGGTGCTCATTTTTAACCTCACCCTTTTCATTTAAATTCTTTAGTCTACATGGTTTGAAGTATTTTCTATCTCCCTGTGTGGATGCATAAAATTTTTATCTTTACCAGGGTGTTGTTGTAAATCCATCTCTATGGTCGTGGATCACGTTGAGCCAGGTATTGTTTACAGTTTCTCTGTCCATGAGAAAAAATTGTAATTTGGGCATGAATTTGGGGTTTCCCCTTCCTTTTATTTTTCCACAGTCATGTTTTCCCTGTCAAATTTTATCCCAACGCCTATAGATACTTGATATTTTCTGATTAGATGTAGCATGGCGGGTCTATTTGGTGAACTTTTCACTTTTGTTACATTTGTAAAAAATTTCCAATTGGTCCCGTGACTCTAATGAATTCTAATTGTCTACTCAACGATATGAAGCGGTGGAGAAATTTCTTACTCGCCCCAAAGATGTACTATGGCAAAGGGAATGAAAATATAAAAGGAATGTCTAAAGGCTGCAAAAGGAAAATTGGCGAGTTTGAAAATTCAAAGGTGGAGAGGTGGATCATCGAGTAATTTGAAGATTTCAGATTTGTTTTTGAAATGGAGTAAAAGTTATAAAGTGAGTTGTAACTCCACTGGGGACCAGATAAAGCCATGTGTTGAGTCAACATTGAAAATTCAAAAGTGGAGAGCTAGGATCTTTGGAGGACATTGAAATTGTTAGTCTTGTTTTGAAAAAAGGATTAAGGTATAAAAGTGAAGCATGACCCCGCAAGTTCCCAGATAAAGCCACGTGTTAAGCCTATATCAAAAGTAGATGGGTGGGCCAAATTTTAAAAAAATGTATAATTTCTTTAAGTGATACAAAATGTGAAAAGCACCCTGTGCTCGCTTTAACTAAAATATTTTCCATGTGGAGAGCTGCGCACTCATTTGAGCTCCCGCCTCTGGGTCTTACCTTTGGAGTTGCGCCAAGGAGAAACATGGAGGCTTCGTTGGCTCCTCTCTATACTAAGACTTCTCAACAACCGAGGAAACTTTCTTAAGCCTGGGACATGAGGAGGGATCATGCTAGTTTGGAGACCTTCCCCTAAATTTTACTTTTGAAAGAGTGTCAAAGACACACGTGGAGGTTTGTCTTTGGATCTTCCCATACTTGTACTTTTAAGCATATGATGCAAATTTATCGATCCTAGGCACATGGAACCTTCCACTAGTTCTTAAACTTTTTCAATAGTCGGTACAAATTTTTCGGGCCCGAGACATGTGGAGAGCCCGTGCTTGTTTGGGGTCTCTGCTTTTGGGCACCATATCAAAAGTGCACCGAAGAGACACATGGAGGCTTCCGTTGGATCCTTTTTATACTAAATTTTTTTCAATGGCCGAGGAAACTTTCTTGGGCCTATGGCATGTGGAGATCCTACACTCATTTGAGGTCCCGCCTCTAGATGTCATCTTTGAATTTTCACCGAATGAGACACGTGGAAGCTTCACTGGACTTTCCCATGCTTCAACTTTTTGGTGACCACTTTGTAACTCTCTCGGGTTTTGAACACGTGGAGGGCCCACACTCATTTGAGGAACCTGCCTCTAGACTTCACCTTTGTAGTTGCACCATGGAGACATATGGAGGCTTCGTTGACTCCTCTTTACACTTGGCTGACTCAGACTTGCAGCACAGATATGTGGTATAATCCTTCCGAGGACACTCATTTCTGAGAGGTGTGAATGTAAGTATCTATTCCTCAAGGTGTATTCTCAAAGGTGAAAAGGATTTCTTATTAGATCAAGCCATATGGAGCCACATGAGAATTATTAAAAAGGGTATTTCTTCCACGAAAAAATAAAAGAATGATTAAAAATACTGTCAAAATTTATGA
The DNA here is from genome assembly GCA_018340775.1 of Taxus wallichiana var. yunnanensis. NCBI lineage: Eukaryota > Viridiplantae > Streptophyta > Pinopsida > Cupressales > Taxaceae > Taxus > Taxus wallichiana. The sequence continues at coordinate 371,740,809 of CM031236.1, forward strand.
CATGGTATCCTAGTCATAGTTGAGGAATTGAGAAACGTGATTAGTTCATGATTTATCCACCTGGCAACAAAAAGTAAGATATTTTCAAGGGAATAAACATGATTAAATGGTATGTTGTAAAGAGGAATATTCTCTTGAAGATTTAGACTTTTGGGGGAAAATTTGGGATGAGTGAGCGATTGAAATTGTATAAATGAAATGAGAATACTCTTGCATAGGGGGATTAATCTTTCTAATAAAGTTTGAGAAAAACCATTTTTCCAAGAGACCATCTAAGAAACCTATTTATTTTCCTACATTTTAGATTTAATCACATCAATATGGTTACAAGTGTACAGACCATTAAAATGCTCTAATATTGTTAAAGAAACTCTCATCTCATTTGATGAATCTAATGAACTATGAAATGAATTTGTGTTGATCATGATCATAATTGTATCTCGATATTATTTTAGAATGTTTTAAAATAGTTTTTCTTGTTCTTGTTGAAATCTTAAGTTGAAATCCCAATGAATCACACAAGATCTTATCCCTATGGTAGTATTCGGCATTTTCGGTTTCATTATGAGAACATATTTCATCTTGTAATGAAATAAACAATTTAAAACCACTTTACTTTCACTAGGTTGATAAAGATTGTTTGTAATTATATGAGTGTATCTTAGGTGTGATGAATCAAGGACTTTCAACATTTAATTGAGTGTTTAGCACGAGCCTTTGTGTTGAATTATTGAAGATTGTATGAAGCTGTGCATCTGGGACTCCATTGATACACACCTTCTAGTTGAAGGAATATTTTGGCTATTTTGAAGCATTTTGTCTATGATTTTTCCAATATTTGTAAAGGATCTCAAAGATCTGGTATAATCAACTTTATCTTTCTTAACTTCCCACCAAAAACTTCTCAAATGATAAATCCTACATGAACTACCCCTATTTATACTATGTATCCACAAAGGTTTAACAAATTTCACTGCAAAATATGTAGAGACAATCAGGATTCAATTATTGTCTTTAGTAACCCGAAACCTTGTCCAGAAACATCTCCACTCTCTAGTGTGACAACTTATGAGAGTTATATTGTGTTGTATTGATCATATTTTCTCAAGGTTCTCATGAAAATTGTGCAAAGAAGGATCTATTGATATCCTTCACCAACACATGTTACAAAACAGTCCTCTCACCCTGGTTGAAGGCATGACCTAAGTTGTGAGGGTAGATCAAACCCTCAATAAGGTGCTATCAATTTCTCCAATGCCTTAGTGACAAAGAGTCACCTAAATCCCCTCCCCGGATACAAAACAACTCATATCATGATTCATCTATCTCTAAGTATCCCATCAATTTCATGATTTTGCTCAGCCCTCGCATGAGAATAAATTTAGATACCAACACCCAAATGGAGCCATTTCCAAGGATTATTTGGACATAGGGACCTATTTGTGTAGAAACACCACTAAAATGGTGTCATTTTCGGGGATTATTTGAATTTCAGTGGATTATTTGAACACCCGGACCTATTTGTGCGGCAACACCACTAAAATGGCATCATTTCCAGGGACTATTTTTATAAATGCATACACATATCAACCCTGGTAATGTTTCTATGGTTTAAGTACAAATAAGTTGTTTAAATGTCATCCTTTATTGAGATTTGAAACATATTTGCAAGATTAGAAGTTCATTGTGTGGTATTTCCAGTTTTTAGTCGTTGTTGTACTAAATTTGCATCAATAGTGATAAATATGGGTAAAGAAAGGTCAAATCTATTAAGCTTTTTAGAAATTAAGCATTGATAGACACTTAGAAATTTATTTATAGTGCATCTTCACAACTAAGGTGAAAATCCTTAGTGGTGACTCTGTGTTGAATTGAAATTTTCATCATTACAGTGTCTTAAACTATGTCAAGTGAAATTTGTCATTGATATTTGAAAATCTGGAGGGAGAAGGTCTTTCTTCACTAGGGATCCTACTAAAAAGTTATTTCAGAACTAGGAAAAGAAAATTTAGAAGGAAAACAAGTCTAGAAAGTTGTTGGAAATCAAGAATCAAAAAAGGAGATATCAGTTTTGAAAGGTGATCAATCTATGGTTGAAGATTACCATATGTCTTCAAGTGATTGAACCAAGTAATCTTTATATAAATTTGAGTTCTCCAACTAGAGAGGGGCCATCATTTGTGTCTAAAAATTGTGCCTCTTAGTTTTCCCCTATTTTTTCCAAGGTTGATAGGGTTTTCCAAGAAACTGAGTCATTAGAGGATATTTACTTTGAGAGTTATACTCTTGTGCCCCAAAGACCCCTCGTTCCCTATCATTTTGTTTTCTCTGTAAATTCACCACCTCAAGGAAATATGGCCCAACCTCCACCTAGACCTCCTTTTGTTGTCATCACTTTTGAACCTATAGATTTCAAGGTATGTATGGATATCCTAATATGGTGCCACAAGATGTCAGAAATAGGTTGCCAAAATTTCAAGGGAATAATGCCATCATTGGTGACCAGCATTTAAAACTCTTTGTCAACATGATGGAAGATTTTTAAATTGAGTTTAAAGACATGTATATGAAGCTATTTATTCATACTCTTGAGGAGGATGCATGTGACTGGTACAAGGCTTTACCAGATAATTCAATAGATTCATGGACCGAGATGAAAAATGCCTTTAGATTGCAATATGGGGATAAGACAGATCCTAGGTTCCTTTTATCTGAATTTGAAAATATAAAGAAAAATCCAAATGAATTTGTCCATGATTTCAATACTTGGTTCAATAAGACCTTGAATAGGCTACCTATAATCCTAAGGCCAAGTGATGTGTCCTATTTGATAAAATATTTTGACGCTTTTGATAAAAAGGCCACTTATTACTTGAGAGATAAAAACCTAGGAACATTGAGGCAGGATTTCACCATGGCCTTACAAATAGAAAATAACATCAAAGCAGTTGGAAAGCCTCCTAAGAGAGAGGGTGTTAAGTTAATCAATCCTGAAAAGCCTCAATCAAGCAAGGTTGTGGATCTAGAAGAGGTTGTAAAAACTTTGGTTGGAGTAGTTAAAGAGATATCCTATAAACTAGATAAACCAAAAAAATGGATTGGATAGAGCTCTAGGGGTCGAACAAGACACAAGGTCAGGAAAGATTTGGAAATCATCCTAGAGGTGATCATAAATCAGATGACAGAGGAAAAGGTCCCATGGGGTCAGGAAATAAATAACCTCAACCTCGGGAAAATAGATAGGTTCCTTCGATCCTTTGAATTAGGATTGTTATTATGGAGGAGACCAATGTTATTGATTGTTGTGATAGGTATTTCTTACCACACTCCCCATGTGATGTAGATCAGGAAGTTGAGGAATTTTATGATGATGAAACATATGATGATCTGTGCATGATGGAAATCCTTGCAAACTCACGGCATGGGGAAACCTCAATTGAATTTATAAGTGCCAAAACTGTTGAAAACTTCTGGGATTGTGTCCATTGAGAATTATGTCTTCCTCCTATTAATACTTTTGAAATTGATATGGTGTAAGAATTTGATCCACCTAATCATGATTTTGAATACTTAAGGGCCTTGATGATTAAAAAGTATGATGGAGGGATCCCTTCTGAAGAGGATAGGCAACTATTAATGAATGCAGTAGTTACTCAAGAGAAAGAATATAACACCAGAAGTAAGGTTGTCAAAGGGGAGATCCATAAACCAATCCAAAATTTCTAGTTCTTACTAATATCCTAAAGGAAACTACTAAAAAATATGCACTGAAAAGGCCTAATTACCCCAAATAAAACTTGTACTTCTACCCATGCCCAGACTGTGAAAAATCCCATATTATCAGATGAAGTTGTGAATCTCCCTTCTAACACTTCCCTACCCAAATATGTTCCTTGTGACATAGCCCAAATCTTGAGTCAGATCAAGGTTAATGTTCCCATTGTTGAGTTACTCAGGATCCCTGAGCATAGGAAAAGGGAATTTGAATATTTGGGATGTAAAGAAGAAAATTACCCAGGGAAAGAGTGTGAAAAATGTAGAGGTTCCTCCTATTATTGTAGAATCAGAAATACCACAGGTATTGGAGGAACCAGGAGAATCACCTGAGGTGTATTTGGGAACTTCTCTGGTTGAATCTCAGCTTAATGTGGATCCATTTTTTACCACTTTGATTATTAAAGATAGGCTGGTACATAACTGCATGTTTGATTCAAGAGCCTCATGTAATGTAATGCCTCTTGAGGTCATGAATGAGTTAAATATCAAGGTAACAACATATTTTGGGAAATGTAATACTATGGATTCAAGAGAAGTGCTAGTAGTTGGGTATGTCAAGGGATTAGTAGTGTAGTTGGCAACTTTTCCAGGAAAGTGCTTAACCATGAATGTGGTTATTGTGGATTGTCCTGCCAAATGGGGGATGTTATTATCAAGAAAATGGGAATCTAGTGTGGGTGGAAGCATACAAATGAACATGTCATATGCATGCCATACCAATTGATGGGAACCTTTTGAAGTTGAACAATGAGAAGAAAAGGTTACATCTCATTGAGGATCCTAACAATGCTTCTTATGAAGTAGTTTATGCAGACGTAGATGTCAAAAACTTTGTGGGTTATGCTGATTTTAAGGAGCATAAAATTGATGAGTGCAAGTATCCCAAGTAGATTGGTTCTCTCTAGACTCTGATGTTTGATGGGGTTTGTTCTAGATCTGGTAAAGGCACAAAAGATAAACCTTAGAAAATATGGCTAGGTAGAAACTTGGATAGAGAAGAAAAACAAGCATATGTCCAATTGTTAAAAAGTATCAAGACTTCTTGGCTTGGTCATACTCAGAATGGAAGGCACTTGAAACATTTCCTTGATTGATTTCTCATAATCAAGGCATGCATATCATTATATAGTGTATAGTCTTTTAGTTCTTTTTTGTTTTGCATTTTTTTTTTTTGTTTCATCCCGGTCCTTGGCTGCTGGTTTTGTTGGTTTCTTAGTTTGTTCTTGGGAGGTTGGAAATTGTTTTTCTACTTTCCAAGCTTATTCTTGACTCCATTTCCTAATGGATTTTTGGCACATGGTATGTTATGTTTTCTTACGGCACTCATAGGGAGTGCTCATCATCAAGTTGAAGCTAATGTTGGTGCTCATTTTTAACCTCACCCTTTTCATTTAAATTCTTCAATCTACGTGGTTTGAAGTATTTTCTATCTCCCTGTGTGGATGTGTAAAATTTTATCTTTATCGGGGTAGTTTTTGTAAATCCGTCTCTTGGGTCGTGGATCATTTTGAGCTAGGTTTTTTATAGTTTATTTTCCATGAGAAATAAAATTGTAGTTTGGGCATGAATTTGGTGTTTCCCCTTCCTTTTATTTTTCCACGGTAATGTTTTCCCTGTCAAATTTTATCCCAACACCGCGGATACTTGGTCTCTTCTTATTAGATGTAACATGGTGGGTCTATTTGGTGAAATTTTCACTTTTGTTACATTTGTAAAAATGCCCAATTGGTCCGTGGCTCTGATGAATTCTAATTGGCTACTCAACGATATGAAGTGGTGGAGAAATTTCTTACTTTGGCCCCAAAGATGTACACATGTCATAAGAAAAGTAGTTGTGGGAAGGTGGGAACTTTTTGTGTTTTGAGGCATTATGACAAAAGGAATGAAAATATAAAAGGAATTCCTAAGGCCCACAAAAGGACATGTGGTGGTTTGAAAAGTCAAAGGTGGAGAGGCAGATCGTCGGAGCACTTTGAAGATTTCAGCTTTTTCTTTTAAATGGGGTAAAAGTTATAAAGTGAGTCATGACACCGTTGGGGACCGAGATAAAGCCATGTTTGAGTCAGCATTGAAAATTCAAAAGTGGGGAGGTGGGACGTTAGAGGAATTTGAAACTTTTAGTATTGTTTTGAAAAAAGGAGTAAGGTATAAAAGTGAAGCATGTGCAACTTTGTGCAAGTGCCAGAGATAAAGCCATGTGTTAAGCCTGTATCAAAAGCTGATGGGTAGGCCAAATTGTCCAAATATGCACAATTTCTTTAAGTGATAAAAAAATGTGAAAATCACCCCTAGGCCTACTTCAACTCAAATATTTTTTACTTAGAGAGCCTGCACTCATTTGAGGTCCCGCCTCTGGGTCTTACTTTTGGAGTTGCACCAAGGAAACACATGGAGGCTTCCACTGGATCCTCTCTATACTGATACTTCTCAACGACTGAGGTAACTTTCTTTAGCTTGGGGCACGAGGAGGGCCTACACTGTTTTGGGACCTACCCCTAAATTTTACTTTTGAAAGAGCACCGAAGAGACACATGGAGGTTTCCGTTGGATCTTCCCATACTTAGAATTTTTAAGCATCGATGCAAATTTCTCGGACCCTAGGCACGTGGCACCTTTTGCTGGTTCTTAAACTTTTCCAATTGCGGTACAAATTTTCTGGGCCCAAGACACATGGAGAGACCACACTTGTTTGAGGTTTCCGCTTTTGGGCACCATATCAAAAGTGTGCCGAAGAGACACGTGGAGGCTTCCACTAGCTCCTCTTTATATTGATACTTTTCAATGGCCAAGGAAAATTTCTTGGGCATAGGGCATGTGGAGAGCCTGCACTCATTTGAGGTCCCGCCTCTAGACTTCATCTTTGAAGTTACACCAAACAGACACGTGGAAGCTTCGCTAGACTTTCCCATGCTTGGAATTTCAAAGTGACCGGTGTAACTCTCTCGGGATACGAACATGGGAGGGCCCATGCTCATTTGAGGAACTTGTCTATGGACTTCACCTTTGCAGTTGTGCTAAGGAGACACGTGGAGGATTCCATTGGCTCCTCTTTACACTTTGATGACTCGAAATTGTAGCATAGATATGTGGTATAATCCATGCGAGGATGCTCATTTCTAAGAGGCGCAAATGTAGGTATATATTCCTCAAGGTGTATTATCAAAGGTGAAAATAATTGTTTGTCAGATCAAGCCATATGGAGCCACCTGAGAATTATTAAAAAGGGTATTTCTTGCATGAAAAAATAAAATAATGATTAAAAAGACTGTCAAAAGTTATGGCATGGCATCCCATAGTTGAGGAACTGAGAAACGTGATCAGTTCATGATTTATCCACCTGACAACAAAAAGTAAGATATTTTCAAGGGAATAAACATGATTAAACGGTATGTTGTAAAGAGGAATATTCTCTTGAAGATTTAGAATTTTGGGGGGAAAATTTTGGATGAGTGAGCAAGTGTAAATTATATAAATTCAATGAGAATACTCTTGCATAGGGGGTTAATTTTCGAGAAAGTTTGAGAAAAACCATTTTCCCGAGAGACCGTCTGAGAAACCTATTTATTTTCCTATGTTTTAGATTTAATCACATCAAGATGGTTGTAAGTGTACAACCATTGATAAGCTCTAATATTTTTAAAGAAACTCTCCCTTGCTGATGAATCTAATGAACCTTGAAATGAATTTGTGTTGATCATGATCATAATTGTGTTTTGCTCTTATTTCAAAAAAAAATTCAAATAGTTTTTCTTGTTCTGTTGCAATATTATGTTGAAATCTCGTTGAATCACACAATAAATTATCCCTGTGGTAGTATTTTTGCATTTACAATTTCATTGTGAGAAGATCTTTCATCTTGTAAAGAAATAAACAATTTAAAATCACTTTACTTTCACTAGGTTGACAAATATTGTTTGTAAGTCTATGAGTGTATCTTAGGCATGACAAATTGAGGATTTTTAATGTTTAATTGAGTCTTTAGCATGAGACTTTGTATTGAATTCTTAAAGTGTGTATGAAACCATGCATCTCTTGGCCTCCATTGATACACACCTTTTGGTTGAAGGAATATTTTGGCTATTTTGAAGCATTTTTTCTGTGAGTTTTCCAATATTTGTAAAGGCTCTCAAAGATCTAGTATAATCAACTTTATCTTGCTTAACTTCCCACTAAAAAATTCTCAAATGATAAATCCTACATGAACTACCCCTGTTTGTACTATGTATCCACAAAGGTTTAACAAATTTCACTGCCAAAATATGCAGAGACAATCAAGATTCAATTATTGTCTTTAGTAACCTGAACCTTGTCCAAGAAACATCTCCACTCTCTAGTGTGATAACTCATGAGAGTTAGATTATGTTGTATTGATCATATTTTCTCAAGGTTCTCATGAAAATTGTGCAAAGAAGGATCTCTTGATATCCTTCACCAACACGGGTTACAGAACGAGTCCTCTCACCCTGGTTGAAGGCACGACCTAAAGTAGTGAGGGTAGATCAAACCCTCAATAAGGTGTTATCCATTTCTCCAATGCCTGAGTGACAAAGAGTCAGTTGAATCCCCTCCTCGGCTACAAAATGACTCATATCATGATTCATTTGTCTCTAAGCATCTGCCAGTTTCATGATGTTGCTCAGCCCTCGCAGGAGAATCAATTTGGATACCAACACCCAAATAGAGCTGTTGTTGGGGATTATTTGAACATCGAGACCTATTTGTGTGGAAACAACACCGAAATGGTGTCATTTTCAGGGATTATTTGAATTGCAAAGGATTATTTGAACACCGGGACCTATTTATGTAGTAACACCACCGAAATGACATCATTTCCGAGAACTATTTTCACAAATGCATACACATACTGACCTTGATAATGTTTCTTGCATGGTTTATGTTGAGACCCCAAAATTTTGGCTACGTACAAATTGGAGCGTACATGTGCAAGGCCTAGTTGAAGAAGGGCATGCAAGGAGAAGGCATGTTATATAGGGTTTAAGGAAGGGTTTAAGAAAACCCATGGCGTGTGAGCAGATAGAGCTAAGGAAAGACTTAGTCGTATTGGGCAATTTGGGCGGGACACGATAAAAGTGTGACACGATAGAGAATGAGGAGTGGATAACGTGCCAACCTAGAAACCATGAAAGGAATATGCTTAGCGATGGAATATTCTAGAAGACCATCATTACAAAGAGTGGAGAGCTCATATCTGAAGGAGCATGCTTCTATTGAGGACCACTTGGACACTTGGCGATAGATTTGTAGCCCCTAAAAGTAAGTCAGTGGTTGAAGATACCTATATATACAAGCACCCGCATAGTAGAAAAGGGAGGAGAATAGAGAGAGTGAGCTCGAAAAAATACTACGAGAAATATGTGGGATTGGGTAAAGGTTATATAAGGGAGTAATGTATTAAGGGGCTGGGATATAAATTTTTCTTTGTATGGATGAAGGACATGATCCCTGTTGTGATGTATGACTTTGGTCTGATCAAGTTGTGGTAGTCTAATGGATCCATTGAATGTAATGAGGTTATAAACATGAATGAGTATGAATGTAATTGATTTGGTTCATATCTATATCTTTTCATTTCTGCTCATGGATGTTATGGAATAGATGTAAATCCTTATGTATTTTCCTTTCTATTGTAGTTCTATCTATTATCTGTAAGTACCCTCTATTTGGAATGAATACATTTGTCTAGAGGTTGTTCTGAGCCCTATGATGATTGTATGTCTCATTTCCACCTTTATTCATTAAGTTCCTGACATAGATGATGGTTTCCAACATAACTCATATAAAAGAGAGACTCGGTGCCTGCACGTGCCTTAGGTGAGCGCCCAATGCCCGCTAGGTGAAAGGTTGGCACACATGGGATTTATTTCCTTTGTGATGGGTATAAAAATGACTACATCTTGGTTTCATTTCCAGGACCTCTTTTCAAAGTTGTAGTGGGAAATGGCATACATCATGATCTATGTAATAAGTGATGATAGAGCATTTAACTTGGAAAGTGTTTAATCATGGTTTAAAATCATAGAGGATGAATTTTTTTAGATATTTAACACTAGACCTTAGTTTAATGCATGTAGATGGGTAGAAGAAAACCTCTACCATGATTTGTATGAATTTTTTTTTGTTGCTTCCCAGTAGAGTTGTATGAATGGCTCTCAGCATATGTGTCTAGATCAAGTTGGTATTATAGATCATGCATGTGGACCCAAGAAGAATAAAAAAGGTTGTAGGATGCAAATATGACGTGGACTCGTGTTGTGGATCATTGGTGGAAAGGTGTGTTGGCTAGCTACACTCTAGAGTATGTTATTTCTACATATTCTTATCTGGAAGTTGTTGAGTTTGAGTTTTTGTGGAGCTCAGAGGATCATTTCTACATGTTATTCCTCTAGAAATGAAGATATCTTATTGTTACCTTGAGTTTAGAGGCATTTCGATGGTTGGCTAAACTATTTTGAGTGTTGGGTAAGGAAGCTAGGGTGGAGGAAGATGGAAGATATTACGATGGAGAAAGAAAGGGAGGAGAGACGACTCAAGTATAGTGAAGCATGTGAAAGGAAATTTCTAGACAATGTGAGGTTGCAAGTGTGATGGATCTATGGAGGTAGACATTGTGGGAAGGATTTGAGGTTCACGCAGAGGACGTGGAACCTAAGTAGTCTGTGTTACCCCATCTTGGCAAGCATGTAAGAGAGACCCTTCGCTTTTGATGAGAGTTCATCATGAGAGAGAAGAGTTGTTGGCATGCATCTGAACCCACCTACTTGGTTTTCCAGATCAAGGAAGGAGTATCGCTAACCCAGTTGGTATCAGTGGAAGTGATAGATTTGTTCCCAGGAGATACAATTTTTCATTTCCCACTTCTATGGCTACGCATATTATTCTAGTATTTGGAGGAATTTTTGGACAAGGAGAAAGTACACAAGCCTTTAGTCTTGTGTCTGGAAGTGGCGTGAGGTACACTAGTTGTAGTGGGGAATTATCACAGACCACCAACACATAGTTTAGTAGAACTTTGGGGATCTTTAGCATGAACCACTATAGGACCTGGTGGACCTAGTGGATCGATGGATCAAGAGGAATAGGACCTAGTTAATTTGGTGGATCTGGTGGGTCAGGAGGAATAGGACCTAGTGGATCTAGTGGGTCTGGTGGGTCAGGAGGTATAGGACCTGGTGGATCTGGTGGACATGGAGGAAAACACCAAAGGAAACCAAGGCTCTAACTCAGGAGGACAAGGACCCTAGCCACCTCCTCAAGTATTCTTTGAGATGTCTTTACATTTTCTAGATTACAAGGGTATTGAAGATGTTGTAGAACATGTTCACAAGTGTGAGCTGTTATGGCACATGAAGGGGATCACAACCCCGAGTGGAAGGCTAGTCAGTTTTGCAATGACATTGCAAGGGTGCGTACATAGCTAGTATAGGAAATATGACCCTCATCAAATGGTGGTGGATTATACTACTTTAAAGAACACCTTCTTGGTAGAATTCCACATCCCTGAGTTTGAACAGAAGAGCATCAAGCCTTAAAGGAGATTCAACAGGGAATGGTAGAGAGTGTGCGAGAGTATGATGCACGGTTCAAAACCCTCTGTCAAAATTATCATATGACATTCACCCTTCACAACATGCTCAATGGTTTTTGGGGGTTGATAACTCCATTTAGAAGATCTTTATCTCATAAAACTTTCACAAAACCGCATGAGGCGTTAGAATCTATGCTACATGCTAAAAGCTATTAGAAGTGTTGATACTAGTGTTATCCCATTTCTAGAAGCTCAAATCATTGTTATGGCTAAGCAGTTAGAGAAGTTTTCTACTGAACTCAGCCCATGAGACTTGCAGTGGTATATGGTGTACAGATTGTGAAGTAGAGGGGCATGTCAAGGATAGTTTCCCTCGGAGGATAGTATGCACCATAACAAAGTAGACTGTGAAATTTTTCATGGGGACCATGATGCAAGTAGATGCCCCTTGTTACAACATGTAATTTAGAAGAATGTGTCTTGCTACTATAAGATTTACACCTCTACAACCCATGATACTAAGGATTATAGGCTTATTGACCAGATCCATGAGGCCATTGATCATGGGGTGCACCAGACCAAGCATTGCCAGTAGTTCTAAAGGTGATGATCATCGTTATGAGGAGCACACAAATGGAGGCGCATGTGAAAGGGGATTTTGTGGAGGATTTCATGGTTATGGTAACCATGAGAGGAGGAAGAAGTGAGTTCCCATGTGGAACCCATTTTAATTGTGGGTCTACAGAGCATTAAAAATGAGAATGCATATACTTATTGTAGTGCTCATGGTGCAAGAAGAAGAAAAAAGTATGAGGAGTGTCGTAAGATGTTTAAGCACATGAATCAGCAACACCTTTGGAAAGAAAAGGGCATTGAAATGGTAAGCATTAAGAATATAGACACATAATGGATTCCATGGGTAACATGTGATGCAATATTAGAACTGTTATGGTAACAATAAGAGTAGAGGCCGTGTGCACAAAGGAAATGCCAAGGTAAAAGAACCTAGTTTCAATGGAAGAAGTGGTACATGGGAAGTACCGGACCCTACACATCAAAAAAAGGAGGTATATCAAGAAACCATGGACATCATTTGGATTTTATAAGGAGAAATCTAGTGTCTAAAGGAGTAGTCCAGGTGGGAGGAGTAAAGAAGGAAGGTCGAGGCGCCAAAAGATGACCTAGATGAGGTTAGGAAGTATGTAAAATGCTAAGGCAAGAGAATATTATTCCCTTTACTAGGAGCAGTTGAGAAAGAAAGGTACCATGTTCCGAGAGAAGAGCGTGAGAGGTAGGTCTTACATGTAAACCTTCCCCCTCATAGCCTTGACTATGATAGGGAGATCATGTTAAATGTGGTCATGGATGGATGGCTCCTTAGTAATATCCTCATTGACATAGTGCATGGAGGTCAATGTTCTCACCTTGGATACTTGGCATCAAATGGGAAGGCCTGCATTACATCCATCTTTGAATGTGTTGTATATGGAAAAAAAAATGAAGGCAATGCCCATCGTGTCTTAAAGGATGCATTTATCACCATTCAGGGAGCTAAGTTTACTGGGGACTTCGAAGTCTTGGCACTCACCGAGGTAGACAATTTCCTAGCACTACTTGGGTGCCCATGGTGTTATAATAATAATGTGGATATTTAGTTCAATAAGGGATACATAAGCTTTGAAAATGAGGAGGAACGGGTCATCATACCCCTGGTTGATGGGAAGTCAACACCCTATACTGAACCTTTGGGAGAAGAGGTCCTAGATAGAATATATGTGTGCTCAATCAGAGATCTAGAGATAATTCATCCCATAGAAGGAATTATCCAGTTTGAGGATGCTCAGTCCCTAAGTGACACCACCAGTATAGTGTGTGATAATTGGGTACATGGAACCTATGATTTAATAGAATGGCATTTGAGAGGATCAGTGATAAAGGTGACAAAGGTGCATATGGTCCAGTGCCTAGGAGGAAAGAAGCTACCTAAGTACTCAGGAGGAGCATTCCCTAAGGTCTTTTTATAGAAGATGGATGCTCAGTGGAATGAGGAAAATGAATGAAGAGGGATGTAAAGTTACGTCCTACTTGGAATCACATACGGTGGTGGGAAACGCATCGAGATAATATCTTGGAATGGTGTGAGGTAATAATTTCCTTCTCTATAAAGTTTTCTAGGAGCAACGTGCCCACATCTATAAAATATTACCATGTTAGAGAGACCGCTTCCTTTCATATCCAAGCATGTGAGATAGCCTAGATGGGAAGCACATAATCATTGCCACCCTCATTATGGGTTCACAAGTTGTATTCCACCCTACAAGGTTGTGTGCATGCATGGTACATTCATTCGAGACATTCCGGATAGGAATTGGCAAGAGTTAATGGCTGATCTCATTCAAACATTGAGTATCGATTACAAAACCCTTGGTGGATAAGGCATTACGGAGTTGTTAAGCACCTTACCATTGGGGATAGTTTCATGGTAGAGGATACTCTTCTGGATTTTCTAGGTGAACCTTGCCTCGAGGCACACTTTAAGGAAAAATAAATAGAAGAGATACAACTTTAGCACGCTTGTTTGGAAAAAGAAAAGGGGAAGATGGTCTATGTCATAGACGGTGAAGAGATGGAAAATTTGGAGGTTAACCATTCTCTAAGATCATGTAAAGTGATGGATAGTGCTGATGAAAGAACATGCACCTATCATGAGCCCATGAAGACTAAGAAGGTTAATATTGGGTTGGAGGTGGAACCCAAGGAAGCTATCATTGGAGATTACTGGTCGAGAGAAGGAAGTCTCTAAGATCATTGATCTATTACACAAATTTTAGGATTTAGTTCCCAGTGGGTACCATGAGCTCAAAGGCATTCACCATTCCTTGGGGAAAATGAGAATTAATTTGAAGGAAGGTGCGTGCTCGGTTCGGAAAGACCATACCAAATGAATCCTAACCTGCGTGTGAAGGTCAAGGAAGAAATAGACAAGATGATAGCATCAGGAATCATAGAGGTTGTGGAGGAGTCAGAGTGGATAAGTCCAATGGTGATTAGTATCAAAAAGGATGGAAGGATAAGGATCTGTGTTGATTATAGGGATCTGAATGTAGTATGTATCATTGATCCTTTCCCAACCCCATTTACTGAAGAAATCTTGGAAGGAGTGGCGAGGGCACGAAGTCTACTCTTTCACAGATGGGTTCTTAGGCTATCACTAGGTGAGGATTGCAAAGGAAGACCAGAGAAATACAACCTTCACCACCGAGTGGGGAATTTTTTCCTATACATTCATGCCTTTTGGGTTGAAAAAAATCCTATTGTGTTCTCACACATTGTAGTGCAAGCCTTCAGGACTTCATCCACAAGTTTCTCTAGGTGTACCTTGATGATTGGACCATGTATGGACTGGTCAAGGACCATTGTGACAATCTGAGATTGATGTTTGAAAGGTGTCGATAGTTGAGGATATCCCTCAACATCAAGAAGTGTGTATTTGCTACCCTATTTGGGACCCTGTTGGGACACATCATATGTAAAGAAGGCTTGTTGGTGGATCCTACCAAAATTGCATTAATTATGGGATTAGGGGAGCTAACTAGTCAAAGCACGTTGTGTAGGTTTCTTGGACACATGGTCTACTATCGAAAGTTCATCAAGGGGTATGCCAAGATACCCACACCTTTATAAGAGTTCTTAGACATTTAGAGAGAGGTGCACCAGAAGGCATTTGACACATTGAAGGATAGGCTTGTCACTGCCTATATTACATTTTCCCTCTTGAGATAATCCCTTCCATGTTCATTTAGATGCCTCCAGAATGACCATTGGGGTAGTGCTTGTATAGCCTAGTGAGGGAATTGTTGATCACCCCCTATGCTTTACAAGCAAGAAGTTAACACAGAGTAGAATTATACTACAACCGAGCACGAGGCATTGTCTATGATCTACATGGTTCATATCTTTAGGAAGTATCTGTTGGTGACTCCCTTTATCTTCTACACTAACCACATGGCATTAAAATATTTGGTCAACAATCCCATCCTATAAGGGCGTATATTTGGTGGATGTTATTATTCCAAGAGTTTGATTTCACCGTAGTTGTCAAACCAATCAAGAGTAATTTCAGACCTAACCATTTTTCTAGGATTGATTCGGGGAGGACGTGTAAAGCATTGAAGATACCATGTCAGATGTGTAGCTATTTAGGTTGTGGCACGTGCCCTCGGCGTAGAGGATTTTGTGTTCCTTAAAATGGGTATGGCTCGAGAAGGGATGAAAACATTAGAGATAAAAATCAACTAGCCATACATGTCACGCCCAACATGTTGATCGGTGGGGACTTATACAAATTAGGGCGTGAGGAAGTTTTTGTAGGTGTGTACTAGAGCATGAGCACTTCACCATCATAGATGAAGTGCATAGAGGAAGTGCAGGTGGACATTATGTAAGTGATGCCACCACACGTAAAATATTAATGGTAGGATTATGGTGGGAAACTCGTATAAGGATTGTAAGGAGTATTGCAAATTGTGTGACCATTGTTAGCGTGTTGGTAAAATAGGATGGAGAGATGAAATTCCTTTGCACCATATCCCTAGCACTGAACCTTTTGAGAAATGGGAAATATACTTTTTAGGCCCTATTGCACCAACAACGTGTAGGACTAGATCACGTTATGTAATCACCTATATGGACTATTTGACAAGGTGGGTAGAGGAAGCCCTAACTAAAGACTATACAATAGCTACAACAGCAAGATTTTTGTGGGAGAACATTATCACAAGGTATGGATGCCCTTTAAGTTTAACTAGCGATAGGGGTACACATTTCTTGAATGAGATTGTGAGGATCCTATTAGTAGAGTTCATGGTGGCTCATCACAAAACTACACCTTATCACCCATAAGCAAATGGAACCGTGGAAGTATTTAACAAAATATTGAGTCATACCCTGACAAATATTTGTGATGTCGGAAGACAAGATTGGGATGACAAGGTATTAGCCATATTATGGGCTTATAGGACAACTTATAAAGGTTGAACAAAGCCACACCATTTCAATTGGTGTTTTTGCATGGAGGTTGTCCTGACGGTTGAGTTCAAGTTACCTTCTCTGCGAATAGCATGCACAGGAGGGCTAGTTGATGAACAAGTGTTGGAAGAAAGGATTGATAAATTAGTGAAGCTATATGAAACACAATCACTCGCCAGGTGGAGCCAAACAATAGAAAAAGAAAAGAAAAATCATGTCATGATCACCACATTAGGAACAAGAAGTTTTGAGGTAGCCAGATGGTGTTGTTATATGATTCCAAGTTTTTGCCATCCTGGGAAGTTAAAAGTGCATTGGTTGGGTCCCTACACCATCTTGTACATCCTTTATTTAGGCATGTTCTAGAATTCAAGACAAGCTTGGATGGGACAATATTTTCAGGACACTTCAATGGGAGTAGGTGAAACCCTACTGATAAATAATTCTTCTTTTGTGTTTATAAATAAGGTATTATTTCCAGTTAGTTTATAATTTCCCTTAATGCATTTTATTTTCTTGTGTTTCCCTTTCTCATTTTTATTTTGTGTTGCACCTTGGGTGCGGTAATCTCAATACTTTTTGAATTTTGTAAGCGTGTGTAGAGGGTCGCGCATCATTTTAGTGTGGGGTGGAGTAAGGTGGAATAAATTTAAGTGTGAAGCGCCAGGAAGGATTACATTGGAAAGCTTGGTTGAATGGCCCTGTGAAGGAAGTACATGCAAGGAAAGGTGAAAAAGGATGGTTGGTGTTAGGATAAGGCTACATTGGGGATCCACGTACAAGAGAGGAAGAAGCGCAAAAGAAACATGAGGTAGGTGAGAGAAAAAATCATGACAAAAGAAGTGCCTTCGGCATTGGTTATGTGTGCGTAAGATTCTCTTGTCAAGATGGATTGGTTACACATCCAGAAGGTTGGAGAATTGTCCGTGCAAGGTTGGGCACGTGAGTTAAAGCACTAAAGTCGGGTTTGTTTGAAAAATCCGCATTAAGTGTTAAAGTATGGTGGTAGGTAAGGTAGTATTTAATGTTACAAAGTGGGAAAAACTATAAATAAAGGGTTGATGCATGTCATTATTTACTTTGCATATATGAAGAAAGAAGTGTGTTTACATCATTACAAACTAGGGCTTCCAGAACTAATCCATGTGAAGAAAGATTTGAAGATTTTAAGCATGAGTAACTAGTTTGGATTTGCAAACTAGAAGGAAGGGATTTCACGTGCATAAGAGAAGTTTTGAGAAGGTGTCATCTTGTGAAATAATTATCCTAGTTAGGGTTTGAAAAACTAGGGCACGGGTTTAAGAGGTTCTCTTCACAAGTTCAGATCTAAGGTTAGAATAAGTGGAAGAGCAGAGTAACAAGAAGAGATTGAAGTGATAAGAGGACCTAGAAAATGACACCCAAGAAACCAACCATGTCACCCAAGAAGCCAAAGGGCAAGGGAAAGGGAAAAGAGCTAGCAACAACCACCACAAGCATGAATGAGGAGTGGTATGCAAAAATGTAGTACCTGGATGGAGTTTTTCTTGGGAAGGAGTGGGAATCCCATTTGAGAAAGATGGTGGTGAGTGATTATAACCATTGCACAAACACAATAGAGAAGGAAATGGTGCTGGAGTTAGTGCACCTAACAAATAAAAGGACACCAGAGGGTTTTCCCATCTATAGTGATGAGGTAAAAGTGAAGTTGGAGAAGGCAGGGTTATTGCAACTCTATGAGTTTCCCTACTTTGGAAATCCCTGAGCACCTCTATCAGTGGCTGATGTCATACATGCATGAGGACCAATTTTACTTCATGGGGCACAAGATGCACATAACCCCTCAGCTGATTTTGAAGTTTACAGGCCTCATCTGCAAGGGAGAAAGCATAGATGATGACCTGAGTGACAAGGATGCCATCAAAGCAACCATCACTGCATATGATTACAAGAAGGGGTCAAGGTATTTTGATATTACAGAAATCCTATATCCCGTCATGAGAATGGCCACGCACTTGGTCATAAAGTTAAATGATCAAGAAAGGTGGACGCAGGTGAATAAGGCCTAGTTGAATGTATGCAAAAAAATATCAGAGGGCATAATCTACAATTTATCAGCCTTCATTGTAGATGAGATAATTAGCAACACACAGGAAGGAGACAAGATACTCTTTGGAAATATCCTCCTAACAATTGTATTTTTGGAGATAGGAGTGCCTGATGCGGTAGAAAATTTTGTTTGGGAGTATCTGGCTGAAGATCCCTCACTGTGAAAATATTTACAAAGTATACATGTGAAACAATGATAACCTCCCACAAGGTGTGCTGGACAAGTGGTATAAGTGCTTAAGGGATGTATTCGGGTTAGAGTGGAGAAGCCTAGAGAAACTACTAGCGCTTACAAAGGGAGAAGCTGTATTTGTTGTGTACCAACACTTTTGCATAGGTAGATTCATGATGGTGGATGAAACCATGAGCCCATGGTGTAAACTCCCATTCTCCTTCACCGCCCAAGTACTTCCAAGTGGGAGTTAACAGGTTAAAATAATCAAAGAGACTAACTTTTGACCTTAGTGAAGTTGATAAAGACCCTAGGGAGATGTGTAGGATGCTGGTCTACTCTAAGAAGCATGCATATGTAGAAAAGTACATAGTGCATGAAGTTATAATGATGAAACCCCTGACTCTACCAATTATAGGAAAGTCCGTGGCACATGTATATATCTACGTATTAGGCCAAAGTTTAAGAAAGGTGCATACCTAGAGAATGATGTCTCCATACCTGAAGATCCCACGGGTAGAAGAAATCCCATGCTCAAGAAAAGGGAGAGAGAAGAAGAAAAAGCACCAAGTGTGTAGACTTCTAAGCCAGTATGTGCACCACCAGTGGCAATGCCAAACCTAGCACCTATATGCGCAGGAAGAAGTCCCAGTAAAGGAGAAGACCCTGGAAGAAGAGGTGCTAGAGAAACCCCTCACCAAGGAGAAGTCACCAGAAGAAGCTAGAGAAGGTTGGATCCCCTACAAAAGAGTCACCTCTTAGAAAGAAGAAAAGGATAGAAGAGGAGGTGACTTAGAAGAAACTGAGAGCTTGGAGAAATACATAGGTGAAAAGGATGATGACGATGAAGAAGATGATCTTGAAGGAGATCAAGAGCCACTTGTCTCAGCATGCACAATTCAGAGTAAGAGTGTAGAGAAGAAGAACATGAGTTCCTTTTCATGTGGTGCAAGGGTAGCTAGGAGGAGGAAGGTACCCAGGACATGGGAAGAAGTGAGGAGGTTGGCATGTAGGAGTAGAAAACTCCAAGCCTTACATAGGAGCAAGTAAATGAGGTGGCAGAAAGAGAAGTAATGAAAATAATCGAGGCCTTGGTAGAAAAAGAATTGGAGCACAGTGTTGACATAGTGATGGAAGAGGATAAGGAGGAAAGTGTTGAGAAAGAACAAGTCAGTGTGGGAGGAGGTCCCAGTCTAATGGTGAGTTTCCCAAAATCTGCGCACTTGGGAAGGAAGATCCTTGATATAGAATAAGGACAGGTCATGGGCTATGTTGATGACCAAAGGAAGGTGCTACGTGTGTGCTTCTAGAGCACTATACCCATGGAAGAACTTCTAGCTATGGCATCATTTGATGAGGAGGGCACGTACCCCAGGACAAGGAAGATGCTCTCTTGGGTGTTTGAGTTCCATATTGATGAGCCAGATTTCGAATTATACCAGGGAAATCATGCCAGTACCAGAATCTAAGGGAGCCAACCCCTTGGTAAATTCCCAACTCTTGAATGAGCAGTTATGTAATGTGCTCAACAAGGTCATGGTCGAGGCTGAGGCTAGGCTCTTTGGAAGAAATGACAGAGTAAGATTTCTAGAGGGAAAGCTAGAAAAGAAGGAAGAGGAGTTGGCTGAGAAGACTAAGGGCTTGAAACAAGAAGAGTTGATCAACACGTAGCTGAAGCGTGAACTAAGGGATGAGAAGGCAAATATTTTCAAAGTATACAAAAGGTGGAGTCTATCACAAGCTCCATAATTTTGAAGCATCCAGGACATAATGCTTCTCGCATAGAAGTATGGATCCACTCTTGAATGCTTAGAATATTTGGCGTGCATCCTCACCATGGAGAGATAACTGTTGGCTTTGGAGTCCATGGAAGAAGTGGCAGCATACTTGGTGAGGGAGGAAAAATTGAAATTGGTAGTAATCATTGCTAAGTATAGCAAGGTACTTATAGATGTCAAGATTGCTACCCAATCTACTGAGGCCACATACTGATAATTGCACAGATAGGGATAGAGTGGCAAGCATCTTGGTCGCCACTCACGAAGCAGAGATAAAGGAGTTTCAAGAGAAGAATAAGGGAAATAGGGCAGAAAGGGATAGAATCCTTCTTTGAGGTTGAAAAGAAATCTGAGGCCATTGAAACCTTAAGGGGTTTAATAAAAAACCGAGTTGAAGGAACTATACCCATAGATTACTAGTAAGATGGATGTACTTGAAGACACCGTGAATGCTCAAGGAGATGGACTAATTTTTGGGGAAGTAAATGCCCTAGTCGGTGACCTCTCGTTAGAGAGTGCAAAAAAATTTGGCAGACACGAGAAAAGCATGACCCAATAGTGAATGAGGAGTGGATAAGGTGTCATCCTAGCAACGTGATGCCCATGAAAGGAATATTCTTAGTGATGGAAGATTCCAGAAGACCATCATTACAAAGAGTGGAGATCTCATCTGAAGGAGCATGCTTCTATGGAGGACCACTTGGACACTTGGCGACATATTTGTAGCCCCTAAAAGAAAGTCGGTGGTTGAAGAAACCTATATATACAAGCGCCCGCATAGTAGAAAAGGGAGGAGAATATAGAGAGCGGAGCTCTACAGAAATACTATGAGAACTCTGTGGGATTAGGTAAAGGCTATATAAGGGAGTAATGTATTAAGGGGATGGGATATAAATTTTTCTTTTTATGGATGAAGGACATGATCCTTGTTGTGATGTATGACTTTGGTCTAATCAAGTTATGATAGTCTAATGGATCCATTGAATGTAATGAGGTTATAAACATGAATGAGTATGAATGTAATTGATTCAGTTCATATCTATATATTTTCATTTTTGCTCATGGATGTTATGGAATAGATGTAAATCCTTATGTCTTTTCATTTCTATTTTAGTTTTATCTGTTATCTGTAAGCACCCTCTATTTGGAATGAATACATTTGTCTACAGGCCATTTTGAGCCCTATGATGATTGTATGTCTCATTTTCACCTTTATTCATTAATTTCATAACATGGATGATGGTTTCCCACTTAACTCACATAAAATAGAGACTCGACACCCTTGTGTGCCTCGAGTGAGTGCCCAGTGCCCGGTAGGTGAAAGGTTGGCGCGCATGGGATTTCTTTCCTTTTTGATGGGTGTAAAAATGACTACAGTTTAAGTACAAATAAGTTGTTTAAATGTCATCTTTTGTTGATATTTGTAAGATATGTGCAAGATTACAATTTCATTGTGTAGTATTTCTAGTTTTTAGTGGTTATTGCACTAAATTTACATCAATAGTGATAAATATGGGTAAAGGAAGGTCGTATCTGTTAAGATTTGTATAAATTAAGCATTAATAAACACTTGGCAAGTTACTTATAGTGCATCTGCACAACTAAGGTGAAAATCCTTAGTGGCGACTCTATGTTGAATTGAAATTTTCATGATTACTAGTGTCTTAACCTGTGTCAAGTGAAATTTTTCATTGATATTTGTAAAGATGGAGGGAAGAAGGTCTTTCTTCACCAGGGATCCTACTAAAAAGTTATTTCCAAAACTAGGAAAAGCAATTCGAAGGAAAACAAGTCTTGAAAGTTATTGGAAATCAAGAATCAAAAAAGGAGATATCAATTCTGAAAGGTGATCAATCTATGGTTGAAGATTACCATACGTCTTCAAGTGATTTTGAACCAAGTAATATTTATATAAATTTGAGTTCTCCAACTAGAGAGGGGCCATCATTTGTGTCTAAAAAGTGTGCCTCTCAGTTTTCCCCTGTTTCTTCCAAGGTTGATAGGGTTTTCAAGAATCTGAGTCATTAGAGGATATTTACTTTAAGAGTTATACTCTTGTACCCCAGAGACCCCTCATTCCTTATCATTATGTTTCTCTTGTAAATTTACCACCTCAAGGAAATATGGCCCAACCTCCACCTAGACCTCCTTTTGTTGTCAACACTTTTGGACCTATAGATTTCAGAGGTATGGATGGATATCCTAATATGGTGCCACAAGATGTTAGAAATAGGTTGCCAAAATTTCAAGGGAATAATGCCATCACTGGTGACTAGCATTTAAAACTCTTTGTCAACATGATGGAATATTTTGAAATTGAGTTTGAAGATGTGTATATAAAGCTATTTATTCATACTCTTGATGAGGATGCACATGATTGGTACAAGGCTTTACTAGATAATTCAATAGATTCATGGACTGAGATGAAAAATGCCTTTAGATTGCAATATGGGGATAAGATAGATCCCAGGTTCCTTTTATCTAAATTTGAAAATATAAAGAAAAATCCAAATGAATTTGTCCATGATTTCAATACTCGGTTCAATAAGACCTTGAATAGGATACCTATAATGCTAAGGCCAAGTGATGTGTCATGTTTGATAAAATATTCTGATGCTTTTGAGAAGAAGGCCACTTATTACTTGAGAGATAAGAACCCGAGAACATTAAGGAAAGCTTTCATCGTGGCCTTAAAAATAGAAAATAACATCAAATAAGTTGGAAAGCCTCCTAAGAGAGAGGGTGTCAAGTTAATCAATCCTGAAAAGCCTCAGTCAAGCAAGGTTGTGGATCTGGAAGAGGTTGTAAAAACTTTGGTTGGAGCAGTTAAAGAGATATCCTATAAAGCTGGATAAAGAATAAAATGGGATTGGACAAAGCTCCCTGGGTTAATACAAGCCACAAGGTCGGGAGAAATTTAGAAATCATCCTAGAGGTGAGCACGAGAGGAAAAGCGACCCATGGGGTCGGGAAATATACCGATTCTGATCCTTTTCGACTGCTAGGGTTGCTATTATAGAGGAGGCCAATGTTACCAAGTGGTGTGATAGGTGTTTCTTACCACACTCCCCATGTGATGTAGATCAGGAAGTTGAGGAAGCTAATGATGATGAGACATATGATGATCTATGCATGATGGAGAGCCATGTAAACTCATGGTAGGGGGTAACCTCAACTAAATTGATAAGTACCAGAAGTGTTGAAAATTTCTAGGATTGTGTTCACTGGGTATTACCTCTTCCTTCTATTAATACTTTTGAAATTGATATGTTGCAAGCATTTGATCTAACTAATCATGATTTTGAATACTTAATGGCCTTGATGATTAAAATTTATGATGGAGGGATCCCTTACGGAGAGGATAGGCAACCGTTAATTAATGTATTAGTTACTCAAGAGAAAGAATATAACACCAGAAGTAAGGTTGTCAAAGGGGAGGGCCACAAACAAAGCCAAAATTACTAGTTCTTACTAATATCCTGAAGGAAACTACTAAAAAAGATGCACCTAGAAAAGGCCTAATTACCCCAAATAAAACTTGTACTTCTACCCATGCCCAGATTGTGAAGACTCCCATATTATCAGATGAATTTGTAAATCTCCCTTCTAACACTTCCCAACCCAAATATATTCCTTATGACATAGCCCAAATCTTGAGTCAGATCAAGGTTACTATTCCCATTGTTGAGTTACTCAGGATCCCTAAGCATAGGAAAAGGGCATTTGAATATTTGGGATGTAAAGAAGAGAAAATTACCCAAGGCAAGAGTGTGAAAAATGTAGAGGTTCCTCCTATTATTGCAGAATCAGAAATACCACAAGTATTGGAGGAGCTGGTTGAATCACACGAAGAGTATTTGGGAACTTCTCTGGTTGAATCTCAACTTAATGTGGATCCAATTTTTACCACTTTGATTATTAAAGATAGGGTGGTACATAACTACATGTTTGAATCCGGAGCCTCATGTAATGTAATGCCTCTTAAGGTCATGAATGAGTTAAATATCAAGGTAACAACATCTTTTGGGAAATGTACTACTATGTATCCAAGAAAAGTTCCAGTAGTTGGGTATGTCAAGGGATTAGTAGTGTAGTTGGCGGGTTTTCCATGAAAGTGCTTAACCATGAATGTGGTTATAGTGGATTGTCTGCCAAATGGGGATGTTATTATCAAGAAAATGGGAATCTAGTGTGGGTGGAAGCATATAAATGGACATGTTATATGCAACCATACAAATTTATGGGAACCTTTTGAAGTTATACGGTGAGAAAAAATGTTACATCTCATTGAGGACCCTAACAATTCTTCTTATGAAGTATTGTATGCAGACGTTGATGTCGACAACTTTATGGGTTATGCTGATTTTAAGGAGCATAAAATTGATGAGTGCAAGTATCCCGAGTAGATTAGTTATCCCTAGACTCGATG
Source organism: Taxus wallichiana var. yunnanensis (assembly GCA_018340775.1). NCBI lineage: Eukaryota > Viridiplantae > Streptophyta > Pinopsida > Cupressales > Taxaceae > Taxus > Taxus wallichiana. Next base: position 371,765,627 of record CM031236.1, read on the forward strand.
TTTTTGGGGTTTGTTCTAGATCTCGGTAAAGGCACAAAAGATAAACCTCGGAAAATATGGCTAGGTAACAACTTGGATAGAGAAGAAAAATAAGCATATGTCCAGTTGTTAAAAAAGTATCAAGACTTCTTGGCTTGGTCGTACTCGAGAATAGTGCACTTGAAACATTTCCATGACTAATTTATCGAATTAAGGTACGCATCATTTTACAAAGGTTATTTTCTTTTAGTTGTTTTTCATTTCTAGGTTTTTCTATTTTGGTTCGTGTCGGTCCTGGCGGCTAGTTTTTTTGTTTCTAAGTTTGTTCTTAGGAAGTTGGAAACTATTTTTTTATTTACAAGATTGTTCTTAACTCCGTTACCCAATGGATTTTTACACATGGTTTGTTATATTTTTCTTGTGGCACTTGCAGGAGTTCTCATCCCGAGTTAGAGTTGATGTTGGTGCTCATTTTTAACCTCACCCTTTTCGTTTAAATTCTTCAATCTGCAAGGTTTGAATTATTTTTAATCTCCTGTGTGGATGTGTAAAAATTTTATCTTTACCAAGGTGTTGTTGTAAATCTATCTCTATGGTTATGGATCACGTTGAGATAGGTATTATTTACTGATTTCTCTTCCCATGAGAAAAAAATTGTAGTTTGGTCATGAATTTGAGGTTTCCCCTTCCTTTTATTTTTCCACGGTCATGTTTTCCCTGTCAAATTTTATCCCAATGCTTGTGGATACTTGGTATTTTCTGATTAGATGCAGCATGGTGGGTCTATTTGGTGAAAATTTCACTTTTTTACATTTGTAAAAATTCCCAATTGGTCCCGTGGCTCCGATGAATTATAATTGGCTACTCAACGATATGAAGCGGTGGAGAAATTTCTTAATTTGGCTCGAAGATGTACACGTGTCATAAGACAAGTAGTTGGGGAAGGTGGGCCATTTTTTGTGTTTTGAGGCATTATGGTGAAAGGATTGAAAATATAAAAGGAATGCCTAAGGCCCGTAAAAGGACACGAGGTAGTTTGAAAATTCAACGGTGGAGAGGCAGATCATCGAGATCACTTTGAAGATTTTAGATTTTTTTGAAATTCAATAAAAGTTATAAAGTGAGCCGCGACTCAGCTGCTGAGACGAGATAAAGCCATGTTTGAGTCAAGCATTGAAAATTCAAAATTTGGGAGGTGGGACGTTGGAGGAATTTTAAACTTTTAGTCTTATTTTGAAAAAGGATTAAGGTATAAAAGTGAAGCACGACCCATGAAGTGCCTGAGATAAAGGCACATGTTAAGCCTATATCAAAAGTGGATGGTCAAAGCCAAATTGTCCAAAAAGTCACAATTTCTTTAAGTGATAAAAATGTGAAAATCACCCCAAGCTCACTTCAACTCAAATATTTTCCACATGGAGATCCCTATTTGGTTTGAGGTCCCTCCTCCGGGTCTAACTTTTGGAGTTGTGCGAGGAGACACATGGAGGCTTCCACTGGCTCCTCTCTATATTGAGATTTCTCAATGCTCGAGGAAACTTTCTTAATCCTGGGACACAAGGAGGGTCCACACCTGTTTGGGGACCTACCCCTGAATTTATCTTTTGAAAGAGTGCCGAAGAGACACCTAGAGGTTTCTGCTAGATCTTACCATACTTAGACTTTTCAAGCATCCAATGCAAATTTTTTAGACCCTAGGCAAGTGGAACCTTCCACTGGTTCTTAAAAGTTTTCAACGGCCAATACAAATTTTCTGGGCCCAAGACACATGGAGAGCCCGTGCTTATTTGGGGTCTCTACTTTTGGACACCCAGCATATCAAAAGTGCATAGAAGAGACACATGGAGACTTCTGCTACCTCCTTTTTTATACTGAGACTTTTCCAATAGACGAGGTGACTTTCTTGGGCCCTGGGCACACAGAGATCCTATGCTCCTTTGAGGTCCCACCTCTTTATATCATCTTTGAAGTTGCATTGAATAGACACGTGGAATATTTCTTTGGAATTTCTCGTGCTCGAATTTTTAGTGACTGGTGCAACTCTCTCGGGTTCTAAACACGTGGAGGGCCCACGCTCATTTGAGGAACCTACCTCTAGACTTCACCTTTGCAGTTGCACCAAGGAGACACGTGGAGGCTTCCATTAGCTCCTCTTTACACTTGGCTAACTTGGACTCACAACGCAGATATGTGGTATAATCCATGCAAGGACACTCATTTCTGAGAGGCACGAATGTAGGTATCTATTCCTCAAGGTGTATTCTCAAAGGTGAAAAGGATTGCTTGTCAGATCAAGCCATATGGAGCCACCTGAGAATTATTAAAAAGGGGATTTCTTGCATGAAAAAATAAAAGAATGATTAAAAATACTATCAAAATTTATGACATGGCATCCCAATCATAGTTGAGGAACTAAGAAATGTGATCAGTTCATGATTTATCCACACGACATCGAGAAAGTAAGATATTTTCAAGGGAATAAACATGATTAAATGGTATGTTGTAAAGAGGAATATTCTCTTGAATATTTATACTTTTGGGGAAATTTGGGATGAGTGAGTGAGTGAAATTGTATAAATGCAATGAGAATACTCTTGCATAGGGGGTTAATCTTTCTGAGAAAGTTTGAGAAAAACCATTTTGCCAAGAAACCGTATGAGAAACCTATTTATTTTCATTTTTTTAGATTTAATCAAGTCAAGATGGTTGCGTAAAGTGTACGAGTCATTAACAAGATCTTATATTGTTAAAGAAAATCTCCCCTGTCACCTATCCAACTAACATCACGATTAACGACCTTCATTAACTAATTATTCACCCTTCTATCTAGACTAATTAATTATTATTAATTAATTAGCTTTCCCTTCCATTTAACCAATAAATCAATATTTAATTGATTTAATCCTCTTCTAATAGCCTAAATCGTACTAATATTCCTCTAATTAGCTTCTATAAGCTTACATCTACCTATTAGTTAATCACCTTTGATTAATTAAAACACCCCCAACTCCCATGACTTGCTAAGCATAAATTAAACCCTTCTAAAGTAAGGTTACCTTTTATAAAGCAACCTTATCCATTCCTAATCATGTTTTACCTTTATCCCACATGCAAAGGGATGAAGTGTTTCCTTTATCCATTGGGCTATATAAGGAGCCCTCCTTCTACCTTTATACCTACACCTAAACTCTTTGAGAAAGCAAATGCAAAGCATATAGCAAAATAGACTAAGAGCTTGCCTTTTGTTTTCTTGAGAGTTCATCATCTTGAAGAGTTAAGCCTCTTTCCTAAGTGCTTAGGTCATATGGGAGGTGTCAAAAGGGTCTTGTAGCCCAACTTTGACAAGCCCTCATTCCTAGGTTCTTGGAACACCAATAAGACAACCATTTTTGATAGCCATGGAGCCTACCTAGGTCCATTTCATTTATTTGTTGTTAGAGAATAGAGGATTTTAGATGTTTTAACATTGTTAGTTTCAAAGTTTTATTGATGAATGTTTAGCATCTAACCCTTGTTTAATTCTTATCATGATGGTGCTAAGTAGTTTGTTTAACTCTTGCTAATTAAGGCTATTTAGGTGTTAGTCTTTTACTCATATTAGCATTAGTTTAAAAACAACACATGCACACATTTGGCATGCCCGGTGGGACCTAGTCCCTTAGGCATTTTAGTTTAAATTTCATTGTTTTGGCTAACTTTTGATATGCACATGTAGTAATTAATGTCCATTTTCTTGGAATTTTTGCTAATTTTATATGTGTAAGTTCTTGTTCATAGCCATCATTTTAATGGGTTGTTGCCATTTTAAACTAACTTGTCAAAATTTGAGATATTGTGAGCTTTCTTGTGTTTTTTTCCATATTTTGGTTGCAGGTGTGAGGCACATTTTTAGGAGCACAGACACATTTTTTTGGTGCAGCATCTCTCGGGTGGCATAGGTGCATTGTCAAAACCTGGTTCTCTGTTTATCGATCCTAGCGCATACGCACTAACCCCAGAGCGCACACACACCCTAACCAATGTGTAGATGCACTAACCTGGGTGTAGACATCATTTTTTTATACCTTCACTACATTTTAAAACCTGTCAAATCGGCACATACACCCTAACCCAGAGCGCACACACACGTTGTTTTAGTGGTGCAGAGACACATTTCAGGTGGTAGCACATGCATTCTTTCAAATCTGGGACTATTTTACAAAGCGGTGGTGCACACACGCTTTTTAGTGGTGCACATTTTTTGCCGCAAGCATTATTTCTGAATTTTTTCTGCTATTTTTATCAAAGGTATTGCATACACTCTCTTTTTTGTGTGGGCACACATGCCTCTCTTGGGTGGCGCAGTGCATGGTAAGCAAAAAACACACAGAGTAGCACACATGTCATTTTTGTGGCACACACGCCTCTTGGGTGGTGCAGGTGCACTATAAATCAGAAAAAACATAGAGTGGCATATACACCCTAACCTTGTGTATAGATGCCAAAACAGGGGCACAGTGTCCTTTTATTTTCTTGAAATTAATGTGTTGAGGTTCTAACATTCTTGTAGGTTTTATCTAATCACATACTTGTTTTGTAGGATTTTTACATGTTTTTACTTGATTAGATAAGCTTTGTGTGTTTACTTATAGGAATAAGATCATGTATGCTCTTCCCTCACATCCCTTGGGGCGATCTTGGGAATCAGAAATGATTCTTAAGTCCTTTTTGATGCTTTGAGGTTGTTAGGAATATTTGAATTGGAATTGGTTAACTTGGTGTATTTGAATTAAAGTGTTTTTCCATTTGATATCTTTTTGATTTTGGAAACATCACGTATGCTCTTCTCTTGCATCCTTGGATGATCTAGAGAATCAGAAATGGTGTTTTCTCTTTTGATGGAAAACTACTAAAAATCATCATACAAGACCAAAATGCCATCACTTGTCAAAGAACGGAGGAATCAAAACAAATTCAAAAACTACTAATACAGTTGTTATATAGGTTGCCAAAAGGTGTTTTGAGAAAACCACACCTAATTAAACAAGATAAAATGAACAACATATTCAAAACATTGTATTACAAGTTTTGAAAAGGGTACGTCCCTCTCCACTCAACTGGAACATAACCCCTTTGGCATAATGCCTTAAGCTACAACAATGGGGGTGGTTCCAGGAACCCCAAAGTAGTCCATGCAAGAGGGAACCTTGTGGACAAAATGGGAAGTGCTCCGCACTACCTATTTGACTAGTGATTCCTTTGTGAGATAGAGTTACAAGTTGTCCCTACGTGACCCTTTTAAGTACATGATGGATGCATTTACTGCCCACTGTGCTTGAAGGGGGAAAATTCAAGATACTCCCAAGATAGTCGGGACTATTTGGGTAAATCATCCCGCTCGTGGATAATTTTTGTAACACCTAGGATGAGAGAACCACCTAGGAAAATATACTTTGCCAGAGCCCACTTTGACCATTCTAAAATAGTGTTGAGTTGTGAACCATCTTTTTTTCATTGCGAAATGTGTGACGTTACTTTCACTTAGTTTTTATTTTCCTTAGGGCAAGGCAAAACTCTGCCAAAGTGAAGCCAACATTTTTCATCCCTATTTTGATTTTGCTTCCTTCACATTCTTTTGACACTTTGTTGATTAGAAGAAGGGTGACTACCTCTGTGTTACCAATCGATTGTTTATACCACTTTTTGTTGTTTTTACCCATCCATGTTTGCGGCTGGGTAAGTTAAACATCTAAAGTGTGAGAGATGTATTCATATCATTGGTGACCATTGTGATCTTGATACCCATGTCAAGATCATCATTGTAGTTAGGCGTGGTTCATCATCTTGAACTTCCTTAGAAGGGTTACCTTGTTTGTATCGTATCACTACAATTTTGATATTTACGTCTTGTTTCTTGTAAACTGACCTAAATATCTATATTGTAAGGTTACTGTTGCACACATTTTAACTATTCCTAGCTATACTTTGAGCTTTTAGTTCGATTCTATTATTACCTCAATTTTGAAGAGTGCTAGGTGTTACCACTTGTGCGTGTTATATCAATAGCATCTTGATATCAATACCTTACTTTCTCGCAAAGTTTGGTTAACATATCTTGGTGATATTGTTGTGTCACTCACGAATTGTAATTGGCACTTTTTGGGATATAGGTCTTAATTGAATTTGAGCTTGCTTTTAGTATATCTTGTTAGGAGGTCACATTAACTTTTTGTATTTACTTACATTTTGTTCATTCTCTTGAACTTGGCATAAGTGAGAACATCTTGTTAATTATCTTGCGACACTAAACTACTTTTTGAGACGTAGTCTAGGTACTTCATTTGATAGGTTTAGATACCAAACATTTGTGTCACTAGTGATTTATCACTCTATCACATTGGTATTCTCACATTGTTATTCATTCATATTCTTGACAATTTATCTTGCATTTCACTTAGGTGTGGTCACAAAGTTTTGAACACATTTACAACTTACCCTAGTGAAACTATCACAAAACATGGCTCCTAAAATGTGATTAGGACTCAAGAAACAAACATACGAGGAACAACAAGTGCAAGCTTGGGAAGCCTCTAACAGACAAGGGTCAAACCCCTTTATTGGACATGATCTAGGGCCTCTGTTTTTTGTGGAAAAAGAGATAGAAGATATGGTCGATCATAGTGGTAATGAAATGGAATCTCCACATGCAAAATTTGACTTTGATCCCACTTTATTAGATGAGTTTCTTTTCAGAAATAAGGATAGAGTGCTAGCACGGGTCGTAGAATTAGGGGCCAAATTCCCACTGAAAATGAAACAATCCCACCTATGAATAACGCTAATGAGGAAGAATGACCCCTTATCAATATGGAGGATATTTTGATGCATGGACATGCTTCTACCTCCAACGCAGGAAATAATAAGATAGTGGGACATAGAATACCCTTTATCAAAGTGCCACGTAGAAACATGATGGGACATGAAAATGGTGAAGAACCTCCACAAAATGCGAGGAAGAGGAGGAACCTTTAGAAGAAGAAACCACAATTCAACAACATATTAGTAACCTAAGCTGACAATTAGCTTTGCTAACCTCCCATGTATAGAAGGAAGCAAGCAAAAATGTTCAAAAGTCAAGGCCTAAGGTTAAGATCAATGAACTCCATAGAGAAAACCAAGAAGAAGATGATACGGGGTACCATCGAGTATATCTCCCCTTCTCCCACTAGAGAACAATTTCTCACACAAGAGGTACAGTCTATGAAAGCAACACTCACAAGCCTCCAAGAGAGAAATATAGGGAGCATTAGAAAGTATCAATATGAAGAATTATGCCCCTATCCTTTTGACAAGACTATGACCCTTCAACCCTTTCCCAAGAAATTTGATATGCCAAAATTTGACAAATATAAAGGGAAGGGAGATCCATGGGATCATGTCAAATATTTCTATATGGCATGTCAAGAGGTGTCTTATAGTGACAATTATCTCATCAGACTTTTTCCAAAAGTCTAGGAGGTCAAGCCTTGGAGTGGTTTACACGTTTACCTCGGGGATCAATTTTCACTTGGCCAGAATTGGTAGAAAGGTTTGTGTGTCACTTCTCATACAACATAGAGAGTGATGTCACCATGGCAGATTTATGTGGCACCAAACAACACCCTAATGAGACTTTTCCAGCTTCCTCCAATGGTGGAGAGGGATAGCTAGCCGCTTCCCTTGTGCTTTCCCTAAAAAAATAGTTGGTTAGTATTTTCATTCCCAACCTAAACCAGACATAGCCTTCCACCTCCAAATGCATTGTGTTCACACTTTTGAGGAGGTCATCAAAAAGGGGTTCAAATAGAGAAAATCTCTCCAAAGGAACTCTCAAGTCCCAATCTAGAGATAATCAAAATGTTAAACCCATGGAGAAGCCAAAGGTTTTAACAAAAACAAAAATGTGGTGGGAGATGGGATCACTGATTCCAAATGTGTACAAATGGTCCAAACCGGTCAACCTTTTAAACTAACCAAAGGACCAATTCAACCACCACCAAAGTGAAGAATGTTCACCTCTCTTAATGAACCTTTTTCGGTTATACTAAAACAATTGGATGTGGCCCACATGATGACATATCCTATGACACAACCATTTGATGACAATGCTCCAAAACCTTCATGGTACAAGGAGCATGAATATTGAAATGCATCATGTCAAGGGGCATAAGATAGACAAATGTCTATGACTCCATCATTATATCCAAGACCTCATTGACAATGGGGAGATAGAGGTGGACAACCTAGGAAAACATAGACACCTAATGAGAAAATGGGGATATATAAAGAGCCATTCCCCAATCATGATAAATCAGAAAAGTCAAAGCCGGATCGGGAGAGTCATCCCAAGGTTATAAAGAACAGTGAATTACTTGTACACCAAAAAAGACAACAATCATTATGATTCACTTATTAGATGTATTCGCTCTCCTACTGACCATGTCAACACCATCCAAATCAAGGGAAAGGATCTACCATGGTAACAAGGCATGCCCACCTCATGATTCTGGAACCTTCTCCATCAACCCCTCAAACTAGTAAATATAACCTCTTAGAGCAACTTGAGAAGACGTCTGCTAAGATTTCAATCTTAGATCTTCTTAAGATATCCAATGTACACAAAGACATTCTATACCAAACTCTTTCGAGGGTGGAGTGCCATTAGAGGTCGATCCCACACATCTACAAGCCACAGTCGCAAACATCATACCAAATGAACATATTTCCTTCAACCATAGGGAGATCCCTACCGAAGAATCCAACACATAATCTTCCTTTATATATTGAGGTAGTTGTCACCCGCAGGAAGATCAAACGAGTGCTTGTGGACAATGGATCAGGGTTGAACATTTACACACTCAAGTTGGTTAAATAGTTAGGACATACTGAGGTAGATCTTGAGTCAATATCATCACTATCACCGCATATACGACAATGCAGAAAGGGAGTCAACATGGCACAATCATGTTGCCCATGGAGGTGGGTCCCACTTTCCATCAGACAAAGTTTCATGTCCTAGACTTGGAACTTCGTATAATATGCTTCTAGGCTGACCATGGATTCATGCCATGCAGGCCATGCCATCGACATTTCATCAAGTGCATTAAATTGAAGCATGAGGGACACACCATTACAATACAAGGAGATTCAAGAGCCTTCGCTCACTATAGAGCTCTCAATAGCTTTACACAAAGGGCACATATGCATGTCCCTCCGCCGATATAGTTGTCCCTCTCCAATCTGAGGCCATGGAATCTTGGATAGATTTAGATTCTCTCAGTTCTTGCGCCCATGGTGTGTCTACATCAACATCTCCTTTTGATTCATGGGAGATGAAAATCCTTGAATATGGCTATGGAGAATACAATGTACAACAAGTGCTCTTGGTTTTAGACCTCTCATTATCACCCAAGACTAGAGGTCGACCCAACTATCACTTCAGAAGACCTAGAAATGAACACACTATTGGGTCATTCTTACCTAGAGGCTTGTTGGCTGAGGAAAAATTGTTAGATCCACCTACAACTTGGGTCCCAGAGGATACTCAGCCATCCTGTTATCAAACCCCTGAATATGAGAAATCTAGTAAAATGATGTACTCCATGGGCTACAAAGGCCTAGGATGTGGAAGAAATGAACAAGGACAGAGAGAGAACCAGTGCCTCTTCCACATTTCAAAATAGAAAGATACGGCATTGGGATTTTCCCTTATGGAGCACACCCCAATGATCAAGATGCTACTTGTTCTGAACATGAGGATAGCTCTAACTATCTAGACAATGATATGGATTCCCATTGTAGCCAATATGAGGATCTTGCCTCCACAAACCTATTCATGAACAATGTTGTCCTAACCATAACCCCTACTGGAACCAACCCTTGACCTTGTTTACCCTTCCCTTGTTGAATGGGACCAACAACATCACATGTCACTAGATTTATTCGAGAATGATGAAGCTATCATAGAGTTCATGGGCATTCGGGATACAATTCCCATTGGAGACCACAAGAAGGGTTTCTTTATTGACTTGGATACTTGCGCCTACTTGGTGAGGAGGCTGAGCTTCGTGGTCAAGCAAAACTTAAAGAAAAGTGAGGGAAAAAGTTCCAACGTAAAGCCTCGGCAAAAATCAAAGTCCAAGTCACATAGTGAAAACCTCTTTGAGGCACTTTGGCGATGACAAACAAGTAAAAAAATCAAAGGAAAACAAAGTGACCATGCCAAGGATGAAAATCTCATGGAGACATCCTTGGATGAAGATCTCAACCTTCCTCCCGATCCTACGCGTATGGAGGACTTGTCCAAATTACTAGTCGAGGAAACCATTGATGTGAATATTGGTACAGAAGAAGACCCCAAGATAGTAAAATTGGGAGCATCACTATCTCGCTAGAGAACAAAAGACATTCACTATGCTGTTGTGAGAGTTTATAGACGTGTTCGCATGGTCTTACAAAGACATGCTAGGCTTAGATCCAACTTTGGTCATGCACAACCTAGTTGTGCACGCAGACACTAAGCCTATCAAACAGAAGCTCAGAAAGATGCACCCAAGGGTAGCCTTACTGGTTAAAGAAGAATTAGAAAGATTTCTTGTGGCAGGATTCATCTAGCCTATTGATTATTCTGAATGGATATCCAACATCATCCCTATCTAGAAAAATCCTATCGGTATTAGAATTTGCATGGATTTTAGAGACATTAATAAGGCTTTCCCTAAAGATGATTTTCCACTACCAAATATTGACATGATTATCGATTCAACAATAGGGTAAGATGTTATCTCTCATGGATGGATTTTAGGATACAACCAAATCAAGATAGTTGAGGAAGATCAACACAAAATGGCTTTCACGACTCCTTGGGGTACCTTCTATTATCAGGTGATGCCATTTGGTCTCAAAAATGTAGGAGCTACTTATCAGCGGGAAATGACAGTAATTTTTCATGATATGATTCATGATATCATGGAGGACTATGTGGATGACATCCTCGGAAAGTCTAAGACAAGAGAGGATCACCTGTCATTTTTACGGCATATCTTTGAGTGCCTATGAGAGTACAAGGTCAAGTTGAATCCAAAGAAGTGTGTATTTGGTGTGCTATCAGGAAAACTGTTGGGCTTCATTGTATCAAGATGAGGAATTGAGGTAGACCCTGCTAAAGTGTCTACTATTACTGAAATGCCTCCACCTAAGAATATTAAGCAATTATGTAGCTTATAGGGAAAATCTAGGCTATTCACCACTTCATCTCCCAGCTTGCAGATAAGTGCCACTCATTCACCCACTTGCTTAAAAAGGATGTCACCTTCATCTGGGGACAGAGCAACAACAAGCCTTTGCTTTGCTTAAACAATACTTGGCTAATCCACCTATCCTCATGCCTCCAACTCCTGGAGAACCACTCTTGCTCTATATCTCTACTACGTAATTTTCTATTGGTGTGTTGCTCACCCAATATGACCTTGGTCATAAGGAAAAAGTGGTGTATTATCTCAGTCACACTCTCATCGCCTATGAGCTCAACTATCCTCAAATTGAAAAATCTTGCTTGGCTGTTGTTTTTACTTTTCAAAAACTTCACCATTATCTATTGAATACCAAAACCAAGCTAATATCCAAAGTTGACCCACTCAAGTACTTGTTATCTAAACCAGCCCTCACAGGTAGAATGGCTAATTGGATCATTCTACTAAGTGAGTTTGATATAGAATTTGTGCATCAAAAATTAGTTAAAGGACAAGTACTTGCTTTGACCTAGCTAGTAGAAGCACCTTTGCAAGGCACTGAACCTTTGAATCTGGATCTGCCAGATGCCTCCTTGCTCTACATTGAAGAATCTATCATGTGGCAGGTACATTTTGATGGGTCCTTTACTTTTCATGGTTCAGGTGTAGGGGTAGTCCTTATTACTCCTTCTGGTGACCCTATACCACATAGGATTTTTACCTGGGCTTTCCTTGCACAAACAATATCACTGAGTATGAGGCACTTATCATAGGGATGAAGCTAGCTATCAAGTGGAACATTCATCATGTCAAGGTTGTGGGTGATTCTCAATTAATTATCAAACAAGTTAATGATGAATACAAGGTTAAGGATGACAAGCTCATACCTTACAAAAAGCTAGTAGAAACTCTAAAGGAGTACTTTGTGCACATTACCTTGAAAAAATTCCAAGAGCACAAAACAAATTGGTAGATGCTATGGTGACAGTGGGTTCTATGCTTCGTATTCCACCAGGGAATAATGACATGTCATTCTTTGTAGAAAATTACGCCAGCCCGCGTATGACATGCCTAGAATCTTGTCTGGCTTGTGATGTTGTTGGTCCTAATTCCCCATGGTACGAGCCCATTTTTACCTATCTCAAGGACAACACGTTCCCTCCCGATATATCCCATTTGAAAAACAAATCCTGATTCACCAAATAGCCCATTACACCCTTTTAGGAGGTACACTTTATCATCGTGGCTACGATGGGAATCTGTTACGTTGTCTTGATATGATGGAGTCGATCCAAGCAATCAAAGAAGTACATGAAGGGGTGTGTGGAGCACATACAAATGGAATGGTTTTGGCCAAGAAATTGTTAAGAGTAGGCTACTATTGGCCTACCATGGAAACCGATTGTTGCAATTATGTCAGAAAATGTGTACTTTGCCAGAAGTATGGAAACTTCATCCATGCTCCATCACAACCATTGCAACCTATCACTACCCCATGGCCATTCTCTAAGTGGGGACTTGACTTGATAGGAAACTTACCCTACCTCATCTGATGGTCATACCCACATCATCACGGCTATGGAATACTTTACAAAGTGGGTGGAGGTTTTCCCTTTAACCTATGTAATAGGAGCTCAGATTTCCAAATTTATCATGAATCATATCATTTGTCGATATGGCATTCTTACAGCCATCGTTACGGATAATGGGAAGTCATTTAAGAATAAAACTATAAAAGGTCTTTGTCAATGGTTCCAAATCAGTTAAAATGGTCTACACCATATTACCCCAAGGTAATGGACAGGCCAAAGCCACAAACAAGACTTTGGTGAGAATAATGGAGAAGATGGTTAAAAAAATAGGTCATAATTGGCACTTGTAAATCCACCCAGCTCTTTGGGCTTATAGAACCTCCATTCACACTCCTATGGGTGTGACACCATATTCTCTAGTATTTGGGATAGAATCCATCATCCCATTAGAAATTGAACTTCCTTCCCTGAGAATTTCTCTTAGGGACTATTTGGATAAAGATGAGGATTACCGGGTAGCAAGACTGGCTGAATTAGAGCTCCTAGATGAGAAGCGCATTCATGCTCTTAATCACCTTAAAGTGTATCAGAACAGAGTCTCTAGAAACTACAACAAGAGAATCATCCCTCATCAGTTTGAGGTTGGTGATTTAGTCATGAAGGAGAATCAGTTCAACACAAGAGCGAAATGAGAAAAGAAAGGAAGTTCAAACCACATTGGTTGGGACCCTACATTATTGTGGCCAAATATGGCACAGGGGCATACAAACTTGCTCACCCCAATGGTGATGAGCTCCATGAGCCCATGAACACCATGCATCTTAAGCGGTTCTATGCTTAAATATGGGCAAAAAAGTCAAAAAAGCAAAAAAACTCAAAAACATGGTAAAATGATCAAAAATACAAAAAAATCAAAAAAAAGAGAAAAAGAAAAAGAAAAAAAAAGGTCATCCACAAGTGAAAACCATGCAATTGTGGCACTTTGGATAAGTCCTTGGGTGAAAACCAGATTTTCAGCACCTTGGGAGGATTCGTTGTTCACAAGCATCTTGCATTTGGAGGGTAGTTTTACTTGGCCTAGCCCTAGTTCTACCTTTGAGATTCCCTTGTGAGCCCAATCTGTCAAGCCTTGATCCGGCTTTGTCTTCTTTTATTCATCTGTGAGGGGCATGGTCTTTTCACTATTCCCCATCTTACGTTGGGGCAATCAACAACTTCACCTTCTTGTTCATAAGTGCGTGGCTTCTGCCCTTGTATATTCCCCATCTAACGCTAGGGGCATCCACGCTTTCTTGGTTACCTATACATAACTCTAGAAAACCATTAGAAAAAAATGTAAAAACAATAGAAAATTGTTTCTCAAAAACTACAAAAACATTAGAAAAATTCAAAATACAAAGTTTCAAAAACCAAAAACAATAGAAAAACAAAAAAAAAAAAAACAAAAAAATTGTTTCAAAAACCAAAAACAATAGAAAATTGTTTCACAAAACCAAAAACAATAGAAAATTGTTGCATGAAAACAAATCTTAAAAAAAACATTTTTAACATTTACTTGCATTGTCTTGTTTCTTGCTTTGCTTGTTGCTTGTATAGTTGTTTTGTGTTTTGTGCTTTTTGTTTTTGCTTGGGCATACTTTGTTAGGATTCATATTTTCTTGCTTAGATTAGATTTATTCTTGCTTGTGCATATTGAGGTGTGTTTTTACATGCTAGTGAATCATGGTGCATTATTATGTTAATTCATTGTGTTCTTTGTTAGCATTTGATTGTGTTTATTGCATGTGCATTGTTTTGTTATCACAACATCACATTACCATCATATCATCACATCTAACATCATCTATACATCATATATCAAGAAAAAGCTAAGTATACATCATACATGAATGCTAAGCTAATCATCACATATCGTATCATCAAATGGGGGCAAGAGGGATCACAAATATCAAAATCTATCCCCCCCACCCTTATCATCATATCATCCCATCCACTAAGTATGGCACATCTCATAAACAAAACACATTTGATATATTCTACAAGATCACATCATCTAGAAATAAAAATGCATGTGATACATCAACAAGATCATCGATACATATACATGTCAAATCAAATCAAAAAGCATCATAAACACATCTATCTATCCATGGGAAATAATAAACAAATGTCCATCTCATATACACATATGTCATGTCACAAATGTCCAAATCATACATGTGTGGTATATCTATATCAAAATGGATATACATCATGGCAAGTACATCATAAAAGCCTTCATCTGAGGCATACAAAAGAATGGTACATATAGCAAAGGAATAAAAGCCTTCATCAGAGGCATGTATCAAAACTACTCTATATAAAAAATGCCTTCATCTGAGGCATACAAAGGTGATACATCTATAACAAGAATAAAATCCTTCATCAGAGGCATGTGTCAAAAATGCTATACCAATACAAAATGAATATACATGGAGCACAATCTACTCATAGCCTTCATAAAGAGGCATACGTGGATATAAAAAATATCAAGGCTGACTCGAGCCCTCTGAAGGTGTGGTTGGCCTGTCTCGTGGAGGTCGCATGGCATGAGCATCGCCAGCTCTCTCTAGTCATGGCTGCTCCACTGAGGCCTGAGGCCTCTCCGATCTAGTCCCTCTGCTAGACTGACTGACTATAAGATGGCACCATCGCTCAGGAGGCACTACCTCAAAGTATAAAGATCTGTAGTATGAGGCCCCCCTCTGCTGTGGCCAAATCTCTATGTGTTGGCGGTCACTGCGGTACCATCATGTGTCGGTAGGATGTTATCTCTGTTGTGGCTCAGCCGGCTGGCTCGGCCCACTACTACTGCCTCTCGCCCGAGCCTATCTCACTCTAAAATCATAGGCTACAAGCTTGTGTGTCTGCTGGTGTAACCTATAACTGGGCCATCGAGTGGCCATCAAAATCTACTGGAAAAGCACAACACTATCACCTCTGGGCCAGCCTGGGCCCGAGCTCTTGTCTCTCGATAACAAATAATGACAATCTGGGTCCAAGCCCGATCATGCTCATTTATCATGGTCACACACCAGCCTTGGGCCTCATCTCTCTCTTCTCTAGTTGTGTCTCTCTCGGCTAAAGCCTATGTGTATGCTACTTATGCTTGTAATGTGGCTATTATCTATGCCACTGGTTGTGCCACTGAGATGGTCCCTGAGGTGCTCTCGATGACTGGCCCTACTCTCAAGGACCCTCGACTCTAGAATCTGCTGGTACCTGCCTATCTTTGGGCCTGTGTGGCCTCGGTCCCTGTGCTGTGGGGCACCCTGCTCATCATGTGGAAGGCCATCAAATGGATCCTCTGGATCAGGACCCTACTACTCTCTCTCTCTCCACTCGAACCATGCCAAATCTCTATGGGTGGATGAATGCCTACTACCCAGGCCTCCTCTGGGATAGTGAGATGCCGAGGTAACATAGTGGCATACCAAGCCCATAATCTATTATCATCCCTGGGTCCCACACTTTCGTGTTGGGTCCCATGCCTATGGGACCACCTGTGAAAATCTCTCCTAGCTTAGGCCACCGGTATGCGAGGCCCCATGGTATGCCTCTCTAAATCTCTATGGGCATACCAAATATCTAGCTGTGGGACCCCCTATACTATGCCAAGCTGCCATTGGCACCTATCAACTCGATATAACTCTATAATGTAGCTGCATGAATGCCGATGATAAAGTGCTCTACTGAGCACACACTAAGCTCTGTGGCATCCTCTGGCCACTGGATATGTCTGTAAGGCCACCATATAATATCTATCTCGGGTAGCTCATCAAACTCTCACCTATATCTGAATAGGCTACCTAGGTGGCCTCGTGCATCGCCACCTACTGATACCCATGCCATGTAAGATGGCTCCTCTGGGTCTCGGACACACAAAGTGCCCACAGGGCATCCGATCGCAATATGGTCCCATGACCAAATCTATAACAAAGAAGTTGGCCCCACGGTCTTCTGACCATGGTAAGTAATCAAATGTAGATCCCAGTATAAGTGGGCCAGTATACACTGTCCCCAACAATATCACTCGCCACTGAAAATACCATGTACCAATGGTAATAACCCTCTCGGGAATGACGTCCCTATCTTATCAAGTGAGAAAAAACCCACTGATAAGAGACATAATGTACAAAGGCCCCCGATGTAGTGTAGGGTCAGAAATGCACTCGTGTAAGGCTATGGTCATACCATCATGTGGTATGTCATCTATATCAAACAGATCGTTGCATGCATGTTGCTCTAATCAGCCCTACATCAGAGTTGTACTCAATCAAAGTGCCTATGATCGGCACTTGGAGGATCCACCATACATCCTCCAGGGTCACAGTCATCTCCCCCCGTAGGTAATCAAAAGCACTGGCTCTCACTATGCCATCGCTCGGCTAGCGCAATAAGCAAACCATGGTCCAGGGTGATGGATGGCATCCGAGACATGGGGCCTAGCCCCACCGCCTCGAGAAGTATAGACATAGCTCATCGGTCTCACCGATGCATGCTCCCCTCTACCTCCACTATCCGGGAGTGTGATGCTCCCACATCTGCAATACTAGTAGACATCTCTGCAAAATATCAAATCACTTGTCAGTTACTAACATTTCTTCTAAAAATCTATCTATCATTTTAGGGTTAACCCAAAAATCCTAAAATTTCTTCTAAGTGTCATCTTTTTGGCATTTTTTTGTCTATCCTCCCACTGGCCTAGGACACTGCACACCCTTTTGGGCATGTGCACCTCCTTTTTGGCATGTGTGCACATGCATGTTGTCTTGCACTTCTTCATTCGGGTGCACTGTGTGCCCTTTTGGGCATGTGTGCCACATATTTGGTGCTTGCACCATCATTTCTATGCTTGCACTTGCGTGCGCATGTCCCCCATGTGTGTGTGTGCCATTCCTTTTTTGTGTGTGCCCCTACTTTTTGTGTGCCCCCTTTCGATGTGTGTGCATGTGTGTGCATGTGCATGTGTGTGTGTGTGCATGTGCGTGGGTGTGTGCAACTTGTGCTACACTGTGCATGTGTGTGCGCATGTTTTGTGATGTGCACATGCCCCCAAAGAGATGCCTGTGCCCCGACTCAACACTGCACTATGCGTGCATGCATGCATGCGCGACGTGACTTCCTAGCCCTAATTACTAAAATTAAGGCATTAATGAAAAAATTGATGAGAAAAGTTTGATACTCACAAAGGGGCCATCATCCGCACGTGTTGGTACTCCTCAAACTCGTCTACTCACTCACTCACCTCACTCGGTCTCGTGCAATCACCATTGTCCTCGTTCATTATCAGAGCCTCGTGGTAAAAACTCAATAGTGCTCGGTAAGAAATGAATTGGTCGCGATGATTTTACCCCGTGGGGTATATTAACTTGTTTTTCACCACCGTGAAGGCCTGGAGGCCCGTTTCGACCACCGTTTTCTCCTCTATTCACCGTGGAATAATTATTTTTATTAAATGATTATTTTTCTTATTTTTACCGTATTGGGGCATTTTTTTGTTGTCCAATACCCCTTTCTTCTCCCTAGGGAAATTTTATTGCTCCTAGGTGATTTTTCTTCTTATTCACTCTCGTAAATAATTATTTTTCAAAAATAATTATTTTATTATTTTTTCCACTAAACAAGGACATTATTTGTCACTTGTTTCTTCTTTCTTCACCTAGGGCACTTTTTGTTGCACCTAGGCCCTTCATTCTATTTCTTCTATTTTCTTCTACTGTCCACCGCATTTTAGAAAATAGAAAACAAAAAATATATATATATATCAAAAATTCAAAAACAAGGCAAATTTTTTTCACAAAATCCTAAAAGTAAAAAAACCTACAAAAATGGTAACTTGCTTATTACGGCTGAAACTTGTGTCTTGTGCATGGTATTTTCTCCATATCCTACTAGTTTGTTTCACATCTTCCCGATTAATATGACTCATGGATCACCGATTCACAACCATTCACAAAGCTAGTTGCTTGCTTTCATCGTACTCTGGGGCACGTTTGTTTCCTGGTGTTGTTTTGTTGCGCACAACACTTTTTACTTGGACCTCATGTCCATTATCATTTCCCCTTGCATATATCCTTTCTCGGGCATCATTTTTAACCCTTTTCATCAATCATGAACATGTGGATCTCTTCATCTTGATAACAAAACATTTGTACAACTGTCTTAACCATTGTTGGGTTAGATATGTGTGTTCGTACTTGTTTTCCCTGTTAAATGAGCTTGTTTCCTTCTCATATTACATTGCATTGTTGTATGTTGCGTGGAGTTGGTATTTTTAGCAATGGAAAATTGTTCGTAGTATGGCTTTTCATGTCATTCTACCTTTGTCGTATGCTTATATTTTTCATAAGGACCGATGACGTAGATCTCTTGGCAATATGATGACATCAAAATTGTTCCAATACACAGTGGCTAGAGGCTAAGCTCTTCTCTCCCCTCCTCCATATTTCTTCTGCATCACTTTTTCTCTCACCCCTAATCTTCATCTTATCGGGGCATCCTGCCCCTTCCCATTCTTCTATCTATTTCTCACCTTTTTCGATCGTCGATCATCTTCCTTCATCACCCCATCGACACTCGAGGGGGCATCTCTCCCTCCTACTAATTTTTCTTCTATCCCTTCAAAATTTCTTCCTGTCTACTATCTTTGAAGTGGCGTCACTTACGCCACCCCAAAGAGGGGCAAATGTAGACACCCATAATTACGCCCGAGCAATTTAAATACTTAAATTGTGCTAATTATCTCCTTTCTCACAAATTGATGACATATCATCAAAAGCACTCATATTCCCTCTTATTGTCATTAATTAATTACAATACGCTAATTGATTAAGTCACCTATCCAACTAACATCCTAATTAATGACCTTCCATTAATTATTCACCCCTTCTATCTAGACTAATTAATTATTATTAATTAATTAGCTTTCCCTTCCATTTAACCAATAAATCAATATTTAATTGATTTAATCCCCTTCTAATAGCCTAAATCATACTAATATTCCTCTAATTAGCTTCTATAAGCTTACATCTACCTATTAGTTAATCACCTTTGATTAATTAAAACACCCCCAACTCCCATGACTTGCTAATTATAAATTAAACCCTTCTAAAGTAAGGTTACCTTTTATAAAGCAACCTTATCCATTCCTAATCATGTTTTACCTTTATCCCACATGCAAAGGGATGAAGTGTTTCCTTTATCCATTGGGCTATATAAGGAGCCCTCCTTCTACCTTTATACCTACACCTAAACTCTTTGAGAAAGCAAATGCAAAGCATATAGAAAAATAGACTAAGAGCTTGCCTTTTGTTTTCTTGAGAGTTCATCATCTTGAAGAGTTAAGCCTCTTTCCTAAGTGCTTAGGTCATATGGGAGGTGTCAAAAGGGTCTTGTAGCCCAACTTTGACTAGCCCTCATTCCTAGGTTCTTGGAACACCTAAGACAACCATTTTTGATAGCCATGGAGCCTACCTAGGTCCATTTCATTTATTTGTTGTTAGAGAATAGAGGATTTTAGATGTTTAACATTGTTAGTTTCAAAGTTTTATATTGATGAATGTTAGCATCTAACCCTTGTTTAATTCTTATCATGATGGTGCTAAGTAGTTTGTTTAACTTTTGCTAATTAAGGCAAACAATTTAAAATCACTTTACTTTCACTAGGTTGACAAAGATTGTTTATAAGTCTATGAGTGTATCTTAGGTGTGATGAATCAGGGACTTTCAAAATTTAATTGAGTCTTTAGCATGAGCCTTTGTATTTAATTCTTGAAGAGTGTATGAATCCGTGCATCTCTGGGCCTCCATTGATACACACCTTCTCGGTTGAAGGAAGATTTTGGCTATTTTGAAGAATTATGTCTGTGAGTTTTCCAATATTTGTAAAGGCTCTCAAAGATATGGTATAATTAAATTTATCTTGCTTAACTTCCCACCAAAAATTTCTCAAATGATAAATCCTACATGAACTACCCCTATTTGTATTGTGTATCCATAAAGGTTTAGCAAATTTCACTTCCAAAATATGTAAAGACAATCAGGATTCAATTATCATCTTTAGTAACCTGAACTTTTTCTTGGAAACATCTCCACTCTCTAGTGTGACAACTCGTGAGATTTATATTGTGTTGTATTGATCATATTTTCTCAAGGTTCTCATGAAAATTGTGCAAAAAAGGATCTCTTGATATCCTTCACCAACACGGGTTATAGAACGGGTCCTCTCACCCTTGTTGAAGGAACAACCTAAAGTAGTGAGGGTAGATCAAACCCTCAATAAGGTGTTATCCATTTCTCCAATGCCTGAGTGACAAAGAGTCATCCGAATCCCCTCCCTAGCTACAAAACGACCCATATCATGATTCATCTATCTCTAAGCATCCCGCATGTTTCGTGATGTTGCTCACCGTCGCCGCAGGAGAATCGGTTTGGATCTCAACACACTACATACCTGAATCACTTTAACCTTGTTTGGATAAACCTATCGACCTTGAATGATGTAGATTTTTCAAGCTCTTCAACCTGGTAACATATCGCAATCTATACATGTGTGTGCATTCGATTGTCATTACCCATTACCCGATATGACCCATGTATATTACTCATTACCTACAATGCCCATACCCTTACCTACAACTCACCTACCTTCAATTTCATCACTTACCCATTTATCAAACCACTCACTGATTCCATCTCAAACCTCATCAAATCCTAGTTTGATGGGGATCACCTTTAGCACTACTTGGGAAACCACTTCCTATTTTTTTAGCATCGCTTACAAATACAAGCCACACAAAAAGTGGAAAAATGTAGACACCAAAATTATGTCATACTTCCATTAAAACCCGTTAATATCCCCTGGTGCACATGTTAATTGAATTAATCATCTTAATTAAATAATTAATATCTAAGCACAAAAATTTACCATTTTGGACCGGGCCAACGAGAAAAATTCACCAAAAGATAGCCAAGATTTGTTATTTTGGCAAACCTAGGATTTCGCTCCTTAAGACGTCGAGTCACCCTAACCACCTTTGGTTACCATATATTGATTTTAACAACCTTGCTCTTGAGGTTGGTTATTTTTGAGTTTGAGAGAGAGAGAGAGAGAGAGAGAGAGATCTGCATGCAAGCATGAACCAAAGTCTTCTCGAGCATCCAGATGCCTCCTAGCTAGCACCAAGTGATCTAAAAGCATTGGCATTTATGGTAACATTCTCGGGAAGCATGCCATGACGGTGATCACCAGTTTCATAGATCAACCATTGTTATCCTCCACCAACTAGGCCTATAAATACAAGTAAGTGGTTTTGATCTACATCATTCTATACTTACTTAGATTACAATTTCTTTATCTCCATTTTTCATATCTTATTCTCCTTTACATTCCATCATTCCCACCTTCCTGTCAATCCACCCATCCAACCACCCACTACATTTTATCTCCCTACACCTGAATCTTAGGCATTCCTAATCCTTTTAAAAAATTACGAACCTAGCCATCCCTCTTACATTCTCTGTATAATCACAAAGAATCTCCAAAACCAAGTTTGATTTATTTCTACTGGTCCTCCTCTACCAAGTCTAATCATCTTGACCGTCATTAGTTTTCCCTTCATTGGCATTGGTCACCAAAATGACATAGGTTAATGTGTCTCTCCCGAAAGACATTCACTACATTGACCTTAACACCCCAAAAAATTCTCGAACCTTACCCAAAACCCGGTACCTTACCTAAACTCCCACCACATGCCTTCTCAACTCTTTGTGCAAACACAAAAAAATCCTAGGTACCCATTTTGACATTCTACCATTATCCTTCCTAAATTGTCACTAGTCACATCTAAACCATCCTCGGTTATACCATGACCGGTGTCGTTCTCTATGTATGACAACCTATCTCAAGACAATAGACTAATACACATCCCCAAACTACCCGATTCATTTGTAACCTTTATCATATCTCTGTCAGGACTTGCGAAACTCAAAACCACCTACCTAACCTCAAGATCTGATTGTAACCATGCCTCGTTAATTATATTTTCTTATTGTATTTGAATGAGATGCCTAAATCATATCAACTACATTTTTTACATTATTTATTACATTAAACAAGTGGATTGATAGCCATGGGAAGAATCACACTTCCGAGATCTAGCACATGCTTATGAGTCCACTAACATATATTGTTTAATATTCTTCTTGTGGTCTTCTTTTACATTTACAGGTAGTTCCTCCTAGTCAAAAGGAAGTTCTTCGTGGTCATCCTAGATCAGAAATCAGAAACTTGCACACAACCTTGATTGAGATGATAAACAGTATTCTTCCCTTATCTACCACCCTCTATCGGTTTCATTAAATCTATTAAGAATCTAGTAAATTACTACATGATCATCAATAGTTGTTTCCTCCAACAATCTACTTCTCATTTCCACATAGTGTCTAATTTATATTCTTTTCTATCTAGCCGATATAACCATGTGACTAACTTCTTTAAAAGCTTACACAAAAATATCTTGTGAATGTCCCCATATATGTCTTCCAATCGTGTTCTTTTAGTAGGAATTCCCATCATAGTATCTTCATTTTCTGTAAAATATTTCATCTTCTCTTACAACCATTATTCCACATCTCGTTATCATGGTAACCATCTTAACGTTTTCAAGTCTCTACAAAGAAACCATTATTATCGAGAGGTCCCTAGATCATGGAATCATTACATGAAATGGGTTATACTCTAGGATAAATTCATTGTATTTCAATTAAATAGTGTGCAAAAGATATAATAAAGCTTAAAATAATGTGTAATAACTACATAATTGAAACAATTCAAGGAACATCAAGACAATATATAGGAATATAAATAATATATTAGAATTCATGTAATCGGAGAAAAACTCGACATGATCTCAAAATGGAAAATATTGATTCAACATTAATGTAAATTAATATCAACCTTTTGTGTCATGCGCTTACATGGTTTTATACAATGTAAGGAAAATATTGAGTTACCATTCCTTTCTTTTTCCTTTCCTTTACAAAATAGACTCTTCACATTCCCTATTTGTGCTTAAATACCATTACATTTTTTTTTCTATTTTTTATGCACTAGGAACATACATTGGTATTTTTCAATATACAAAATATATTCAAGTCACATTTTGAATCCTATACGTTCTCATAATTTTTGAGAATGGAATGAGCCAAAAAATAACAAAATAATATGAATGCTTGCAAAACTTAGAGATGGTATCATCATAGGGTGCATGCTCATAAGAGTAATATACCTTAGGTTCATCATAAGCATGATCAAAAAATGGTTTTGCATCCTCACATGAAGAAGAATCTTGTACCTAGGTAAGGGGATAGTATCTTCTACTAGAGAAAGGGCAAGAACCCTTTGGCTCTAGATAGATATAATGATAATGATAATCGAAATTAGAAAACACAAAAACCAATAAGAGAAAACCCTAGGGCCACTAGAGTTTTGAGAAATAGATTCAATTTATAAGTTGGTTTCACCAAATGTTTATGCCCTAAAAATCTAATATTTTGAAGTGCGAAAAGAATAAGGAGGATGTAAGGATTTGTTGCAGGGGATTATTCTAATCTAATAAATTTAGAATCAACCATTCATGAAAATAATAATTCATTAATATTTTCAATCATTGATAAATGATTGACAATAGCTCAAATACATAAGAGGAGAATAATACTTAGTTATACAAATCAAAACAAAAAGATATAAATGTGCATACATGTGAAAAATGTAGATATGATACATGAGATGCTTCGTTGTGATTTCTAAATAGAAACTAAGTGTGGGAAGGACTATATAATTTATGTGCAATTCATAATAGAATTATACAGTCTTAACGTAGATTACAAAATTTTGGACCTTTTGGAAATTGGGATATGAAACTTCTCGATTGTTTTGCTTGCTTGGAAATGGCTTTTATATGTTTCTATTTTTCATAATTTTGGAATGACTTGTCACCACTCATAACAAAATAAAAATCACAAAAATTACAATACCCTTCATCAAAGCATTAACAAACCAAAAGGAGAAATCATGTATAACATGAGGATGGACTACCCTTGGTAATCAACCCTAACTAATTGACCAATCTAAGTGTTATAGTACATGCCCTCATGTGGGATCAAGCCTCATTTAGTTCTCCTAGGTGTGTGTACAAGTGTGAGTGTGATCTAAGCCAACCATTTGAGGGTTCCCTCATATCTCTTAACACAAATATATTGGGGTAATATTTTACTATAGAATGTACCTAGAGTAGTGGTAGTGTGATGTAGTCTTCCTCAATTATGTGAGCTAACCCTTTGTTCCTTAAAACCATTTGATAATTCTTAGAGTGAGTTTAATCTTGAGAAGACATGGTTTTATGATCTCGTATGCTTAGAAATGGAGGAAGTTGTACTATTTAACTCTGTTGAGTGCTTCATACCTATAATATGGAGTCCTCTAATTAAAATACAACTAGGTTGGGAAGATTTAAGAGAACCTTTAGTGATTTTGTAATGATGTTTCCAATAGGATCTTGTAATATTGTTAGGTGAATTATAAAGAGCCATTGACTTGTTTATATAGCCTTCTATAGGTGAAATATTATAATAAGGTTGACATTATGATGGTGAAATGACACAATAAATATATTCAATCTAAAAATAGCGTTGGAGAATGTGAAAGGTTAGGACCATATAAATTGGTGGGACTAGATTCCGCATCCCGGCCATTTGTATCATCCTAGACAAGAGGAATCATGTAAAATAAAAAGTTTTGGCATGATGTACAAGGCAATTTATTGTTTTAATTTAATAATATTTCTTGAATAGAGGACATAGAAGAGTTAAATTTGAACAACTCATGAAGGATGTAGAGAGATATATTGATTTGATTTTGAATGTGAACATTTTTATTAGTAAGGGAGCATAACTAAACTTGGCTTTGTAAAATGATAGGCTACAAAATTTAGTGTTTGCATAAATGTATTGTGATATAAGATAACCCCCTATGAGGCCCCTCATGTATCTTGATAAAAATTTAGTAGACTAACTATAGATTAGAGAATGTACACGACATGATATTAGTTTGATGTATTATGCTTCAATTGTTATACTAAACCCTTTTATCTCTTAAAGACCATTGACAATGCTTGAAGTGAATTTTCTCTTGTTGAAACACATCTCTAAAACCTATACATGCTTGTAAATGGATGAATATAGACTCTTTGACCTAATTGAGTGCTTCATATATGTATTAGTTTCTACTCTAAATGATGTGCACCTTATTTAGGAATATTTGGGAGATCCTTGAGTACTTTTGGAATGATATTTGTAATAAGAGCTCATGAAAGTGTAAGGTGAGGAATAAAGTGATATTGACTTGTAGCATTTTATAGGTAAAACATTATGATAAGGAGGAACCAAGGAAGATGAAGTGACACACTAAATATATGAAAATTAAAGTTAGAGTTAGATGGTAAAAGAGGCGGGACCGTGCAAGTCCACCAAGGTTGTACAACTTATCCGACAAATTTGTATAGTTTTGGATAGTGAACTTGTGTTGTAAAACCAAAAGTTATAGAATGATGCACATATATGATTTATTAGTTTTATTAATTATTAATTCATGAGTTTGTGAAAAATTAGAGAGTGGAGACAAAAAAATCAAGAAAGAGCTAGGGATTTGTATTGATTAGAATTAGAATGCAAGCATTTTTATTATTATGGGAACATAGCAAAAATTTTCATTCATAAAGGATAAGTTACTAAACTTGAGTGTCTAGAAATTCACCTAAAGTTATATAACTCCATTATTATCAATTTCAAACCATATGAAGCAATACTAGATTGTATTATGCCCTAGCATGAAATGTATAGTTTTGTATAGGAGTAGTTTCCAACTACAATCTGAAGAATGAAACATTTCCAAGTTTAGATAATCCATTTTATCTAGTATACACATCCATATAACTTTTATACCTCTTTTTACATCTAAATTTGTATCCCTTCTTGTGTTTTACACTATCTTTGCATTATTCTATTATAGTTTGTGGTGTTAATAGCTATATTCTATATTTTATGGTTAATGTGGATTAATTTATTCAAAATATTATACATATGACATTATTACACCTAATAATTAATAAATAAAGAACTGTTATCAATTCCTTACACTTGTTAATTTTAGGGTGTAAACATTTGGTGAACCTAACCCTTGATCAAACTTATCACTTTAACCCTAGCTTCCCTAGGGTTTATCTTATCTGTGATGTATGATCCTTTGTTTAGCTCTAGGCCTGATTACTTTTGTGCTTTCATGGCTTATGCTATGGTACCTTTCTCTTATGCATATATCAATGAGTCCTTCATTTAATATTTCACCATTGTGGGTATGTATGATTATTATGAATTTTTTGATTTTTTTCACACTATGAGTATGATGAAACATATGAGTATGAAAATGATATGCTTTATGATACTAATGAGCAAATATATCCTATTGATTTTAGTTTTTAATACCATCTCTACTATCATTACTAGCACTCTCATGAAGAGGGCTCCCATCATGAATCTGATTATCATACCCATGGTTTTCTTGAGGATGAGGAGATATAATTTACATGTTTTTTACAACACAATCCTTATTATATTGATTTCCTTTTATATATTACTTGGGATCAACTCAAAACACCATGATTTCATCGAGTCCTAAGTATATTGTTACATCTTCTATTATAGATAAATTCACCATTGTTACCTCCATGATGCCTACATCCTTAGGGAATCCCAATACTCCCCCTCATAATGTTACTATGTTTATTCCTATGTATACTACTATTCATACATCTCTATATAAGCCCATTGTGGTTCACATTCCTCTTATTCTACACACAAGTTCTTAAAACCCTTGTTTATAGTTTGACATCTCAATTCTTACAATTTAAAAATGTTCCTTTACCTCTTCTCATGTCATGGATTCTACTTGGTTGTTCTAAAAACCACTTACATTTGAAGTGGTTTCATATCCTTTACCTATGGGTTTTGTCGCTCCTAAGACTCCAATTTATGAAGGAAAATGTGATCTTGAAGAGAACCTTCATGTTTGCTAATATCTTTCCTCAAACCCTCAAGGATTTTTATTTACAATGGTTCTATAATATTCCCATTTATTTAGTTTGGCCTTTACCACTTTAGCTAATAAATTTCTTACACAATTCTCTATTAATATAGGGGACAAGATCTCATATGCTCAAATGTCTAAAATGATACAAGCCTCTAATGAACCCATCAATGACTATGTTTTATGCTATAATACTATTCTTACTAATATGAACAATATTGCCTCTAATGAGCTCTAAGTTCTCTTTACTCAAATTCTTATTTCCCTCTATAAAAATCAAATACCATTGATAAGTTTCACTCATTTGATCACTTATGTCACACATTAAATAAGTGTGAGGCTAATTTCCTCAACACGAACAAGCTCAAATATGTTTTCAATGCTCTAATACATCTAATCTTGAGTTTCAAGGAAAACCTAATTTCAAAGGAAAATATAATGATACCAAGATTGATGTTATAGCTATTGTTAATTTTGTATCTCAACCCAAAAATATTTATCTACAAGACCCTCGAAATAATTCACATAGTTTCCTTGCACACCTCAACTAATACTTAAATAATTGATTTTGTGCAACCTTGAATCTCTCCCTCCAACTCTTGAGGTTGATATAAGCAAGAATCATGGTAAGTTTTATGATTTTGATGCCTTTTACGATTACCATACATGTTTTAGTCACTCTACTAATCAACGTGTTAATCTGCATTGCATGATACAAGATCTTATCGTGATAATGCTATTGAATGGGATATTTGCACTTAATTATCTAATCTTGCCAATGATAATGTAAAAATGATATTTTCAAATGATGCATTCTTGATCACAACACTATTAAATATAATTTTAAAAATGTGTCATGTTTGTCATGTTATGCATCCTTCTTTTATTATGATCATCCATTAGATGTTATGATTGGTGTTATTACTACTATGTTGTCTCATTGTATTGTTATTACTTTTAGGTATGTTGATGTGTCTTATGATATTGATTCAAACACATTATAAGTTTGTGATTTTGTTGGCCAATGTTCTATACATAGTGTTTTGATTGAAAATGGTGTTAGACAAAACATGTGCACTTTCAAGATACTTTATTATCTTGGATATACTAAGTGACACATGACCTTTAATATTGAGACCTATTTTAGACATATTGTTATACCTATTATAATTGGTTATACTACTATGGATATTACCTTTTAGTAAATTATTTCTCTTAATCATGTGATATGCATATAGGTTGGAGTTGGTTTAATATTTTTGAGGTTATACCATCCATCCTGCATCAATGTGTCAAGTTCATTTACAATCATCAATTTTTTATGGTCAAGGATATCCCATATGATACCCTAATACCTAAATTCCTCAGTCAAAAATTTGTGGTTTCTACTTCTATGCTTACTACATCTACACATGTTACTTCTTATGGGTATCTCCCTCCTAGTCCTCATTTTGAGTCTCTTATTACATATGTTATGGATCCTATGCAGGCTACATATCCCTTTCATTCCAAGGATTCTCCTCTCTTACTACACATGTGACACTTTTAAGCTCTAAGTATCCTTTTCCTTATGTGTTTATTACACCTCCTAATGAGTCCATCATCGAGTAGCTCTTATACTACCTCCCTCCTATACATAGCTTATTTATAAAATACAAAAACATTCAAATAATCACATAATCCAAAAAAATATGCACATATTTACAAAAATGTAAAATCAAGACCTACATGTGATTTGATAGTTTGGTTTGTTACTTTACATTTTTGTTTTTCATGTTGTTTGATAGATAACATAATTTTTATATACATTTTACACACATGCATTCATTAGGTATGTTGAGATTGATGTAGGGCATACATAGATTGATACTCAATGATAGGTCATGTTTTCTTTTTTGGGGGGTTTTTTTGATAGATATTAAGTACCATTTGAAACTTATTGTAATATATTTTTTGTAATTGGTCCTTTGGAGCCTTTTTCCAAATTATTATCTATCAAAAAAATATATACTCAATGATAGGTATTGGCTTAGTCCCTTCCTAGTTGGCATTGATATTTTAGGTGAATTTCTTATGTTATTCATATGATTTTCTTTCATTACATTTACTTTCAATATACTCTATCATTTATATTTACAATACTAACGCATGTGTCTTTTGCAACACTAATTTATCTTGCTCTATGTGCTTTTTCGATTACTATTTATTATGGTTTCTTACTTAATTAATGACTTGATTACATTATTGCTTAGTTACTTGATTATTTTATTTCTTCTTGTATGTGGCATGTGTGTCTTTCTTTTCTTGTAATACTTTTGGGTCCCGAGTGTGTGGTGTTATGTCACTCTTATATGTGACATTGCTTATATGTTTGATTATGTGTGCACTTACTCTTTTGTATTTGGTTTATGTGTCATCCATGTGATTTTTGTGAAACTTTGGTGTCCCAAATTTATGGATTTATGCCTTGATATGAATATTTTACATGATATTTCTCATTTACTTGTATCTTTGCTTACTTATATACTTATTATAATATCTCGCTTCTTTATCTTCTACATCATTTTTATTACAATTGTTGCTTGTTTCATATTGTTATTTTTGTGCACCATGGTCTCCACTATGTGCAAACCCTTTGTAGGAATAGGATCCTAAAAATGGTCACTATTATCCCAAACCAGCCCCATAACATTTTTTGGTGTTCTTGAAAAGTCATGGTGTTGTCTTAGAACAGGGAAATTTCAAAATTTTATAATTATGGGAAAGTTTCAGTATTTTGGGCACTGTCCCCCATCGTGTTAAGACTCTTTAGTCTAGGAGTTAGTAAAATTTTACAAATTTTGGGTAAAATTGGGATAATTTGGAAAGATCGGCCTTTGGAGGAACATGGGGAACTATTTTTGAGTTCCTCCCATTCCCACATCTCGCCTAGGTCGTTTTACAAAGGAAGATCAGTTAAATCTTGTTATATTGGCACTTTGGGAAATGTTCTTGAGTTCTTTGTGTTCCTTAAAACCTCACCTTATCTAAATCCTTAACACAAGTAATGTAATTAGTTAAATCACCCATTGGTGGCACTTGTGGAGTAGTTCCAAGGTTCTTTTGTTTCCTTGGTGACCAAAACCTCCAAAACCGAACAAGTGACATGAATCATTTCAATTGGCCATTGGTGGCACTTGTGAAATAGTTAAAAAGTTTTTAGTTCCTTGATGTGGCCAACTAAGGCACTTGAGGAACAATGGTCACATTCATGTTGTACCCCGATCACCCACATTCCTTGATCATTTGCAAGATTGGCTATATAGGGAATATTGGGAACTATTCTCTCGTTCTATCATTACACTTGTGCTCGATTTGTCACCCAAATAGTGCCCAAAACAAAAATCGGTTAATTTCATTAATTAAGTAACAAAGTGAACATTCCCTCATTCCTTATGTTCTTTGATTTTCCAACCAGCAGATAAAAGGCACAAAAACCCGTAAACGTATAAACAATATTTTTAGTTCATTTCTTTGATCAAAATGCAAATTGAGAACATGCAAAGGTTAAAAGGGAAGCAACATGCAAGGATATCATAAATTTAGATCATACATATGTAAGTAAGGGTCAATAATACAAAAATTTTTTTTTATCATGCACGAGACCATTAAAATCTGTAATAACATGCAAGAGGGAACCAATCTATTTCTAGACATGCACAGTACTTTCGAGTGTAGTTCTCCTATTGTTAGCATGGCTATATATTGGAGCATAGAAAGAGTGTTTACTTGCATGTTTTGAAATGTTTTGTTATTCTAGGCATGGATTCCTTATTTTGATTATGAACAATCATATTTTTTTAGCCGAGGGGAAACATGGACATGTATTACACCTATGCTTTTCTATTTTTAACTAACCAGACTTGCATGTCTACACATTTCCCCCTTCTCTTTCTCACTCTCAATTCTCTATAAAACTCCATGGAATTCATTGTAAAAATAATCTCTACACTTTCTATTCATTATCCTAGAATTATCTAGCATTCTAAGTGGAAGAACATGGATCATGAGAGATATCTAACTAGTTGTGGTTGAGACCTACTAGTTTATTTACTTGTTTCACCTCTTAGATCAATAAAGGAGTTATTTTTACCTTCTCATTACCCGTAATTTTTACAAGTTCTTTTTAAATTTGATTTTGGTCTTGTGATATTTTTTATCTATGATTTTACAGTCTCAATTCCATGTCATATTACAGTAACATGTTAATTTGTAGGTTATAGCTTGTGTTTGACTAAATTTTTGTAGGATTCAGTTGTGGAGTCTACCAAATTTCCCTTCTAGAGCTATTTTTGCCCCTTCTCTATGTTGTTATAACTTCCAAACCTTTCTCTGAAACACTTATGCATTATTTTGTCAATTTTTGAGTTGTGCAAGGTGTGTTAGTTTCTTTGATCCATCTGTGTGGTTCAAACAAGTCTAATATCCTCAATTTTTTTGGTGTATCACCCCCTTTTTTATTTTCATTATTTCCTTCTCCCTTTTCCCATTTTGTGCAATAGAGTACAGATTATTTTTAGGTTTTATACTAGGGGAACCAATCCTCTCTAGAGATTCACTCCAATATACAAGTCACCCATAGCCTAAGAGTTTTTTAATTTTGTCATTTGGAATAGGATACATCACACCACTCCCAAAAGGGTGCATTCCTCCTTGAAAATATTTTTCATAACACCCAAAGTGGGACCAAGAATAAGAGGATTTCCTAAATATTTGATGTTTTCCTTGGCAAGTATCAATGTTTGAAACATTCATCTATCATTTGTAGCTCCATAAGTTCAAATCACATCTTGGTAGCAAATCAAAGTGCAATTTTCATGTCAAAATTGTCATCTATATCATCTTTAAGAGGTATTCCTTTGATTTTATTGAATTACTTTTAAATTCAATAAATAGGAACATGTTTATGAATTATAAGCCATATACTACATCTTTTTTAATCCCACAAAATCATAGTTTAATTTCCAATTTCCTGATATTCAAACTAAAACTCTATATGGCCATCCTAAGAAATATGGTTTTGTTCCTTCAATGTTGGAATCTCACTATTTCTTGCAAAATATGATGATATCCCAATTTCTACTCTTAAAACCATTCCATCTTTCATTTAAGAGAATTAAAATACACCCATATAACACATTAAATATGTGGCCAATATATGTTATATTTATCATATTACTCAAGATAATGTTGCAATCAAGTTATTAGCAACCTCTTTCAAAGGAAAAGCATTGCAGTGGTACAGGGGATTGGTAGTAAATTCCATCAGTACATGAGATCAATTGGGAGAAGTTTTTATAGGAAATTTGAAGACAAATCAGATCATATTTCACTAGTGGAACAATTAACTACCATCAAGAGAGCACCACAAGATTTCATGTTTGACTTCACCGATAGATTTCAAATAATGTGTGATAGAATTCCACAACCTGGTAAGGCCTACTCCTGAGAATATTATTTTGTATTACCAAAGGGATTTTAATTATGATATTTTATTGATGATACAATAAATGGGTGGAATAACATTACTTGATGTATATGAAGTGGCAATTACGGCCAAAAATAGTCTTATACAATATGGAAAAATTGCACAAAGTCTTCATGTATTAATCTTCCCAAAGATACAACCCTCTATAGAAATTAAAATACATGTATAGCAACTATTCCATGACCAATGGTTATTACTCAGCCTTTAAGTCAAACTAATGCATATCCAAGCTGGTCAAATGACTTACAAGAGTTAAGGAGCATGTTAAAATATTTTGAGAACGATATAGTTTCCTTAAAAGATAGCAAAATCATAGTTATAAACCCTACTATCCACCTAATTGGTAGAATAGGCCTCCACTCCAACCAAATTTATATGGCCAAAATGATTTTACCAATGCTAAAATTATCTAATCATTCAATTCCAACACTTCTAGTTCATCCAAAGCAATTATACATGTCTAAAACAATCTGATACAAGACTATAAGTGGTGTTATCCTTGTAATTTAGCCCATAACCAGAACTCTTTCCCCAATGGTGTTTTAAATCAAAGACTTATGGTGAAAATTTATTCTATGAGTAAAAACTCATCATTTGATACCCCATAGTAATAGGATATTTATCAAGAATCGGGAACAATGATGTTACACTTCTAAATTAGAAAGAGGATGATTTTTGTGGAGTAAATCAGCTAGAAAATCAGAAAAAATCTGTTCTCTACTTATGTGGCAAGTGAACACAAGATAAAATAAAAGAGAAATATAAGTAGAGAAGACAACTGGTAAGACTAATTCTCATCTTTATCCAATATTTCAAGTTTTTGTTTCATTTTCTAATCGATTAGGAACTCGGGAAAATCAATCTACAAGAGTTTAAAATCAGCAAGAGATTCCAATTTTGATGTTATTAATGCAAGAATGTATTGTTGTTTAAATGCAACATAAGGTTAGTACTTCATATTTCAATATGATCCTATAAAGCAAACTAAGGTCAATATGCCAATTGATTTTTTTCTTTTCTCGGTAAAAATATATTGTGTAAAAGTGCAACATAAGGTTAGTACTTCATATTTCAATATTCTTGATCGACATTGAGAAATAACCTTGAGAAGACATGGTCAATGCAACATAATCTAACTCTCATGAGTTGTCACCCTAGAAAATGCAGATGTCTCCTAGACAAGGTTTAGGTTACTAAAGACAACAATAAAATCGGATTACTCCATATTTCAAGTAAAGGATGGGTAAATTCAACAAATCTCCTTAGCATTTATGGATAAGAATGCAAGAAAAGGGGTGGTTCTTGTAGGATTTATCAGTTATGGATGTATTTTGTTGGGGAATTAAGTAGGATAAAGTTGATTATACCAAATATTTGAGAACTTTTAACAAATGTTGGAAGATTGCCAAGATGAGAAGATAAGAACACTTCAAATAACTAACACTAAACCTTCAACAGAAGATGTGCATCCATGGAAGCCCAAGAATACATGGTTTCACACAATCTTTGAGAATTTAAACATAAAATATCATGTCAAAAACTCAATAAAACATCAAGAATCCCGATCTATCACGCCTAAGATACACTCATAGACTTACAAACAACCTTTATCAATAAAATGGAAGCAAAGTGAATTTAAAACTATTTATTGCATAATGAAATGAAAAATCTCTCCTCACAACACAATTTAATTACCACATGATTACCACAAGGAAAAGATCTTGTGTGATTCAAAGGGATTCCTAACATAATATTGCAACAGAACATGAATAGCTATTTGAAATATCTCAACTTAAAAGAAGACACAACAATGCTCATGATCAAACACAATTAACTCAAAACTCATCAAATTCATCAACAAGGGAAAGTTTCATTTATAGTCTCAATGTTTGTCAATGGTTGTACACTTGCAACCATCTTGACATGATTCAATTTGAAAGCTAAAGAAATTAATAGGTTTCTCAAACAAGTTCTTGGAAAATGGTTTCTCTCATTTTACACCTTTCTTTTCTAAAATTTCAAAAAATTTTAACCCCCTTATGCGAGAGTATTCTCATCGCATTTATACAAATCTCAATCACTCACTCACTCTTTAATTTTCCCCCAAAAGTATGAATATTTGAAGAATATTCTTTCTTTACAACACATAATCTAATCCATCTTTATTCTCTTGGAAATATCTTGTTTTATGTTGTCCAAGTGGGAAAATTATGAGTCATTCATGTTTTCCATTATCCCAAAATGACTAGGATGCCATGTCACTTCTTTGATGTTTATTTTAATCATTTATATTTTCAAGTGATCAAAGAAACCCCTTTTTGATGATTTTAAGCATCTCTAAGTGATTTGATTTGACGTGTAATCCCTTTCACTTTTTGAGAATCCATCTTGGGAAACACACATTCACTTTCATGTCTTTCTGGGTGGATTTTTTCGCATGTATCATGTCATATCAAGCCAACCGTTATTATCTTTTGCATAATATCAACTTACTTCATACTTATTTCTCCCATGTGAATATCACATTCAAATCTTTAGAAATTATGCTACCATGATTATACTCAGCTCAACTTGTTTGTCTCAAATTTCTTATAAATTCACACTATTTCCTTCATAAACTCACATTTTCTTTTTTTTGAGTGTAAGGAATTTAGGGAAATTTATTTGCAATATGGGAAACACCTAGTAGCAGCCAACTTGAAAGACATATCCACTAAGGATTTGCACTCAATTTTTGATCTATCAGGCCCTAATGAGGCATTCGTAAGAATGTTATTTGAGATTGTTGATCCTGAATATTGTACCAGGCCTTTGACAACTCAAGTTGTTTGGGTTACATTGATTAGAAGGCTTATCAAGATAAGTCCCATTTTTTTACCTTCTAGATGATGTATTTTCATCTCTTCAGATTGGAACATCAAAAGACTCTCTGAAGCATTGAAGAAATTTTGGATTGTGAGTAGACCTAGTGTGCAAGGTTTGACTAATTACCAATGCCCCTTCATTTGTAATGAAGCACTTATTATGAAGGAAATCCCTTAGGGTCTTATGTACTTGATGGTGAGATTTCACTAGGTACTATTCCTACCCTTTTTCAAAGGATGAATGAGCTGGAGCAATGTGTCTCAATCTTGGAGAACAAACCATCAAGGACCATACCTTCTCAGCCTCCTAAAGCATCACCATTTTTTGTGAAGAAATATAGGGTGAGTCTAGCTCCAGGCCTCCTACTCCATCTACTCCAAGATCATTTGTGGTTACACTTCAACTTAGGTTCCAAGCCATCCTCCACTTTCAAAGAAAAGGAAAAATGCCTTCCCTAAAGGAGGTCTGGACATGACTGAATGGGTTTCCTCCTATGAGAGGAGGTCACAATTTCTATTTTTTGGATGGACCTATGACAACTATTGATGAACTCAAGGTCTTTGGGTATGTCTCGCACACTAGTAGGAGACATTGTGTTTTGTTCAAATGGAATTGGGGACAGATGAATTTGTTCATAGGAAGAATAGACTAGTGAAGAAACTTCCTCTTTGTAGAGAGGATTTTATGGTGGTGGATGATTAGGTTTCTTTTTTTTTTCCTTTTTTGATACAATTCTTGAAAATATATGTAAACTTTTTCTTCATGGGTGGGGCCCTATAGAACCCCATTTTGCTTTTTTCCATAATACAAAAGATAACAAACAATTTCATTAGTTTACATGCTTCATGATGGATTTGAAATCTTATCAAAGCAATATAAAAGTCTAATGTATTGTATCAAATTACATACATATATCTAAAAATAACAACTTCAAAGTGATATTCAGTTTGTTTATGAAACAAGAGTAATAATTGAAATAAGATGAAAAGCAAGTTTAAGGAAAACAAGCCTATGCTTGTTCATCAGTCTTCATGTCTGTATCTTTATCTTCTTCATCTTCTTCTTCCTTGGGTTTCCTATCCACATATGCATCATACTTCTGGAATAGTTATTTTATATCATCTTCATCTAGGCATGTATGGTGCTGAAATATCAAGGCTTTCTTCTCAGTGTATCCATGCATTGATCCATATTTTGTTTATATTCCCATGGTTTTGATTTTAAATCTACAATTTTGTTTTCTACAGTCATTAGTGTCTCAATGAATTCATAAGAAAAGTTTTTCTTTGGATATTCTTCTCAAAAGAATTGATTAAGAAGTCAGTTTTCAGATCACCATAACTCTTTTTGAATTTATCAAATACCATGTTTTCTAACTTTAGATCAATAGTGTCCATATTATTTTCAACCCATTTCTTCTTGTCTCCATTTTTTCTTTGATTCCATTCAAAACCTCAACTCGAGTTTTCCAAGTCTTCAATTGCATACTGAGTTCCCATGTGTTCAATTGGCACAATTCCTTCCTTCTCAACTAAGTCTTCATCTAATTGAGTAATATGATTCAACTTGGGGAGAATTCCCTCAAAATAGAAAATCTCATTATCACATTATTCAATTAACTCATCAATTTCATTGAGCTTATTCTTGAGCTTTTCATATTTCTTCCTAGCTTTCTCAATGGATTTCTTCCCCTTTTCCATTAGCTTCTCCACCCAAGTATCAACAGCTTTAACCTTTTCAACAAATTTTTCAATGTGTTCCATAACCTCAGGAGTAGTAAGTGGAGATATCTTCTTGGCCTTCACTAGACTGGCCAACTAACTATGTAAACATGAACTCAATGATTTGACCCATTCTTTCAATTGTCTTTTGGTTATCTTGTCCTCATCTACTTTGTGCAACAAATCATTGACTGACTTCTGAGACTCCTTGCTTTAATGCATCTCTTGAAGGTTTTCCCAAAGGAATGAGTTGAACATTATAGTCATTTGTTGTTATATCACTTCTTGATTTTCCTTCATGTGGAATTATTGCCACCTCCAAATTTCTGGATCCATATGGGTTAGTATGAGTTTTTAGTAATGACCCTAGCCTTTTTGGAGCCTTTGTGGGTTTTGGGAAATCCAAAGTTGTAAGATCTATGGATTTCACATGTACAACCTCTTCTTCTTCTTCTTCTTAAAATCAACTCTCCTATCCAACCTTTTGTAAGAGTAATTCCCACCTTTGTCTCTTGTAATGCCAATTGAGGTTTTTCAGGACAACCACCAATTGCTTAGACATCTCTTGAACATCTTGCACTAATGGATCTTTATGTTGCACTTTTTCCACTTCCAATGTTGATTTCTTGGGTTCATCTTGTGTTGGCACTTCCCCCACTTGCTTCTTTCCTTGATCCTGAACTTGGGGTTGACCAACTTCCTTTTGAGTCATATCAACATTTGGAACATGTTCTCTATTTTCTCCTCAACTGATGTAGTCATAA
The DNA here is from genome assembly GCA_018340775.1 of Taxus wallichiana var. yunnanensis. Lineage (NCBI taxonomy): Eukaryota > Viridiplantae > Streptophyta > Pinopsida > Cupressales > Taxaceae > Taxus > Taxus wallichiana. The sequence goes on from CM031236.1 coordinate 371,804,448, forward strand.
CCTCTACATTTTCCTTGGGAACCTCTTGGGCTGGTGTTGTTCCTTTAGATAATTATTTTTCTTTTACAGTTTCTACTTCCTTTAGAGGTTGTTGTTTGGTGGAGATATCCTCATGAATTGGTATACCAATTTCTTTTTTTATTTTGATACCTCCTTTTTGTGGCATAGTGTGTTGGCTCCAGTAGTTGGATCCTTTACCTTTATCAATACCCTACATACTCTGATTATCATCAATATTTTCCTTTGTAATGGTTTCTTTTGCAATTTCAATCACCTTTTCTTTAGTAGACTTTTCTTTTTTAGGTGATTCACTACTTCTGGTAACCTTGGTTTCCTTTTGGGGATCCTTTTCATCTAGTGCCTAGTGTCCATACTTTCCCCACCAAAAACTCCTTGAACTTCTGACTTTCTCATTTCTGAAGTAGTTTGGCCTTCAGAAGATACTTCTGACAGTGGAATTTCTGACTCAACAATTGGCACATGGGTGGATTCCTTCACTCCTTCACCTGACTAGAGAATACTTGTATCTTCTACCACTTGTTTTTCAACTGATACTTCAAATGCCTCAAGTATAGGAATCTCCTCATTTGTGTCTATGTCCATTATTTCAATTGGGTTTTTGTTGATTCATGTAATTGATCAAAAAGAGGTATACTCACACCTTCAACTAGGGTTGCAAAAATTTCTTCAACTCTTGTTCTAACATAAAACTATCTAGTGGATTAGGTGGGACATTACTTGGGGATACTTGTTCTTGAGTAATATCAGCTATTACTCCTCTGGAGATAAAGTTGAAGCTAGAAACATTGGTTGTACATTTGGACTTACTTGAACATCTTTTTTTTGGTGGTGGAGTTCTTGATGAACCATGGAAAACTACTCCTTCTTGTTCCTTAGTGAGCATGGGAGGATCAATCACTTCAGCCTTCTTATGCTTGTGTTTCTTAAATGCAGGATCACCTTCTCTTACCAAGGGTTGTTCAAATACAACTTTGTACTTTTCTTTTCCCTTTCAAACTATTTGATATCTGGTGCTACCCTTTCCTCAACACTTTGTGACTTAGATTGGATATTGGCACTTGTCATGGCTCCTCTCATCAACAATTTTTTAGTACTCTAGGATTTTGGTAAAACCTTTAGAAGGGGCATTTTGTGTAGCTAAGCCCTTTCCTTTTTTTTGGATTGGTATTGCAAAAGTGATAGGAGCATTTTCCATAGATTTTAGAAGCATTTCTTTATTTTCTACTTCAAAGTAGACATGGAGGTTCTGTCCCACTAGAACAAAGTGGTCCACTCATCAAAAATTCATGTAGTAGGTATTTTTGAAGGTAATTGAGGGATTTTCCTCCTAATGGATCCATCTTATCATCTCCCTCCTTCAAAGGGGGAAGATCTTCCTTCAAAATCTCTAATTCCTTGAACTTGTTAAGCACCCTTGTATTTTGAATGGATAAATCTATGTTATTTTTTGTTTTAACCAAGTCAAATTTCTCCTCATCACATGAAAAATCTACCATATTGATCATCTGATTCCTCCTCATCCCATTTTATGGGGGTCATTGGTTGTCCTTCTATCTTTTGATCAATATAAAATTGACTCACAATTTTTTGGTCATCCATGATTCCCTCAGGCACCACAACAATTTTAAAATCAATGATCTATGTGAGGGTCATCCTTGAGAAATCCTTGAGTTTGACTTCCTCTTCATCTCTGTAATTCATCCAATAGTCCTCAAAGTGAGGTTCATGCTCAAAATAATTTTCCAAAGTATTGACCACCCATCTAATGTCATAGCTAGACCTCACCTCAAATTTCTCCATATCAAACCTTTCCATTTCCTCCTCCATCAACCTAGATTTTATAATAGAGGGGAAAGAATACCTTCCAATCCTAATGGGAAATTTGATGTTTGTCTTATGTCTCCTAGAAATCATCTTATGAACAGGTGTTAATTGTCTTGCCAACTCACATAAAGCCATCTTATCATCTAAATACCTTGGTAATTTGCATGGTTGTCCCTCAAATCCACTTGGCTCTTATGTAAGTGAATCTCCTATACTAAATAAAGAAGCAACCATATTCCATTATTGTATTTCTAGCTTCTTCTGATATTCTATATTGCTCCCATTCAAGTTTGAACAAGCATATGATAAGTGCAAAAATGTATCATTCACCAATCTTACATTTCCCTTCCAATTACTCAATTGTAATTGGGGATAAACCTCATGAATTTTGTGTTTTTGTAAGGGGCATGTGGTATAAGGCTAGGGAAACATCTATGGCCTACAATATTGTAAATTAGATATGTCATCATGTAAAACTTGAGCTCCCCAACACCACCCATCTTGATCTTTGCAGCCAGTGCTAGAAGATGCTCATGAATTGAATCAACAATAAGGGTTGCCCAAAAAATTCTCCCTTTCCTTTCTAAAACAATCCACATATATGGGCACATCCATTCTTTGAATTCATTTGTTGTTTCCAAACCAACCATCCTACTTAGCAACACAACTACATCTTTGCTTCTTCCATAAAACTATGCCCTAACCAATTTCTTGGGAATTTTGGTAGTCACCTTCTTATCTACTAACAACCACTTAGTGTTTATAAGTTTAGCATAGTCTCTCTTCTTGGATTCATAGTCTTTAAGGGCTAATTCAACACCTAGGGTTATGGAGTTTTGATTACTGGTAAGTTCAACATTATCCTAAAGGCCTTGGGTGTTAAATTCAATATTGCTTCACCACTCCCATCTAAGACTTCTCTCTTTTCTGGATTATAGTTCATGGCACAAAGCCTCACCAATTAGGGAAATGCATAGAGGGAGGTATAGCACTAGTTGAGGAAATGTTACTGGCCTTGATTTCTTCCATGAGTTCACTTTTGTTTGGGCTATTCAATATTTACAAGAATTCATTCAAATCAACATTCATTAAATCCATGTCTGTAATCTTATCTAAATCACTAGTAACTTTGGATGTGACATGAAAACCAATGGAAATGTCTTCATATTTTATGCCCTAGCTTCTACTTTCAATCTCTTTGCAAATTGTGGAGTAAAAATAATGAAAGTATGAGAGTAGTACAATCCTTACCATTTTCTGTGTAAATGTCTGTGTAATTCACCTTTGCTTCTTATATTTTCAAGCCTTAGCTCCCAATCGATGCTCTCTAATTGATTTCACTTTGTTCCTCTAAAAATTCTGATAGTAAGGGCATCGAATCTTGACATACGATAGTAAAAATCTCAAAGCATTCAAATACTTTAAACAATCTTGCCTTGATTTGTGTAAAAAAATGCATTAATGGAAACCATAAATGCATTGAATCATGGCCATCCATCCTACCTCCCCTTTTTAAATGTGGGTCATCCATGTGGAGAAATTCCATGTTATGCATGGGCTCGGGAGTCTTTTTGTATTTTTGCACTACTTTTTAAATGCAAAACAAGTTTACACATTTGACCCGATCACCCACCCTTGAATTTTATTGTGATCCTGACACGTGTTTAAATATTGAAGGTGGTGGAGCTATGGGCCCTTTTTACATATCTGTCTATTTTCTTGATCAAACACAAAACTACCATTTCAAGAGGCCCCGCTTCTCTCAACCTTTTCTTAAGAATACGCCATGTGTCCTTGGTGGGTCTCGGAGATTTTTTTCATTTTGCACTTTTGTCAACTTAATGTTAAGAGAACATTATGACCCCGATTCCCCACTCCAATCATTTTAACATGTATACCTCTTTGGGAGTGGGGTCAACTTCTTGTTTTGCATCCTTTGACTTTGAATATTCCTAAGAATATTCGTTGGGCCTCGGGGCTAAGTTTGCATTTTGTAAATATTATGTAATTGTTGTAACTTTGCAAATTAAGCCCACAACACTACAACTAATGGGAACATGCCATGTATCTTCAAGTGGTGGAGAAAAGTATGAAATTTGTAACAATGGCCAAAGGATGATATACAAGGATATTTTTCAATATTACACTGATTCATGATCAACTTTTATAGATTTTTAGAAAGAAACAATGACTATTATGTTCCTCGACCAAAAAAGAGGATTTACACCCTAAACACAAGGTTTTCAATCACATTCATCATGACTATATCTTCAAATACACATTTTTTATATGAGAAAACTAGTCAAAGTAAATTTTTGAAGGCATACACTAGATAAAAGGGGTGAGATCAATTTGAGCACTAACACCACTCGAACACCACTCGAATTAGGATGGGCACCCCACGAAAGTGCCACAAGAACCATACAAACCAAACATACAATAGACCAAGTGCCTAAATCCATTGGGTTACAGAGTCATTCAAAATACACACTAGGTCAAACAACATCAACGCACTTCACAAAAACAAACCGAGAGACCGAGGAAACTGGTCACTATAGACCAAGAAAAAAAAGGAAACAAAGACAAAAAAAAAAAAAGAAAAAAACAAAGAAAAGGACTATACATTGTAAAATGATTCATACCTTTTTTGAAATCAATCCAAGAAGTGTTTCAAATTCTTCCATTAATAAGGAAATTCAAGCAACTCTCCATAGGTATTTTAGAAAAAGGTGTGCTCACCAATTCTTATGTCAATGGAATATGGACCCATCCATAAAGCATAAAATTTACCATGTTTCCCCTTATCCTCATTCCTTATCCCATAGTAAGACAAGATATCCAACACTTTGAAAATTCTATGGGGTCACCTTTTTATCAAATAATTTCTTGAGTTTCTCTCTGAATCTAAGGTGTCTTTGGTGAGACTCCCTTCTCTCTTCATCCAACTCAACTATTTGATTAATCCTAGCTTCATATGGGTTCACCTCTTCATCCTCAAGATGTTGTAGGAACTGATAAGAAGATAAATGCATATGCAGGGGTAAAAGAGCCTGGACTCCATAAACTAATTCAAATGGACTCTTTCCAGTGGCTCTTTTGGTAGTGATTCTATCTTCCCATAAAAAACTTCAATTTTCACCCCATTTACTTTTATTAACCTCCAATGTTCTTCTAATTATCTTAAGAAATTTCTTATTTCTTGATTCATCTTGGCCATTCCCTTGTGGATTATAATTGGATATATATGCATATTTATCCCATATTCTTAGCACATAGTTACTAATGGCTTAGCTTGAAAGCTCATAGCATTATCAACAATTATTTTTGCAAGTACTCCAAACCTACAAATTATATGATTTAGGATGAAATCCATGACAATTTGATGAGTTTATTTTTTAGTGGGGATAGCTTCAACCCATTTGGTAAAATAATCAATAGCCACCAATATCCATTTTTTCCTTACACTTGAGGGATCTGAGATCTCTCCAATAAAATCCATGCCCCATTGTTTAAAGGGAGCTTCTATTGACATTGGTCATAGGGGAAGAGCACCTAAATATTTCATTCTTCTGAGAACCTCTGACAACTTTCACATTTTCTAACCAATAAGGTTGCATCTTTGAAAAGTGTGGGCCACCAATAACCTTCCCTTAAGATCTTGTGGGTAGTTACTCTTCTAGAAAAGTGACCTCCACATACTCCCCCATGGAATTCTGAATCATTTTGGGAGCTTCTTCCTCTGTGATGCATCTCAAAATAATACCCTTCGGGATTATTCTAAGCCAACCCATAATCAATTATGATATATTTTTGGGAGGCTAGTTTGAGTGTCCTTCTTTGATTTTTATCTAGATGCCTGGACACTCCAAATTCCTAAGGTAAAATATTATGTCCTTATACCATGTGGAATTGATTAACTTCTCATGGAATCCATATTTCCTTCTCAATTTCATTAACTTCCATCACTTTCAGGTTGTTTTAGGTTGCAGGTTGCTTTCTACCATTAACTTTGCAATACCTAGACCTCTAACCAGCTTGGTGGTTTGTATATCCATGTCATACTCTTATAGCTTATTCACCCATGACATCTCTTACTAGAAATCTTCCATTTCTGATAAAATATCTTTGACCATAGTGTGGGGAACATAGGAAATAATTTTAGAGCTCAAGATATAGGGCTTGAAAATTTTAGTTTGCTCTACCAAGGAAAAAGCATGCTTCTCCATGATGGTATACTTTAATTCAGCTCCCTGTAATGCTTTACCAAAAAAATTCAATGGCATTTTATTTCCTTCTTCATCCTTTTGCAATAGTACAAATGCAATAGTGTTTTTAGATGTAAAGGAAGAATATCTAAAAATCCTTCTTATAATTAGGGGCTACAATACTGGAGCATTTTTCAATGCTTCTTTAATTCTAGTGAAATATTGAGAGATCTCCTTCCTCCCATTTGATAATCTGGTCCTTCTTTAACATGCTTGTAATGGGGATAGTCATTTCAGAAAAATTAGAAATGAATCTCCTAATGAAATTTATTTAACCAAAGAAGGATTGGATCCTTTCTTAGTTTTTGGGATAGGAACTTTACCAATTGCTTCCACCCTTTCAGGATCAATCATGACCCCTTATTTTGACACAATGTGCCCCAACAAACTTTTCCTTTTGAACCCAAAATGGCACTTTTTAGGATTCAATGAGATGTCATATTCTCTACACCTCATCAACATCTTCTCCACATGTTCCAAGTGATCACTCCTCTTCCTAGAAAACATTGTCACATCATCCTAATAAACAACAATAAAATCATTGATATAACATGAGAATGAAACATCCATGGCTCTTTGAAAAGTAGCCCCAACATTCATTAGACCAAATGGAATTCTCACATATACATAGGTACCCCATGGAGTGGTAAAAGTAGTTTTGATTTTCTCTTATTTCTTTACAACCACCTGGTTATACCTTGAGAATCCATCTAATGTGGACAACAACTCTTAGACCTAGTGACCAATTGTAGCATGTTATCCATATTAGGAAATGGATAGTTATCTTTAATTGAGGCCTTATTCAAATTCCTAAAATCCACACATAACCTTATGTCTCCATTTTTCTTTCTTATTGGCACTAAATTTTCCACCCATGAAGAATATCTTGTTGGTTGTATTATCCCTCCATCCCTTAAATTTTTAAGTTCTTCTTGCATTTTGAGGGAGAGAAGTGGATTAATTGGCCTCTTTTTTACCTAAATGGTTTAGCATTAGGTTCTAAAGGTATTTCATGTTTAAAAATATCTTCCCTATATGCTTTCAACTCGAGTAAGACCATGCTAAGCAGTCTTGGTACTTTTTCAACAACTCAAAATAAGACTGCTTTTCCTCCTTACTCAAATTACTTCCTAGCCATACTTTTCTAGGTTTTTATCTAGTTCCCAAATTAAATTATTCAATGTATCTTGAAGTAGAGATATTTCTATGAACTACCCTATCATCTTTATCAAAATTAGACTCTAAATCCACCAATCTTATGGGAATGGTATTGGTTTTTAGTTGAATGATAACCCTACCAAATAGGGTTTATTTCCCATCACACATTACAACCATTGGTTCCCAATCCATGCATTGATTGGTGAATTCTCCTTCATTCTAAAAAATCTCTGAACTTGGGCATAATCTTCAAAAACGTTCCAATGTTTCACATTATCAGGAATAGATGGTCTTGACAATACTTCAATATCATAATCACAATAAGGATAAATAGTGCAATTTTCAAACTTAGATCCAAGCACTCCCAGCCTGATTGTTGTAGCATTCTGAGTTCTATCATGATATAATATATTAAAGGAGTCAAATATTTCAATAAAATCCCAGACTACATGCTTATACTATTTCATCCTTTGATTTTTTATAGCATACAATTTTCTAACTTGTTTGACTACCAACTCAGAGTCTCCTTTAGCAACTATGTCTGATGCAGCCTAGAATCTACTCGAAAAGCTAGGTGCATTGGCACATCACTCAACCTAAGATGAGCACTCACATGAAGTACATAAAGGTATCAGGCCCGTATTTAGAGTTTTCGTGCAAGATGTTAGTGTGTTGATGATAATACATATTTAGATCCATAACTAATCACAAACATTTCACTATGCATAAAACAAATCTATATCTTAGATAATATTGAACTAAAAATGACAATAATAAGGCTAAGCATACAAGAACTAGATTCAGATTATGTCTCAGCACCATTATCCAACCAATATACTCCATTGAATTAAACACTTTCTAACACATAATCTTCTTACACTATAAATTATCTCCATGAGTCATGTGCGTATTAAGTTCAACAACATAACTCTACAATAATTTAGTCTCTCTTAAACTACATAGTTCAATACATATTTATAGAGGTTGGGGATTTCCCTTCACCACCCATGCACTTCTCAAAATAGGTTACATGTGGATAAAATCCATGCACCTTTACAATGGCATGCACAACATGCAAGTTTTCTAATAATAGATATCCTAAAGTTAACTCTAAGAAGAAATCCTATTATTAGCTTAAACCATACATGGCGCTTAAAATATACTTTTTCCCAAAATACTATTCGTGTTACACAAGTCTTTGTCTCTACATGTGCTCCGCACGCTATATCCAAAAATAGCCCCTATTCATAAAAATTGCTAAGTCCCAAGCTAAATTGTTCTGGCACATGTTTCCTTCCCTATCTTTTTACGCCTTCAAATGTTCCTTGTTCCCGTGTGCATCCTTTGTGTGTCTTCTCCTTAGAGAAACATTTTGTCTACTCAACATTACCCCATATTAAATTACATTTTTGTCTCGACAATGGGAATTCTTTCTAATGTTCCCAATAATAAAGAATAATGAATGTAAGAAATAATGAAACACTATATAAAGAATGAATTTTCACTCTGTAGCACCCTCTTCTTCAACTGGGAGGATTAACTCTAGATATTCATTTTTTATTTCAGCCTCTAATGTCTACCATTCATTTAGCACAGTCCTTGTCTTCTCTAGAATATTTATGGCTATGGCATCCAGTTCATCCTGAGTAATCTTCTCTTTCTCATTCTGTAGTACCCGAACAACATTGGCCATACATGACATCATTCCTTCCAGGAGGTCCATATTTTACACTATGAGCTTCTGTTGTTGGAAATCAACAAAGACATTCTAGATGTTGATCAAATTTCTAGTTTGATCATTCTAAGCATCCAGTGTGATTGCACAACATTGAATCCTTTCCCCAAGTGTGGGACTTGTAAAATGGGAAAGGAATCTCTAGATTAGAGGCTGGTTCCTCAACTCCTCTGATCATATTTATCACTTACAAGTTGCAGAGGTTTATATTCCTAATTCCTACTCTAAATTCCAAAGAGGGAAAGATAGAGGATGCAAAAAACTAAAACTAATGCTAATAAGGTGATGCACCAAAGGAGTGGTGAGCATTTTTACTTCTGCAGATTGACACAAATCATGGAAATGCAATAAAAACATTGTGCACAAACTAATGACATGTAATGAAAGATCATAAAGGAAGAAAACAACATAAGCAGAGGATTGAAACTCATTCACAAAGCTTGTATTGTCATTTTAATATCAAAATACATGCATTACAACACCTGAGAGGTAAAAATAGGTTACAATTCTTTGAAAAGGTCTAATTATTCCACAAAATCACTTCCAAGGTGAAAAAGGAGCCTGCAATACACAAAAATGTTCAACCCTTTGAAAATGAGCCAAAACTAGCTTTTACAGTGCAAGGGACGAGCCCAGGAGAGAGAAACATGGGAAAACATGGAAGGGATTCAACCATTGACCAAAATTTGATTAAAATAGCATAGGAATCCTTACGTGCCTATCCACGACATTTTTAGCCATGCTAGGAGAGAATGTGAGCTATTCTTCATTAAAATGGTGGTTGAAACGTCATTTCTATCCATGACCACGTGCCGCTGAGGAATTTTTCAATTTTATCTCTTCCAACTCCATCAAAATTCAAAAATTACCTCATAATATTGTATATAATTTTTCCATCTTTCCATTGATATAAAGAACATGAAAAACTGAGGTCTGGATCGAAAGATATGGCCATTTGAAGTTTTAGGGCAAAACAGGGCCAAATTGGATTGGCGGGCAAAAATTTTAATTTTTCACCTTTTTGCATTTGGGAAAATTTCCCAAAAAATCCCCACACTCTACCATTCTAGGTGCCACATGGCACATTTTTATTGGGCATGGGCCCATCCTACTCCATTTTCCTTTATTTTTCCCTTTGGAAAATTTTCCAAAAATCCCCGCAGGGCCTGTGAGTTGATGCCTCGTGGCATGTGCTGATTGGGCGTGGGCCTTTCTTCCTAAATTTTCCGTGGGCCATTTGATCATTTTCCCCTTTGGACACATGGAAAAACCCCATTGGATGTGGGTTTTCCCCTTCAAATTTTCCATGCGGGCTTTTCTTTGATTTTTGGCACCACCTGGACACGTGGCGAGATTCCATTGGCTCGCATTTAGGGGCGAGATTTTCCCTTTGAAAAATTCCTTCATTTTTCCTTTGGGAAAATTTCTCAAATTCTCCCTGCACTCCACCATTCTATGACACATGGCAACATATTACTAGCTGCAGGCCCTGGGAAAATATTTTCTTTTGCGCCAACACTTTGGGAAAAGTCCCATTCCCCCGCGCTCCGAGCTCCGTCTCCCTGGGACACATGTCGAAACATGATTGATTAGCGGGGGTAGTGGCCCAAAAACTCCTTTGAAATTTGGTGAAACACTTTGCCAAAATCCAACTTCTCCTCCACCCTCCAAAACTCCCACGCCATAGGACACATGGCACAATATGATTGGGCGCGGACCTTTCCTCCAAAAATTTTCCATGCGCAATACTTAGCCAAATTTTTCAAATTTCTCCCCTGGACACGTGGCATCATCTGATTCATCGGAGGGCTTGTGTGGAAAAATCTTCCTTTTGAAATTTTTCCAAAACACTTGGTAAAAAACCAAGTTTTCCTCCGACCCCCGCCACTTCCTTGGATATGTGGCGACATCTCATCAATTTGCACGGGCCTTTAGGGGAAAATTTCCCACAAAAACTCCGCCGAGCCATAACTTCAAAAATACATGGAGTTAGGAGGAAAAATTTACCTTTCTGGAAAGCTAAGAGAGAGCTCTATCCAATGGTGTCATTTCTAGAAAGTTTTGAGTGCCTAAAAAGAAAAAATTATGTCTGAGGCACAAGAGAGGGAAGAATGAAAGGAGTTAGCCACAAAATGAGCAAGGGGCACATTTTGGATAACACTTCCTAATCTCATCTATCCTCTCTTTGTTTGTATCCTAGGATGCTTTGTAAGGGCCTCCCGATTTTGTTTCACTAGTTCCAATCTTTGTGTGCCCTAGTGTCTCATCTTTCATCACCGCTAGAACTTCATTATCTTTAACTAGACTTTTGTTCCTTATTACTACTTATACAGGCTTTGCACATAAATTGAGAGCTTGGTTATCTTTTTTTTCATCTCATCCTTCAAAGTTTGGATTAATTCCTCATAATTTTAAATTTTCCTAACCATAGAGGCCCTTTCTCTCTTTACCTCTTGTTCAGAATATTTTTTGTGGGCATCCAAATTGGTCTGTCATCTAACACCAAATCAACCAAAGTGCGCACATAATACATAGTAGAAGGAAACTTTTCTGGTACCTAAGATTCTATATGAGGCCTTTTTTAAGGATGTGATCACCAATTTCCTCTACCATGCTAATGAAGGCCTCATTCTTTTCACGTTCTCATTCCTTCTCTTCCTTTAAATGCATTATCTCTACAGTTTTAGCCTTGTTATCTTCAAGAAGCACTCGAATGGTGTGGCCTTATCAATGTTTCTCCATGCCACCTCAGTAGATACCTTGACCATTACATTGTTGACCTGCTCATCAGACATTAGAGTAGGTTTTATTATCATGTGCCTACTCTGGGGTGCCTTCTTCACTCTTCACAAGACACATGACTCCTCGCACACATCAAAATATGGTTCATCCATATGAGTTTACATGGACTAGGATAATTACTTCCTTGTGCATGTAGTGGCCATATCTAGATCCATTAGCTCCCACCCATATAACTCCTTAAGGCCCATAGTTCTCTGAAACTAGGTGTAGATAATTTTTCTTGTGTCCTTAGTATAGCCCATACTAGGGACAACATACTCTTCACTTGTTTTCTCTCATTTTTCCTTGGCCCCTTAGGAACTTGGGCACCAAGGTTTGAAGTTGGTCCTTCTCCTACCTGAGTCATAATGGACACACCGGGTTACTCTTTCATGAGTTTCTTCTACTTATTTCATCCCTTCCTCTTCATCCTGGGGTTCCTCCACATCTTAAGGCTAGAACTATGTTCATGTCGTGCTATCTTCATACTCCTCCTCCTCGTTAAGATTCATTTGTTTTATCTTTCTCTCGGGTGCTCTTTTTTAGGGGAGAGTCAAGGTGACCTTCGTAAAGGTTGAGATGTTCCTATGCCTTGGGTTTTGGTTCTATTGAACATCTTTTTAAATTGACATTCCTCATGGACTGTACCCACGTCCAAGTCTTCCTCTCCTCCTTGTGTCTGTGGGGGAGTATCTGTGTGCTCACTCTCCACTTTGTCTATGGGCTACCTCTTGCCTCTATTTTCCAAGCCTCCACTATCATCATCGAGCTCTTCTTCCTCGTATCCTTCTATGTTCAAGGTAGACTTTGGAGCTGCCACATTTTCAATCGTTATTTTTCCCTTAGGTGGCCCTAGGAGCATAAACTCATTCTCCACATACTTTCCCTTTTCCATCCTAGGCTTTAGCTGAAGATAGATAAGTGTAGCCCCACTATCCCCAATAGCCAAACTTATCGGCTTCATGCTTATAACATTATAAATAAGCATCGCGATATATGTGGATGGACCTAGATAAACATATGTTTTCCTTACAGTATGGTAGTCACAGTCTACCTTTTCCGCATTGTAGCTCAACTAGCATGCATCAAGTAAATGTGTATTGCTACTGGAAGTAACGCATTATGAATGTGTATGGTAGTTTGTACCAAGGAATCCATGTCCCATCCTTCATTATGAACTACACAATGCAAAAATGTTAATAAACCGTGAACCACACTGCCTTGCCCACTACTGAGGTTAACTCCTTTGGAATGTGTCATTCTTCCTCAAAGGTCGTGCCAAGTCAATCATACCATAGTTATTCCTTTGTCTCCAACAAGCCACTCATTGTTCCTTCACACAAATACTTCTCAAACCTCTCTGCAAGGGACTTATTTTCCGCAGGGTATTCCCAAATTTTGTTATTTGGCCCATCGAGCACTCTAATTTCTACAAATACAAGATATGATAGGATAGCACCAAAACTTATCTTTTCACTTGTGTGTGCTTCCTCAATAATTGTTTCTACTATATATCAAACTAAGTTGTACATTTCTCGTTGTGATATTTTCTTCACAATATGTAACCACATGGTATTTACTTGTTACCATCTCTCCCGATCATTTAGCTTAGTGAGCGGATGCGTGACTTCTGCACCACGAGTTACTTCCTTAATTTATAGATGTTCATTCTATGCGAGACACTTGATATATATCAACTCCTTTCTTATGGCTACAATAGCTACCTTATCAGTTATATCACTACTAACCTCTATCCATGTACCCTTCAGTCTTGTCAACATAACAATTAGAGGTGTGGTGATCCTTACCCGTTGTCCAACAAAATAGAAGAATTCCTCATGGACTCTTCTCATAAGCCATTGGTATAAAATTTCTGGTTTTCCAAAATATGGGAGTTCATACAGTTGATACACCCTACCTTCTTGAGAAACTTCTCCCCAACATCGTCATACACTGGCATGTCATCCACGTGCACTTGTTGGTCTTCTTATTCAACAATGCATCCAAATCTCCCTTATTATCGGTGGTGTGGTGGTTATAGTCACTTACTTTACATCTGCGGATATGGGAATCCCAATCTCGTCTGATGATCACTCCTTCTAGATATTGAATTTCTGAAAAATTTCTCTTAGGAGCATCTTCAACCTCAATTTCCACCTTTTTCTTCCCCTTCATTCCTAATCCAGTGCTTTCCTTGGTGTCATCATAAAAATCTCACCTTTTTCCTCTATTGAGTAAGCTCTCATGCCCTAGCTCAAAACCACCTTCCCTAGATCAAAACCACATGCCCTATCTCCTTCTTAATGCTTCTGCTTCACTCAAATCCTTATCCAATGGGGACATAAACCACTTCTATGCACAAATCTTCTCTCCACGTCTTGTTTCACAACTCTTCACACCTTAACATGTTTTGTTTAGTTTGGTCACAACTAGTTTGCTTGAATACTTGTGATCACAAAGGTATAAATAAACCCGCATCACATATTTATATAGAGTTGTTAAAAGTTATTACATTTATTACTCCTTTACCTACCACCAATCCTCTCATTAATTGACCATTTTCCCAATTTCCGCATGATACACCTATGCACCATAGCTATAACCTTCAACGTGCCTTCCTACCTTCTAGCTACATACCTCCCATCTCTGTACACATCCATGTGCTGAAGTACCTCACCATTGTTCCTTCCTCTAGTAGTTTCTATGGTCGTTGCTTACCTCGTGTTATATTATTCATTCATTTATTTCTATTTATGGTCTTCATTAGGAGAAATATTCTTTTTAGTAACTCCTTTCTATTTTTAAATAGCACCTGTAACTTTATGTTCTCATTTGTACCCATTTTTGAATGACATCCACCCCACACCAATGGTATGAGCATTCCTCTGCGCATAAAAACACCTCAAATTGTAATTATCTTCTAGCGCGCAAATGCGTTTATTACACAAAACCCTAAACTAAATTGACAAAGCATAGCCACGAAGAAAGAAATACATTAAAAGAAATATAGAAAGGGAAATATATACTAAATGGTAATATTGTCTTATTACAAACACCAAGAAGACTTATTTATAGTAGGTCTTTAGCCTACTCCTGTTAAAGTAACTAGGTAACTATGTTCCATTAAGCACCTCTAACTGAAAAGCACCGATTCAAGTATGTGAATGATAACATATGGTCCCAACTAATACACCTTAATTTTTCCTGGATGGTGTAGAAACTTGGAATCATAAAGAAGTACCATTTTTCCAACCTCAAGCTTCTTATCCCTGATGTTTCTATCATGTCATGCCTTCTACCTAGCCTTTTCCTACTTCTAACTCTAATGTGTTATGGCATGCATCTCATCCAGCTATATTAACTTGTCGGTTCTTTCTTCTAATTCTTTCTCATCAGCTAGACCTCATATGCTCGCAATACACAAAGAAGGTAACTTGAATTCCATGGGAAGAACTACTTCTACGCTAAACACCAACTGAAATGGTGTGGCCTTATTCGACATTTTGTAGGTTATTCTAAATGCCCAAAGTATAGAAGAAACTTTATCATCCCAATATTTCCTTCCTACATCACAAATATTTGTTAATGTCTAGCTCAATATCTTGTTGAAGGCCTCGGTAGTTCCATTTTCTTGAGGGTGATAAAGTATAGTCTTGTGGTGCGTGACCATAAATTCATCTAACAATATCCTGATTATCTCATTCAAGATGTGTGTGCCCCTATCACTTGTTAAAATCAATAGACATCCATACCTAGTAAGAATATTTTCCCATAAGAACCTTGTTGTTGTAGTTGTTGTACAATCATTTATAGGTGTTGCTTCTACCCATAGTATAAGATAATATGTACAAGTGATGATGTAGTGCAATCTGGTTCTACGCGTGGCTGGGGAAATAGGACCCACAAATTCTATTGCCCATTTTTCAAACGGTTTTGTACTAGTAATAGGCCTCAATGGTATTTCATCTCTTTGTCCAGGGTTTGTCAAGGTCGATAAAGTGATCACATGCCTTACAATACTCTTTATAATCCTCATGCAGTGGTCTCCCACAAAAATCCAATGATTAGAATCTTGTGCATGGTGGCATCACCTAAATAATGCCCACTGTAATACCACCATGATCCTCTTCCATGATATCCATGTGCTCATGTTCTAATACAAACCGGTGCAATACTTCATCTTGACCTAGTTTGTATAAGTCACCATTGATAAACATGAAGGGTACAACATGAATTGTGATTTATTTCTTCTCTAAGGATTTCATTCCTTACGGCATCATACATGTGCATAAAAAAAACAGCAATATTGTCTAATTCTGAAGGTCTGTGATGTAACTTGTACAATTGTGCATCCGGTATTGTATCTTCAATTGTCTACACGTCCTCTCCTGATTGAATTCTTGATAAGTGGTGCGGGAAAGAATTAGTTTTACTTGGTTTTACCACAATTTGTAAAGTCAAATTATTGGAATAAGAGAACCCATCGACATATGCACCCCTATAAAATGGGATTATTTACCAAGTATTTTAATGCCATGTGATATGTATAAAATATAAATGGTGTTACTAGCAAGTAGTGTCTGAACTTATGCAGAGCATAGATCATCAATAAGGTCTTGCACTCTGTAGTTATATAATTTTGTTCTACAAGAGTCAACTTTCTACTAGAAAAGAATATAGGATGATCTATAATACCTTCTCTAGGTTTAGCTAACACTACTCCAATGGTCATGCCAGAGGCATCCACATGTACATGAAACAGTTGGATCCATGTGGGAAAATGTATAATAGGTGTTGTAGTAAGTCTCTCCTTCAATTCCTCAAATGTGTGTTGTTGTGGCTCTCCCCATAGAATGTCCCTTTTCCTTTTACTAACTTCTCTAGGGGTGCGGAAATATTCACATATCCTTTGATAAATTTTTGTAATACATTGTATGGCCCAAGAATCCATACACCTCACTATGGCCAGTAGGCTCCTCTAGACCTACAATAAATGTAGCCTTAGCTAGATCTACAAAAAGCCTTCCTTACGTATGATATGTAATAGTAGAGTTCCAAAAAGTGTAGAAAATACACACTTCTTGATGTTTAAAGATATGTTTAAGCGCTCGCATGTTTCAAACATCAAGCGTAAGTTGTCATAATGATCCCTAACAAGCCTATATACCATCCAATCTTCCAAGTAAACCTACAAAAATTTGTGAATAACATCCTGGAATGCTTGAACAAATATGCATGAAAATATGGTAGGTATGTTCTTCAAACCAAAGGGCATCACCGTATATGCAAAGCTTCCCCATTCAGTGGTGAAAGTTGTCTTCTCTTGATCCTCCTATGCAATTCTTACCTGATGATACCTAGAGAATCCATCTATAAAAGAGTAAATTTTGTGCCCTGCAACGCCTTCTAATATTTCCTTAGTGAAATGCATAGGAAAAGGATCAATCACACATGTAGCATTCAGCTCCCTGTAATCCACAAAAATCCTAATCTAACCATCTTTCTTTATACTGATTACCATGGGGCTAACCCACTCTAATTCTTCTAGGGGCTTAATGATGCCAGATTTCAGCATTTTGTCAATTTCTTCTTTAAATTTTATGCATACAGGTTAGGGTTCATCCTGTAAGGTCTCTTCTTGACTGGGCACACACCTTCCTTTAACTTAATCTTCATCTTGCCTAATGACTCATACAACCCCTTTAACTTATGGTAGCCCCTAGAAATAAGTCTTGGAAATCACACAATAACTCAATTATCTTTGCCACTTTAGAATTAGACTAATAATCTCCAATTATGGCCTCCTTAAGTTCAGCATCTGTACCAATGTTCACTTTCTTGGTCTTTATAGGTTCATGATAGGTGCGCACATGTTTATTTGCACTGTCTAATACCTCGCACGTACCTTTTGAATTATCAATGTCTAAATTTTCTACTTCTTCATCATCCACTATGTAGACCACATTCCCTTTATCCTTCTTAAAGAAAGCACACTTAAATAGTTTGGCATTTGTCTAATCTATTTCATCAAAACATGTTCCTGGTTCTTCCTCACCAAATAACTCCTGAATGAGTTCTTCATCCTTTTCATTGTCTCCCATAGTCAAGATTTCCAAAACCCATAATGTTCCTCTCACGGAGGTTTAGTATAGAAGTAATAAAAATTCTAGACCATTCCTGTAATCAAGTCTTTCCAATTTCCAGTCTCCCTATGCAGTTCCGCATAAACATACCAAGTGAGTGAGAAGCCTTGCAAACTAGAACAAAGTTTGTACACCCAAAGTGAAGGTGGTAAAGCTTCCTACCCCTTTGTCTTGAGTCTCTCACACTACTGAACATGATGTTAAATAGGTTGATTACCATCATATATGTAGATTTGAGTAGGCACGTTGCTCCTGAGTGTAACACCCTTGACAATTGTTATATTCCTCCTTTGCATTTCAAGTGTTGACATATGATTTTCTTGATAAAGGTGTGTTCTTTTGACTACTAAAGATCATGCTTGATATGGATAAATCATTTTGTTCTTAAAATCATTAGACTAAAATAGTATGGCTTTCAAGAATTCATTTTCACTTTGGAAAGGTAAGCTACAATCTGGCTTTAAGAGTTGCAGACTTATTCCTATTTTTGACTCATCCTTGGATCAATTTCAGTGATCCAAGGAATGTTTTAAATCTTCTTCATAGACTGAATGGTAAATTGACATTTAGTAGTTTGAGGGACATAGTGGATTGAACTTTGTATGTTACAAATTCTTTGGTCTTATGTGAATGTGTTTTTGTTCAGTTGTATGTTTGTGCTCGGGTCTTTGGGGATTGATCATGGCAGGACATAACGGATGTAAACAAAATTCAATTTATTTTATGACAAAGGAGGAATTCGGAGTCCAAAAACCAAAATATTATCCTAACAATATCCTAAGCTAGGTAAGAACACCTATGTTCTAGCTACGTCTACTTATTTGGATTTCATTCTAATCTAAGCCTCTTATTCTATTTTGTTGGGTTGGCGTCCTAACCTAAGATTTGTGCTAAATGAATATGGGAGAGATTACTAAATTAATGATAGGATATTTTAACTAATACCTAATACTAAATGGCTATGAATTTAATCTAACCTAAGGTGGGAATTACTATTGGAAATGTGTTAAGACTTAAGGTGGTTATTGCTAGACTAACCTATGTTTTATGGGATCCATCCTAAACTATTGAAAGGGAACCTAAGGGTTGCATGTCTCTAAGGAGATGGTTCCAATGAAATTTAAGTGAGTTGATAGGGTTTAATGGATGGTGTTACTGCCAATTTTGGCAAGGGCTAGTTGAATTTAGTGGAGGCATAAACAGAAGCTCCACTAAATATGGAATTGCATGTTTAGATGGAATTAGCATTCACAGGTTTTAGGAGGTGGTGGTAAGGAAAGATAAGCAGGAAATTTTGAATTAATGGAATTGATGGACCTCGGTTTTGTGTGCAAACTGTCTTGGAAACTTGGAAGGTGGGTTTACGGGAGGTTTTTTGGTTTTACATGCATTGCAGATTTTTCTCTGCATGGAGCTATCTGGTTCTTTAAACCAGTAGTTCGACCTTTACCTCAAAGTTATTTTTTGTTTCTATGGTCTATTTTTGATCGAAGGAAATTATATGAGGCATAGGAAGAAAAGATGTTTGATTTTTTATCTTTCGTGGAGGAGAAAAAGAGTTGGAAGCTTGGCTGGAAGTCTCCCTTGATTTGGCAAAAGCACTATCAAGCATGATAGGCTCTACCCATTAATATTTCATGCTTTCTTATAAATGATTCATTATAATAACTCTGCTCTTATGCTTATTAATATTTGCATGATATGTCTAGTTGATTACTTGCATGATTTTAGGAATCTCTGTGATTTTTGGATATGAATCTATGGCTTAAATAATGTTGTTTTGGAAACTCTCTTTCTCTGTGCAAGTTCAATGATGTCATGCATGTGAAGGTTGTATGCAAAACTTGTTTTTTTTGTAGCTCGGTTTTTCATTCTAGAACTTACATTCGAGGTTGTGTTTTGAACAGGCCTTCATTGCAATATAGGGTTTTGAACTTTATGGGAACCTTGAGTTCCATTTGATCTTTTATTAGGGCTTTGTGTTTCAATATAAACTTGTGTTAGAGCTTTGTGTTGTTCTAAACTGGTGTTTAGAAACTTACGTAATTTTGAACTATTTCTTGAAGTTCGTATTTGACACTGTACTCATATTTTATTCCTTATATAGTTCTGAAATTTTGTGAGAAGCTCATGTTAAACACTGTACTCATATTTGGCACTTGAGTGTTATGAGATTTTAATTGGATCGATGAATTTGATTCTATTCTGGTATTTTTGTGTTGGGTTATACTTGTATTAAAAGTTTAAAGCTTATAATTCTTTTATTGAGCAACTTACTCACAAGAAAACTGGGTGATAGTTTGAATGAGTTGTTTGGTAATCCCTTCGAGATCTTGAACTGGGAATGTCTTGTTTAAATGAATGTGATATTTCTATTTTTAAGACTGTATCATCTTCTCTGAGATGGTAATGGCGTAAAATTTGGGGGTATTATTTTCCCCTCTATTTGAGGAAACCTGCATTCTGGGTTGACTATTTTGTTTGAAACTAAGTCTCCTCTATCGCAATTTTGAGGTTGTGAAAGTCTTGTTTCAGATTTTGTTTTAGTTGCATTGGAGGTAAGAATGGGACATCTTCTAACTTAAACATCTTTGGGTTTCTTTCTCTCTCTTCAGATCCTTTAAAATAAGTTTTGGGTCTCATTGGAAGGTTGAGTTATTACCCTTATACACTGAATTTATAAGGGAAGGATTACTTTCTCCATTCAGTTGTTTTGTGTATAGTTATTTTTGAATCATGAACTACTTACTCTTCGTACTAAGTTGTTGAAGAATTTTAAGAGACTTCAGTCCTTGAGTTCATGGATAATTCTGAACTTCTTAGCTTACTGTTTTGGGATTCTATTCTTGTTAGATACAGTGAATGAGTTCTTGGGTCTTTTAAAGAGAGAGGAAATATATATTCTCTTGGGATCAGTATGCTTTTTTTGGGAATGTAATGTGTTTTTGTTCTGAATTGAATTGAATAGGAATCCATTTGTTAAGTAATGTAATGAAAAATTATATGGATCTTTCCTAATAGAGATCCCCTTTCTCTGTCATTTGGATAAGTTCATATATTGAAATCCTCTACACTCAATTCTCTTATGAGATGGTGATTTCTTTTTGGTTTGTTGGTCTACTTTGTTCGAATCATTTGTTGTAATGATGTAGAAAGATAGTAGCTAAGTCGGTTCTATTGATAAGTGAATGCATACTTGTTTGATCGACTGTTTTTGGCTAATCCTTGCTTTATTTGGATGGATAGGAGTAGGTTTTGTCTCTTGTACTCTATCTTTTTGGGTGAACTCAAAGTAGAGATTAACTCCTATAAGAGTCTACTTAGATTTGTGAACGTTGGTTTTATATATTTGAATGCTAACTTATAACACATAGAAGTAGATTTAGATTTGCATAGCTAGACTGTTTTCATTCTCTTTACCTTATTGGATTGATATGGAATTATGTTTAGATGTATATCTTAAATGTTGAATTTATAGGATTTTTATCCTTGAAAGGAAACAGTTAATTCATGTTATGAACCTGATCTATTTTTGGATGTTTTGAGTTTGGGTATGGTATGTAATGGTTCTTCTTATTCTTTGCTTAAGATTTAGATGAATCATCCTAAAATGAACCATGTTGTAAACACTTCTTTTGTCTTATATAAAAGATAAATTTTGTATTGTATTAAGATATAATTATGAAATAATGGGATGGAAAGATCTATTGTTTGTTTAAAGGTAATTGATAGGATCAATTAAAATTTAAGTTTTAAGATAGATGTTGTGGATTATATTCTGCTCTTCTCTTAAAAGTGGATCTAGATTTATTATTTTACTTCTTTTCTTGTTGGTATCACTTATGCTTATTATATGATATATTAATTGTCTCATTAAAGCAGAGTTGTTTTAATGAAACAATTAGTGGAATGCACTTCATTTTAATGCTTAGTGCTTATCATGCTTAGTTCATTGAACTGACCGTGCTAGCAATTTTTGCAGATGGACATCGTAAGTGATAAAAGAAGGAAAAACTTATATGATGCATTGGCTGATATAAGTTTGATTCTTTGTAAAGAATTCTGATTCATTCTTTAGTTGTATTGAAAAATAAAAAATTGTATACTTTTTAGAATGAAGTTTAATGTTATGCAGTACGCCTAAAGTGCATATTCTTGTAAATATATAAGTTTATAATGAGGAATTGACAAAGTAGTCAGTAAAGACAATTCTAGATAACAGAGGAGTGCAAGTGGATTGGACCATTAAAGACCGGTTATCTAGAATTGTCTTGTCCGGTTGGCTTGGACAACTGGACTGACGGTTGACACAATTGAATTGTAGAAATCACATTCCTCTCTTCTCTCTCTTTTCCAAACTACACAAATCTGAATTTACACATCTTCTTAAATAACACCTTATCTATAAGAAGTTTTCAATGATCACATGATCAGAAAATTGATAATGGGTGCCCATCTTGTTTCTTTGTCCATTCATTATCTCAGAGAAAGGACCACCCTTGCCAAAAATAACCTGAAAACTCACTTTTAGATTACCTCTTCATAGGATGCCTTCCCAACCAAAAAAAAATTTTCTAAGTTCACAAGTCATTCTCAAATAGCATAATCTAAAGTAACATAAAATTCACTCGTATGATTACGTGTTTTTATTAGCTTTCTTCTTAAATTGTGATTTGAGTTGTGAGGATTACGTTTCTTCATTTTCTTCTTCCTTTCACACTCCCCATCATAGTTGGAGTATTCCGACTGTTTCTGAGTGTGTCAGGGCCTCATATTATCATCCTCGAGTCTTTTGGGTTGTTTCTTCATCAAAATTAATTCACAAAATCATTTTTTCTTCACTTCTTCATATTTCATAGTAACCAATGTTGGTGTCGGACAAGTGGATTAACGGTAGTCAGAAAGACCATTCTAGATAATAGAGGAGTGAGGTAAAGTATGTATTCCGAATGATGAGTATGCCATCTAGGAATAGTAACATGAACAGTATGTTGAAAATATTTGGCCAAAGTATCACAAGTTGTTGGTTGTGTTGTCCTATGTCACCTAGTTTAAAGCAATGTGATGTCAGATGAATATTGGTAACAAATATTTAGATAGGTTCTTTAAACAAATCACTCAATACCCGGTTTTGGGTAGGAAAACCAAGTATACAAAGTATACGATAAGTATTCAATACTTAAATTTAACATAAATAGATCGGTAGATCACCGAGTTATGAAATGAATAGATCGGTGGATCACCGAGTCATTTATAGCTGCATATGGTTATCTGTTATGAGATTGATTGGCATGGAATGTGTGTTCTAAATGATGTTTTATTTAGAACAGAGAACATTATGTAAAAAAAATTCCTTGTTTCTAAAGTCTTAAAATGGGAATGTTACCGAGAAACCCTGGTTGTTAGAGAAATTCTTACTTCATTCCATTATATGAGATTATCCATGTGAACCATCCACCAAAGATGGTATTATCCCACGCAGGTATTCACTAACATATTTCTTCTCTCTACTTATCCTCAATGCCACATAGGAATATTGAAGGGTCTCTTTCTCTAGTGTACCGAGGTATAGAGTTGTTACCTATCTGCCTAATACAAAAAAAGTTTACTCCTTCATACAAAGGTGCTTCTTACGTCATGCCCAACCATCTCATAGGTGTCATGTGCCAAATTTTCACAAGTAATACTTGTAGTATCACTAATATACTATGCATCCTCCCACTAGAGGATTCCCTCTTTAGATGGCTCAAGCACTTCCAGATCTTGAATGGCACGCACATAAATTTTATTCAGATCTTCCTCACTCAAAGGTTCAACATAAGGTGTATATTTCCCATCTGTCAAAGGGATAATAACTTGTGCTTCTTTGTTCTCAAAACTCATATACCCCTTGTTGAACCATAGATGAGCATTATTTTCATAACACCAAGGGAACCCTTGTAGATATGGTAGGTTGTCTTCTTCTACAAGTTCCAAAACCTCAAAGTCCCAGTGAGCTTGGACCCTTGTATAGTAATGGATGCATCCCTTAAAAACCCGATTGGAGTGGCCTTAGTCTAATTAGCCTTAAACAAGTACATTAGAGGATGGATGTAATAGATGTCTTCCCATTTGTACCCATGCATCTAAAGTAAGCACATTCACTTTTGTGCTGTTTTAATCAATATATTACTTAAAATCCACCCATCCACAACAAAGCATTCAGATTGATTTCCTTGTCATAATCTAAGCTATGAGGGGGAAGATTATCATGCAGGATCTACCATCCATTCTCAATACCTATGCATGGAGTGTTGACCTTTAAATAATTCCCTAGTAATGGAATAATATTCTCCTTTTGCATTATCTTACATACCTCTTTCAAATCATCAACATCCGACTAGACCGTCTCTTCTTCCTTCTTTTGTTCTAACTTCCATGACTACTCCTTTAAACATTGTATTTCACCCTAAATATTTTTGAGTACCTCCATGGTTTCTGATAAACCTCCTTCTGATGTGTAGGATCTAGGTACCTTGCATGTAAAACCTCCTCCTTAGTAATGGTATGCTTCTGTTGTAACATTTCTCTGGGTGTGCACAGCTTCAACACGTGTAGTAACCTTCATATGTACTACCAGTTCCGATGCCAACTTTAAGCATCCACTGATTTTCCATGGCATATTGTATTCTAACCATCCATGCACCCTTATTCTCCTATTTATGTTACTTTCTAAGATTCTCATATATGTCAAGGCATTCCTCATAATTATGATTCTTCCCACAAAAGATCAAGTAATATTCGAGGGCATTCGTTCCTATAGTGGTCGGGATATCCACATGTATAACAAGTTCCATTAGGAAACTCACCTCGCCAACCACCACAGCCTTGGCCCCAAATTCACCATAGTATCCTCGACCTCTTCCATGACTTCCTTCAAAGTGCCCCTCATTCGATTGTAGTTACCTTGAGTGTGATCATGATCATGGTGTTAACTTTCTTTGTTAGAGTTATCCCTTACACATGTCTATCTCACACCAATATCGATGGCATCATGGATCTGACCAATCAACCTGTAGTCTTTTGTATTGTGAGTCATGGACTGGAAAATATTACAATAGAAAGATACATTCTTTCTTATTGTATGTTGTAATAATGGGTAGTGGCTTGCATCATGGTCTAAATGACATATCTTGTAGTCTAGAAAAAATGAAATTACTGACCTGCGGGGACAATTATCCTTAGTGTGCCCTTCCACTTCACAATATGTACACCAAATCATAGTATGTGTCTCATGTGTTGAATTGGATGATAGTTTCTCCATAGTTACAATCTTTGCTTTCGGGAATGGGCTCACTCTAGTGTCTATACTTCTGACTACCTCAGCATGTAATGCTAGTTCAATTACTTCGTGTGGTTCCATATATATCTTATGTGACAGCACCCTTCTAAAGGGTATGATCAAACCCCAATAAACCACTATGCATGTTGGCTTGCATGGATATCATATGAAAGCTTAGATAAAAGTGTTTTGAAATGGGAATCATATTCCCAAACACTCTCAGTAGTGCCCTACTTAATATCCTTGAGCACATTTATACTCTTCTTCTCGAACTTAGGGATATAAAACTCTTTAAGGAAAGCATCCCATAATGATGCATAATCTATGCAAGTCTTATCAGGCTCAAAATTCATGTACCAATTGTTAGCGCATCCCAACAATGTAGTTACAAACTTACTTGCCTTACACTCAGAAGCCGTAATCCCTTTTACGTGCTATATTATCTCACACATGTGCACATGCTCAACAACATCTTCTATTCCCCTATACTCTGGAAGACAAAGTGACATCTCAATGTAAATATTCTGGGTTTGGTGAGGATCGTGCCCACCTGATTCAAAACCTCTTATGTTACCTCTACATCTAGACCCATAAGATCCACTAGACCTAAAGCCACCTATGCCCCATGATCCTCCACCTGTAGCCAAAAGTGGACCAGTGGATGTATTGCCATGTGTCTCAATAGTGGTACTAAATTGAACTCCTACAGTTTGTGAGGTGGTACTACTCTAATAAGTGAGTCCAAAATTATACACACTTGATTTTTGTGCCAATAATGTGCCTAAAAAGGTACCTCAAAATACAAAATAAAAATTTTCATGGCCATAGATGTACTTGCTATTTGATTTACTCATGTTCTTCTACTTTCCAAACTAGCATTGACTCATTGGTTGTAATAGGTACTAAAAAACCAAGTGCAAAGGCTAGGTTTCCAAGTAGATTTAGATGTGCACCCGCGACCCATGTCTTCTCTGTTGGCATGCTCTCATATGAGGCCAAGGAGGGTTCGCTATCATGCTTTCCCAAATGAGGGAATCCCATATGCCCCGGCTCTACATCTTCTGTGTGAGCTCCAAATCTTTCACAATCCATCTCTCTCCTCAACATCATTTGTTTTGCAATATCGTGTTGCTTCTCGATCTCCCTCCCACGTGCCTCATTGTACTTAAGCCACCTTTATTATCTTTTCCTCTCTTCTAATAGGTCTGACATCCTTTAACAAACCTTCTCCTTCCCGCGTGTAGTAGGGTTTAGCTAGCCATCAAATTTTCTTCTAAGTTTAGGGTTACCATCAATATTTTGATCACCAATGGAATTCCTTGCAAATAGGTTCCCCTAGGATAACGTAAAAATTGGAACTTAGCTACCTCCGGGAAAGAGTAAGTATAAATTAAGTACTCTAAAATATAGCTATTCAGAACACCATGGAACCAAGTGTCCACAACATGCGTCTAAATCATATCAACATCATAGAGGGCCTGAAATTCTTCCTATGTCTAGACAAGTGTGTGATACCTCCAATTCCTTTTAGACACATAAGCAACTAGCCACTCTAAAATGGACTCTATTAGAAAGATAGTAAAGAAACTCACATATAAATAGTTGTACAAGTTATTCTCCACCCACGTGCGTGTGTTAAACTCAGATCCAGTGTTGAACCTCTGAGCGTATTCTTCTTCCATATCTATTATCTACTCCTTAAAACTTTCTAGGGTCAACTAGTACGTCTTCATCATGAAACATCCTAAAAACAACTGAAAAATAGGTACCATCAATGGAACCAATGATGTAGCCTAAAATCTACTGTGAAAAACCTGGGCACGTTGGCACATCACTCAACCTGAGTTGAGTACTCACCCAAAGAGCACAAAGGTAACAAGCCCTCTTTATAGTTTCTTGCGTAGGATGTTTTTTTGATGATGATAATACATATTCGATCCATAACTAATCACAAAAATTTGACAAGACATAAACCAGAACTAGATCTTAGATAATCATGAACTAAATAATGACAATAATAAGGCTAACCATACAAGAACTAGATTCAATTATTTCTAACACCATTATCCAACCAATATACTCCATTGCATTAAAAACTCTAAAATACAGAAGATTCTTACACTATAAAGTATCTCCATGAGTCATGTGTGTATTAAGTTTAGCAACATAACTCTACAATAACTCATTCTCTCTTAAACTACACAGTTAAATACATATTTATAGAGGTGGGGACTTTCCCTTCACTTCACATGCACTTCTTAAAATAGGTGGCATGTTGATAATAGCCATGTACCTTTATAATGGCATGCACAACATGTAAGTGTTCTAATAATATATGTCTTATAGTTAACTCTAAGAAGAAATCATATTATTAGGTTAAAACATGCATGGCGCTTAACATCCTCTTGTTCCCAAAATACTATTGTGTGTTGTGAAAGTATTCATCTCTAGGTGTGCTCTGTACGCTATATTTAAAAATATATCATATCCATAAAAATGGCTAAGTCCCGAGCCAAAGTGTTCTGGCGCACGTTTCCTTCCCTATCTTCTCATGCCTTCAAATGTGCCTTATTCCCGCACACATCCTTTGTGTTTATTCTCCTTAGAGAAACATTTTTTCTCCTCAAAAATTTCCTTGATACCATATTTTCGTGTAATCCTTAAACCCAAAAGTAATGCTTCATACTCTACAATATTGTTTGTGCACTCAAATTTAAGTTTAAAGGAGAAGTTAAAAATCTCTTGTTTTGGAGACACAAGGACAACTCCAGCACCATTTCCCAAATTGGAGAAAGCTCCATCAAACATCAAATTCAGGGGATACCAACTTGTTCAAGACACTTACTCTTATTAATACCATGTTCCTCAAAATCCACATAGCCAACAAAGTTGTTAACATCTACATCTGCATATAATACTTCATAAGAAGCATTGTTAGGTATTCAATTAGATGCAACATCTTTTTCTCACCATACAACTTGACAAGGTTTCCTTCTACTGGTATGGTGTCATATGACATATCCATCTACACACTTCTTCCCACACTAGTAGCCCACTTTCTTGACAGTAACATTCCCCATTTAGCAGGGCAATCCATAATGACTACATTCATGGTTAAAAACTTACCAGGATAAGCTACCAATTGCACCACTAAACCTTTCACATACCCAATCACTGGTACTTCCCTTGAATCCATAGTAGTGCACTTTCCAAAGGTTTTTGTTACCTTGATGTTCAATTCATTCATTACTTCAAGAGGCATCACATTACATGAAGCCCCTGAATCGAACATACAATTGTGAACAAGTTTATCTTTAATAATTAGAGTAGTGTAAAATGGATCAACATCAAGTTGGGATTCAACAAGGGAAGTGCCTAGATATACTTTAGGGGATTCCCCCAAATTATCCAATGCCTATGGCACTTCCACTTCTTCAATGACAGGAGGGATATCTACATTGTTAACATCTTTTCCCAGGGCTATTACCTCCTCCTTAAATCCTAAGTACTCAAATTCTCTTCTTCTGTGCTCAAGGATCCTAAACAACTCAACAATGGGTACAGTGACCTTTATTTGAATCAAAATTTGGGCCATATCACAAGGGGTATACTTGGGTAAGGTTGTATTAAGAGGTAGGGTAATTTCCTTTTCTTGTGGTATAAGGTTCTTCATGGCTTGGGAAGGGTTGTTGGGTTTATTGGCATTAGCTGGATTTTTGGTTAGCACATATTTCTTAGGGGGATCCTTTGGAATATTAGTGAGGAGAGGAGTCTTTGGTTTGGGTTGTGGCCCTCCCATTTTAATAGTCATGTTTCTTATATTATATTCTTTCTCTTGGGCCACCACTGCATTCATTAAAATTTGTCTATCCTCCTCAAGGGACTCCACCATCATATTTCTTAATCATTAATGCCCTTAAGTACTCAAAATCATGATTGGAAAATTCAAAATCTTGGACCATATGAACTTCAAGCTCACTAGTAGAAGGAAGAGGAGATACCCGGTCTATGCATGATTCTAAAACTTTCCACGGTCCTAATACTTACTAATTCGGTGGAAGTAGCTCCTTGTTATGGATTGTCAGGGCACTCCATCATGCACACATCACCAAAAGAAGAATCATCATCAACCTATTCACTTTATTCATTAAGATCACATGGGAATATGGTAACAAACACTTATCACACCACTCAATAATATGGTTTTCTTCAATCGTAGATACTCAAGCGATTAAAGGGTCGGGAACCAATTTGTTTTCTCTTGGTTGTTTATTTCTTGATCCTATGGGCCATTTACCTCTCTCATATAATATATTATTGCCCCTAGGATGATTTCCAATTCTATTTTGACTTTGAGTTTGGTGATGGCTCTGAGAACTCTATCCTATCCCTTTCTTTGCTCTAGCAAGTTTATAGGAAATTTCCTTGACTACTCATGTTGTAGACACCAAATTTGGATCACACTTCCCATTTACCCCACATGTATATTAATTTAATTACGTATAATTAAATTAATGCCCATTCTCACAATATTCATTAATAAATACCTTAATTAAATTAATTTCCACCTCACCTAGACACCTCACCCCACCACATCACATATAACTATAGACACCAAATTGGTGTCTTACGACACCCCCTGTGCCCCACATCTCATTTCGCAACCTAACCTCACCACCTAAACCTTACACAATTATTTATTAATTACCTTATAATTAATAAATCCACATCTCCAAACCTGCCACCTCATTTCGCCACCTCATCATGACCTAGCCCTAACCCTAAACTAACCTAATTAAGACCTATAACTTGGTCTACATCCACACCCATGACTAATTACTCCTCACCCGCACCAAAACCAACCTAATAATGACTTGACCAAGCCCACAACTAATCCCTCGGGAGAAAAGGAGGGAAAGTTGGCTATTTTACTAAAAATAGCCCACTTTGACTTAACCGACATCGGTTCCTACTCGACCACCGTCGGTCACGTAACCGCCATCGGTTCCTTGTAAATGACCTCCCCCAACCAAAAACAAAGGATCCGAATTCATTTGAAAAAATCCAGAATTCACTTGGCAGAGCAGAGACAAGTGAAGAAAAGAGAAGAGTTTGCAGAGAAGGACATCGAGCCCAAGACTGCAACTGAGTAACTAGAGCACAGTGACACTCATCTAAGCATTGGGAGAGAAGATGGCTCACTTTTGATTGTTGGATCATCCCACCTGAGCCCTGCCTTTGTCATCACAGATCCTTGGACCTGTATCTTCATCAGGAACTAGTAGTCCTTCCTAGACAAAAAGGAGTTCTTTCGATCAATCGATCGATCTCTCTACGGTATGCGCGCACCCTCCCAACATTCAACAGGTATTCCTCCTAGCCCTAACCCTTATCTATTTCTCAAGAGAATGAAAGGATAGAAGCACCTCTATTCTAAGAATGGAAACATTCTGTGTGAAACATTTTGGCACACCCGGTGGGACCCTTCTTGGGTTTCTTTCTTTCTTGCTTGCTTTCATAAAGGGAGCACACTTGCTATTTTCTTCTTCTAAATATTCACAAGATATTTTTGTCATTTTGGTAAAAGAATTTTTCTTTCTTCCTCATCTTTGCATTAGTGAAAGTCATCTTCTTTGCTTCATCGAATATCATTTTCAATTTGGGTTTAAAACACGTGCATCACATTCTTGCTTGTTGTTTTCAATTCTAGTGAACGTAGATTAAGTAACAGGTCATACACGTGGGGGTGATATCCATGGTATTGACAAGAAATTAATCTTACTTCCACTACACAACACATACCAAATCACATCATAATCAACACAACAGCTCAAACATCCCCCTTTTCCGTGGTATTCCTCCACCCGATTGAGGTAACCTTATAAGCCAAAACAAACTTGACATCTCCCTTAGGTCTTTTGTTTAGGATTGACATCAGCTTGCGTCTAAGGCATAAGCCCACAATAATTAAAACTAATCCTAGGGTTAGTCTCTTGATTTGCTTGTGCATCTTGCTTGTTTTTAGTTCTATTTCTCTGTCATACACTGTTTCAGTGATCACTTCAGAACAGTTTGGTAGGTATACTAAGCATCGTTAACCCCAAATCAGCAACTTCTTACAACTTCTTACACCGGTCATATTCTACCGACATCGGTTAACTGACCGACATCGGTTACCGACCGATATTGGTTACTGTCTTTCACAGTTCCCGACAAACCAGCAACCTACCAATTCCAACATTTTGTGGTTGTTTCTATTCCTGATAGATTGAATCCCTGCTGTGTACTCTTGTCCATGGTTGTTATCACTCAGAAACAAGCTGCAGCCATGGTTTCACATGTCTGCTCCGTGCCTTTGCCTGAATCACCCCCTTCACATCCTATGGGAATCCTGAGACACAATGAGGTTCCCAAAATCTCTGTAGGAGATAAGGAATTTGCGAAATTTTTGGATGCTAATCCTAGTGTTGTGCAGTACTATTTGTCTCATAACCCTAACCGTACACCCGACGGTCAACTCCTTGTTGGTATGCCTATTAGTATAGCTGCTCACTTAGCTCCTTCCCCACCTAATAACTCCACCTTACCTTCTTCATCCTTAGCTCCATCTCCCAACTCAGTGGCTTTGGAGGTTCATACGGCACAGATTGGCTTTCCTTTGGTTAATCTGGGGCCCCACATATCATTACCGCTGACTCCTCCTACCTCGTCTCTCTCGCAGACTGCCCCTTTCATAACTTTCTCTCTACCACCTATCCACACGAGCTTTCCTTCTCAAGCTCCGCCCACCTTTTCATTTCCACACACTTATCTCGGTGGCTTCAACATCTTATATAGGACATCCCTATTCGGTTGCCTCAACATATTCGTCCTCAATACCTTATCAACATTTAACCCCACCATTGTCTAGTGGTGGCTCTTGGCCCAATCCTCCTCCGTTTACGACAACCGCACCATCATCTCATCCAACCACTAATTTAATCAAACAAATGATGGACAAGATGCAAAATCGGAGGCTTGTTTGGAAGTCAGTAGCACCACTGACATACGAGAAAGTTTGTCGGGAGCCTATTAAATCCTTCTGTCCCCCTTCATTCATATCCTCCTCAATGGTAATTACTAAAATTTACTCGTTTTAATAATAAGGAGGATCCTCAACAACACTTTTGATCATTTAGACATGCCTACTATCTGATTGCTCATGACGATGCCTTACTACTCTGCACCTTTCCTATGTCCTTATCAGGACCCGCCTTGGAGTGGTACAGTGCTTTAACCCAGCACTCAATCTTCTCTTTTAACCAATTAGCCCAATCTTTCTTGGATCATTTCTCCATTAATATTTCCAAGAAAGTATCTATCACCGACCTCTATGCCATCCGAAAATTTGAAGACGAATCTATCACAGATTTCATTGGACGATGGCGGGGCCTTATCAACCAACTTACTTATGCCTTACCTCAGGCCGAACTCATCAAACTCTTTACGTGGGCCTGTGCTAAGCACATTTCTCCCACCCTCCAAATTCAAACTTTCCGCACCTTTGATGAGGCCTTTACTATGGCTCGGAAACTAGAAATTTGAGCCTTAGAGGACGAGAAATTGCGGTTGCGTAACAAAAACCCTAATTTCAACCCAAGACTCCACCAACAAACCCAACACCACCAATTCTCACACATCGACTGCTTTGAAATCAAAAGGAGCTGTACACGTGGTGATGGTCAAATCCCAAGCACCGTCTAATACCCCGCCAAAAACCACCTATAAGTATAAAGCCGAGCCCATCAATTACACTCCCTTGGGAGAAACTTATGGTGTGATATTGGAAAAATTGCTCAAAGTAGGAGCTATCACCTTGCCTCCTATTAAACCTCACTCCAGGTTTGATTCCACCCGTGCTATACCTTCTTGGTACAAAGAAAATGACTTCTGTAACTTCCACCGCGTGAAGGGACACAATCACGAAAACTGCAAGATGTTGAAAAACATAGTGCAGGAAATGGTTGATGCAGGGGATATAACCCTCGATAATCATAATGCCCCTACTAACCAAAATTTGAAAATCTTCAACAAACCATTCCCAAACCACTCATCTAACAAGAACATAAACCAAGATATCTTAATTTGAGGAGAGTGTTCATGAAATCCATGCAGTTTTTGACTCCCAACCAAAATCTTCTATCAAGGAAATTCTGAATCAAGCCTCTTCACTAACGCAAGGATCCACACCCCCTTCACCCCCATCAAGACAAAATGATAATCTTGCCATTCCTTCACCCATAAAGGAATTAACTGCCCAAAGTTCTCTTCTCACGAATGAGTCTTCTTACACCACATCCCTGCAAGATTGTGAGCGGATGTTATCTAACTTATCTATTTCCCAAAC
Source organism: Taxus wallichiana var. yunnanensis (assembly GCA_018340775.1). Lineage (NCBI taxonomy): Eukaryota > Viridiplantae > Streptophyta > Pinopsida > Cupressales > Taxaceae > Taxus > Taxus wallichiana. Next base: position 371,838,082 of record CM031236.1, read on the forward strand.
ATCTCCTTCCGTCACTCTTGCTGTAAAAGAAGAAGGCTCGCCACTTTTTCTATCATCCTCAGAAGAGAAACCCCTCGAACCAACATCACCAAATTCTTTAATCATGACGGATCCCCTCAAACATGCCCTCCTACCTATTATTTCTTCATCGCCTAAATCTTTTCAGTGACCGGTTGACCTCTTAATGCCCATTGATACAGTGCCTCATTTACCCCCTGTATCACACCCACATTGGACCGGAATCACAACCCACCTCTCTTCCATACAAAAGTTCCTATTCACATGTGAAGATTGTCATCCCTCAGAAGATAGATGAGTCCTATGGGAGTGTTTGAGTACACCATGCTCTACTCAAATGTAGATGACCGATCCAGACACCTCTACCATATACTCGAGGTATTTACAAAAGCTCAAAATGCCTATGTCCTCATCTTTACCCCCCTCATCTCTACCAAATACCTCATCCACCTCTATTAACCTAACAAACCTCCCCTACGCTGGGACTTCACCAATACCCAGCTTAACACACCCACCTAAATGGTTAGATTTATCCAAAAATAAAGCCGTCCATCCACCAAGGAGACAAACCCAATCCCCTCAAGTCCAATCTATGCCTCTGTCACAACTAAAACCCTCGCCATCACACCTACCTTCTATATTGGGACCTCACCCCTCCACCTTGCCTCAATACATCATACCTCCCTGCATTTTCTTTAAAATGACTGCACCTTCTACACCCATACAAAGATCCATGGGTGTATCAACACCGTCACCCTAAGTATCCTGTCCACCTATCAACCCTAAACAAACTCCATCATCAAAGGATTTGTTTGCCATCACTCCTCTTTCTCCGTGGTTGTTTCCTGCCACCACGTCATCTGTGGCCTCATCATCTAACCAACTAAACATAACTTGCACCAAAGAAGCCAAGTTTAGTTAAATCCAATTATAAAAACCCCTTGTCTAAACCACCACCCATACGAATCAACCATACCCAATCATTACCAAAACCCACCCAGTCAATAGCCTCATCTTCCTCTGACTTTGACCCGCTCAAAGGATCTTACGCCAAAATCCTTGATATGTTGGTGGAGAATGCGACCATTTCCCTACCCCCACTTAGACCCTATGATCCATCTAAACCTCGACCTATAGGTTATGATGAGTCTAAAATCTGCGCTTACCACCGCACACTAGGACATGATGTAGAGGGATGCAAAGCTTTGAAAGCCATCCTTCGTCAGTCACCTCTCTCGGATAGAAAGGTTAAGAAAGACAACTTATGAAGGGAGAAACCTTTAGCTTCAATCCCCTCTCCTATACCACCTGTCCCCACCTCACCAAGAAATATCATTATTGCAACCCCACCTCTCGAAGACAATGACTTATCCCTACCATCTTCCTCCTCTCGAGTTCACGAGATCAACATGATTAGCATTGCTACTCGAGGGCAGAAAACCAATGGGAAAGCTAAAGAAAGCACACCTGCGGCCTCTCTTTCTCCGTCCGCCATCCCGATCGCACCACCACCTAAAGTGGTTATTCATGGACCTGCCTACCCCATCTCTGATGGAGTTTCCCACCGTACCATGATCAAACAGCTTCACCAATCACCTATAAAAATGACACTGTATGATCTCATTCAAACCTCTGAATCTCATCGACAAGCTCTCATTGAAATCCTCCAAGGGATAGAGGTCCTACCTAACAAAACCTTGCCCATTGCCTCCATTTTAACACCCAATCACGTGGCTTCTCTCACCAAACAACCTACCTCCCCAACCACTTCTGTCCCTGTACAACAAACTGCTGCGTCAGTTTCTCCGAAGATGAAATTGTTGACTTTGGTGCAGAAGATCCTGACCCCGCTCTTTTCATCTCAGCTTACGTCGGGACATCCGAGTACGTCGTGTTATGATTAATGGGGGAACTAGCCTAAACATCATCTCTTCCAAATCCTTCCAACAAATGAATATCCCTTCTAGCTACATGTGTGCCAACCCCACCATGTTGCGTTCATTCAATGATGCTATTACTTCTACCTTAGGCACCGTGATCCTTAACATTCGTGTAGGGCCACATACCTTACCCAAACTCTTCTATGTCCTTAAGGGAGAATTCCAATACAACATGTTGTTAGGCTGCCCTTGGATCTCGGGCTATGGGATGCGTTCCCTCCACCTTACATAGATGCATAAAATTTGAGTATGAGGGGAAGTCCTACACCGTAAAAGCTGACGCTCCCCCCTTCAAAACCTGCAATATGTTATATCACCCTAATGATGTGCTTGTACCAGTCAAGACACCCATTCATCCAACCCAACCATCTACTTCAACCACACCTCAACCATCCATCTCAACCACACCTACACCTTCAACTAATGAAACCACCACCACAAATACCGCTTCCTTCCCCGCAGACAACATCCTGACCTCAGATCCCTTGGTAGATGTTTTTCAATGCCTTACGCTGGGGGAGTATCGCCTATATAACGTTAGCACTTTCCATACCCCACAGGAGTACGGAAAGTTACATGTGCATCCTACCTCACGACGTTAGGTGGGGGAAGTAATCTCCTACGGACCACCACTAATTGCCACACCAACCTAACGTATGGAGGTGTCGATGCATCCTCTGTCACCCCCGAACCTCCCTTGGTGTGGTTCCCTTCCAATCTAATTTTCAATATCTAACTAATTGTCGTTTCCTCACCTCCTTCGACGCGTTGTGCTTGGAAGGGCTTTGGTTTTGGTCTTTATGAATAAGGCTGACATACGATCATTCTTGTAACTACACGCAAACACAAAGATCGTCGTGGTCTTGGATTCTTTGAACCACCTACACCGAAGACACCACATATCCATTGTATCCAGGAAGACGACGAAGTCACCCCTTCCAGAACCATCATTACCCATTTTGCCATCGTCACCCACAGAGTCGATAGACCCTAAATCTATCCCTCCTAACTTTTCTTTTTCATAAACACTATCTTCCTAGGTCCTCTCACTTATCAACATGATAATGAAGACCCATCTTCTCTTCCCATTCTGTATCTAGACATGATCGAAGAGGACTCACCTTCAATTAATGTCGTTGAGTGCCAAGATGACGACTCCATCCTCACTTACCTTGGTGCGGATGACTCTTATATTCAATGCGCCTTACCATCTGACACTCAAACCATGTTGAATGACTCGACTATAGAAATCTACATCCACACTGAGAGGATGATCCTCACATTGTGAATATCGTACAATCTCTTAACGCATCGAACAAAGCGCCTTCACTACTTTCCTCTGTTCCCGCAACCAAGCTTTTGCTTGGTCCTACTGTGACATGCCTGGGAATTGATCCGACATTATTGTATATAACATTACCCTGAAACCCGATTCCAAACTAGTTAAATAGAAACTAAGAAAAATGCATCCACGCATTGCCCTCTTGGTCAAAGAAGAGCTTCAACGACTCCTTTCTATTTCCTTCATCTTACCTATTGATTATCCTCAATGGATTTCTAACATCGTACCTGTTACTAAAGCAATGGGGGGACTTCGGATATGTACGGATTTCTGGGACCTTAACCTCACTTTCCCAAAGGATGACTTCCCCCTACCAAGTATTGATCAACTTGTTGATCTCACTGCAGCCATGAGATGCTTTCCCTCATGGATGGCTTCTCGGGATACAATCAAATTTTGGTAGCCCCGGCCGATCAACATAAAACCTCCTTCATAACTCCTTGGGGAACCTTTTGCTATTGTGTCATGTTGTTTGGCCTTAAGAATGCTGGTGCGACCTATCAGTGAGCTATGACTTACATTTTTCATGACATTATGCACACTATCCTTGAGGATTATGTCGATGATCTTCTTGGAAAATCTAAACATTGCAGTGAACATCTTGATGTTTTAACCATTATTTTCAATCACCTGTTACAATATTGTGTTCGTCTTCAACCAAAGAAATGTGTCTTTGGTGTCCTTTCGGGAAAACTCCTTGGTTTTATTGTCTCTTTGCATGGCATCGAGGTTGATCCAGCTAAATTCAAAGCTATCCTAGACATGCCCCCACCTACTAACCTCAAACAATTACGTAGTTTGCAAGGCAAACTCCAATCTATCTGGCGTTTCATCTCACAACTCTCGGATCGATGTCAACCTTTCCATCATCTCCTTAAAAAGGACATTGTCTTTCAATTGATCGAAGAGTGCCACCAAGCCTTTGAAGCTCTTAAAGCCTATCTCTTGCAACCACCCGTGCTTATCCCACCCCGGACGATCACCCTTTCGCCACCACCATGTCAGAGGAGCCGAGGCTCGCACATCGTGACTCCGAGCATCGAGAACAAGCCGTTTATTACATAAGTCATACTCTGGTGGATTACGAGACTAGGTATACACATGTAGAAAAGTTATGCCTAGCCCTATCATTCATGGCCACCAAACTCCGACACTACCTCCTGAATCACAAAAATTTTGTCATCACCAACATGGACCCCATCCATTATATGTACGTCAAACCTCATCTAAACCAACACATCACCCGATGGCTTATGCTCCTCGCCGACCTCGACCTTGAGTTTGTACACCAGAAATCAATCAAAGGACAAACTATCACAGACCAACTCGCGGAAGCCCCTTTACCTGGGGAACAATTTACCAATTTTACTTTCCCTGACGAACTCATTGCCACTCTTTCACTCAGTGAGGAGTCGTATCCAATGACCCTCTTCTTCGATGGATCCAAATGCCAGCGGCAGAGGGGCCGGCGTTGTTCTCATTCCTCTAGACGTTGAACCTATGCCTCTTTCATTCCGGCTCGATTTCCCTTGCACTAATAATACAAGTGGAATATGAGGCCCTTGTTTTGGGTCTCCAGGTTGCGTTACACTTAGGTGTAAAATCTATTAACATTTTCAGCGACTCTCAACTAGTCGTCAATCAAGTTACGGGCATCTACCAATGTAAAAATGAGGAACTTCAAAAGTACAAACATTACGTGGATTCACTTTTGACCTTATTTACTCATTATTCTATCCAAACCATTCCCCACTCAACTAATAAATTTATGGATACTATGGCTTGCTTAGCCTCACAAATTCCTGCCTCACCAACTGACTCTGACATATTTGTCTTGGTCCAACAACTCTTTGCCCCATCTTACTCAGCCCGAATGTTGGTATGATAAATAATGTATCCGTTGATTCACAGGATACTTGGTATCACCAATTTCACAATTACCTTACAACCTCTGTTCTCCCATCTGACCTTACGAGTAACGGCAAACGTGCTTTTCTTAAAAGTGTTTCTCGTTACATCGTCATGGGGGGAATCCTCTATAAACATGGCTTTGATGGCATCCTCCTTCGATGTCTAACCAGCGCGGAGGTCACCTATATCATCCAACAAGTCCATGACAACATTTGTGGTGGACATTTTAGTGGCCTTGCCATGGCCAAACGCATCCTTCACCTAGGCTATTATTGGCCTACTCTTAATAACGACTGCTATGAATATGTTAAGCGTTGTATTATGTGTCAACAACATGCCAACCTTCAACATACCCTAGCCATCCGCTATGTGGTCATACCGGATCTTTGGCCTTTCTCACAATGGGGTTTAGACCTTATTGGTGAGATTCACTCACCCTCTTTGCAACGTCCTTTGTTGGATAATCACAAAGCAATCGAATATTACACTAAATGGGTGGAGGCCATTCCACTCATTTCAACCAAAAAAGAAAAAATCATAGAATTCATTAACCATCACATTATCTGTCGTTTTGGTGTTCCTCATCGCCTGATAATAGATAATGGAAAATCTTTCAAAAATAAGCTATTACAAGACCTTTGTGACAACTTTGGTATCAAACTTAGTTTCTCATCACCTTACTATCCACAAGCAAATGGTCAAGCCGAATCTTCTAACAAAACCCTAACCAAAATTCTCATGAAATTCGTTAATGATTCTGGAAGCAATTGGCCTGATCACATCCCCTTTTCCCTTTGGGCTTATCGTACCAGCATTCATACTTCCACTAATGCCACACCATTTTCTTTGGTATATGGTACCGAGGCTATCTTGCCTCTCGAAATACAAATACCCTCCCTAAGAATATCTCTCTAGGATATTCTCACCAATGATGATTTCCGCCAAGAGCGGTTAGCCCAATTGGAGCTTCTTAACGTCGTCTTACCGCTCTTGACCACCTTCAAATCTATCAAAAGCACATCAAGCGTGCTTATGATAAGCGACTTCATGAGCGTACCTTTAAGGTTGGTGATCTTGTCCTCAAAGAGAATCAACATGTAACCAAACTAGAAAAGAGCAAACGTGGAAAATTTACTCCTAATTGGATTGGGCCTTACATTATCACTCACACTTATGGATCAGGCACTTATCGTTTAGCTTCGCTTAATGGTAAACTTGAGCCTGAACCCCTTAATGCCTTGCATCTCCGACCATTCTACTGTTGAATTTAGTGTTACATCACTTCTTATCTACCTTGCGCTCGTCCCTTGAGCTCATTTACCACCTCATACAGTTTGTTTCGTACATCTCAAAGTAGAATCAACCTCACGTGGTTTGATCATCACCTCCTCTTAAAGATGCCTTCACCTTTTTAGTCTGGTCCATGACTTAAAAGTATCAAAATAACACGTTCTCAATTATACACTTATGGGATATCCTTGAGTCAAACTTCCTACAAAAACTAGATGCTTCATGCCAAACGGACATCTAAGACCTCTAAGTTATACATAGACTGCTCCCTCGAAGGACAGCTATGTGCAAAGCCACATCTGCTATTATAAATAGACTGCTCCCCCAAAGGACAGCTATACACAAAAGCCGCATCTACTACTATAAGTAGACTGCTCCCTTGAAGGACAACTATACAAAGTCAGCCTCTATTAGAAGCTTCTCGCATTGATCAGCTTCGTGAAGACCTCAAGAACAAAAAATGCATATCCCATATGGACTTCCCGCATCGATCAGTCTATATCCAGAAAAATAAAAAGCAGTATTCAAAAGCACTTTTGAGTCATGGACTTGTCTATTTAGGTTTGGTCCTCTTTCGTCAGAATAATCACTTTACAACAAGTTCTCTGCGCCCCAGCTCTACCAGCCACCTCACCTCACCATTCGTCAAAGCAACAAAACTCAAGGGGCATGACGTATATCCGATATATTGTGATTATACAACTCTTTTCACTTATCGACTTCTCACTTATGCAAGGTACCTAGGGATTCAAGCTCATCCTACGTTAATATGTGGTTTGTTTAGCTCTTTTCAACTATGGGACACTTTTGCCTCTTTTACCCGACTCTAGGATTATGTGTTGACCTTAATCAGGACACGGTTCCCTAATACTTGGGTAAGCTAACCTTCGCTTCACCTATACCTACACCAATATCGTCAATACCTTACCAACACCAACAACATTACCCTACCAATATCAATATTTTTACCAAACAACAAATTGCCTAACCACAACCAAATTGCTTGAATTCACCTCTCCCTAGTCCTAAGGGAGAACTACATCGGTCTGAGGCCCCTCCTTGCTTTGTGCAAAGGGCTATGTAGGCAGCACTTAGGAGACATGGGGTCTCCCAAGGTTAGCTCGACCATCCCCTACCATAACCTATCATGTGTTGTAAATATAAATATTTTTGTGTATTTCTATTTGATCACATTCATCTTTATCCTTTTTCAAAACAAAACATTCAAAACACAACCATTCTTATTATTATCATAACTCAAATCAACATACATATTCAGTTTTATTTAGATGTTAAACAAATACATCTTCTTTATCATCGACGTGCAGGTTGGCATCCTTATTTATTCTTCTACCCCTATAAAATTCACTTAGACCCTTGCGCCTCATCCCGAACTAGGTGATGATCGTGATCGTCGACGCCGCTCACCTGGCCTCTCCATCCTCAAAGGTGCCCTAGCTATTGGTTCCTCCCACTGATCCGCCAATCTCTCCTGTAACATATGAATATGCCCTCTCGCGTGACAGAATCTCACCTCTAGTCTCTCCACTCATGACTGCGCAACCGCTAACAATCCCGTTGTCTCATTCACCCGCATTTGAAGTTGGTGAAATAAAACTTGCAGGTGATCTCTCTCCGTTGTAATCACAGCTATGTCAGGATGATCGGCCCTCTCACGTGAATCGCATAGCTCTGTTACCCACCATAATATATAAGCCTCTCAGCTCCTACATCCATTACCCTACGATCGATTGCTATCTCTTTTGGTCCTTCTAGAGGTGTCAGGGGAGGTGAGAATGATGCCTCGGCATCGATCCTCATGTATGGTCCATAAGCCATGGGTATATCTGAACAAATCCAAATTGTCACCGCATGCGATCTAGAGGAATCCTCTCGTACTCACACGGCTCGGCCGTGCCCCGCGATCCACCTTAATCGTTCAACACCCTCAAATCCTCGGCTATGTTCTCTCTGTCACCATATAGTTCCCATAAGGCCTCCAATGGATATCCACTAATCTTCCTTTCTCACCACATCGCCTCCCCCGGCTTTGCTAAATAGCATTATTTTGACTTCATTGGCCCAAATCACGGCTGCAACAAATCAACCACTTGGCCCGACCCAAGGCCGCACCCAACTAATCGCCCGACCCAAGGCCGCAACTACTCAATCAGCCCAACCCACGGCCGCACCCAACCAATCAAGCCCAACCCAAGGCCGCAACCAACCAATCCGGCCCGACCCAAGGCCACAACCAACCAATCCGGCCCGACCCACGGCCACAACTAATCACTCGGCCCGACCCAAGGCCGCACCCATTAAGTACCTCGACCAAGACCCATAAATTATGATTTTATCCACCCATCATGTAGCTTTTTATTCAATCGAGCTCACCTGTTCGTGTTTTAGCATGACTAGGATACTTGACTTGATTAGTCAACCAACTTTTCCTAGACCGAGACCGTGACGTTTATCTCAACCAAACCCACCATTTGGTACTACCAAACATGCCTAAATGTTTCTGCTGTACCTTACTCGTTATATCCTGGAGCTACTTCATATTCCTTGGATACCAGGATTATATCACCCTTGTTTGGATAAACTATTGACCTTTGCTTATGAATTGCTTGTTGGCTCTTCAAATCATGTACCACTGGTCAAACTCATTGCATTTCAACGTGCATCTACTTCTTGAACTTACCCCACCATCTTACCATCATCTCAACACCATTCACCCTTTATCAACCCTATCCCTGATTTCATATCGCCTCAATCTATGATCGATTTGAGGGGGATTACCTATACCCTTAACTGGGGCAATCACTTCTTATTAATTGTCAGTGCAGCTTTACAAGACAAGCTACATGACAACAAGGGGCTAATGTAGACACCAAATTGGTGTCTTACAACACCCTGTGCCTCGCATCTCATTTTGCAACCTAACCTCACCACCTAAACCTTACACAATTATTTATTAATTACCTTATAATTAATAAATCCACATCTCCAAACCTGCCACCTCATTTCGCCACCTCATCATGACCTAGCCCTAACCCTAAACTAACCTAATTAAGACCTATAACTTGGTCTACATCCACACCCATGACTAATTACTCCTCACCCGCACCAAAACCAACCTAATAATGACTTGACCAAGCCCACAACTAATCCCTGGGAGAAAAGGAGGGAAAGTTTGCTATTTTACTAAAAATATCCCACTTTGACTTAACCAACATCGGTTCCTACTCGACCGCCATCGGTCACGTAACCGCCATCGGTTCCCTGTAAATGACCTCCCCAACAAAAACAAAGGATCTGAATTCATTTGAAAAAATCCGGAATTCACTTGGCAGAGCAGAGACAAGTGAAGAAAAGAGAAGAGTTTGCAAAGAAGGACATCGAGCCCAAGACTGCAACTGAGTAACTAGAGCACAGTGACACTCATCTAAGCATTGGGAGAGAAGATGGCTCACTTTTGATTGTTATATCATCCCACAGAGCCTCGCCTTTGTCATCACGGTCCTTGGACTGTATCTTCATCGGGAACTAGTAGTCCTTCCTAAACAAAAGGAGTTCTTCGCAATCGATCGATCTCTCTCTACGGTGCCGTGCACCCTCCCAACATTCAATAGCTATTCCTCCTAGCCCTAACCCTTATATCTGTTTCTCAAGAGAATGAAAGGATAGAAGCACCTCTATTCTAAGAATGTAAACATTGTGTGAAACAATAACACATCATCATAGACCTATTCTTAGCATGTTTCCTTTTAACTAGGACTCAATATCTACTTACCATAACTAATCGAGACTTAGTCTAACCCTAACACTAGGTGCATATTCTTTATCTAATTGTATTCCCATTTACTTATGTGAAAATATAATTTTCACCCAACAAAGGAAAAATTGTTAAAAAATATGACAAGATCTATTGTTTTGGCATTCTAGGATTTCACTTTGTAACCAACGTTGGTTAACCCTAAACCTAACGTCGTTAACATCAACCATCATTAGTTACCATATATTCACTTTGGTAACCTTGTTAGAGAGGTTGGAAGAATTATTCAAGTTTGGAGAAGAGATATCTGCATGCAAGCACGCACCAGAGCACTCTTGCACATCCAGACATCCTAAACCAAAGCACCAAGACTGATCTAAAGGTTAAGCATTCACGGTAACATTCCAATAAGCACTACCACAGCATTGACCACTAGTTTCATAGATCAATCATCACCCTCATCCAACCACCCGGTCTGCAAATACAAGTAAGTGCATTTGGATCTGCATCTTTCCATACTTATTTAGATCAGTTTCTTTATCTCTGTTTGGGAGTCCCAGTCTCCTTTGCATCTCATCACCTCCCACCTTCCTATCAATCCCTCCACCTAACCACCTACAACCTCCCAACTCTCTATACTTGACCCCAGACATCTCTAAGAATTCTCAAGCGTCTTTGGAAACCTAATCCTCATTCTCCCATTCTCTGTGTAATCATCAGAGAATCACCAAAACCAAAATTTATTGAGTTTCTATCAGCCCGACCCTACTCGATGTCGGTTAACCTAAACCATCATTGGTTTCCTCTCAACTAGCATTAGTCATGTCATACGGATGTCGGTCTCGTATCTCGGTAATTCTACCTATAACAATAACCTCATACCACTCACCCAAATAAACTAAACCACCCAAAACTTGATCCTGACATGTCCTAGTCACCTTGGCTACCTACCCAACCTCTAGATCTGATCATAACCTTACCCATTAGATTAAATTTACTTATTTTATTTGAATGAGATGCCTAAATCATATCAACTACAGTAGGATGTTGTTTATTTACATTATTTATTACATTGAATTGTATTAAATAGTGGATTGACAACCATCTAGGAAGTATCACACTTCTTGGATCTAACACACAGCTAGGCAGTCCACTAACATATATTATTTAATATTCCTCTTGTGGTCTTGTTTTACATTCATGGGTAGTTCTAGAAAAATGTTCTCTCAATCAGCACTAGATCGAGAAATTAGAACGTGCGCACTCTACCTTCCACCTTTATTCACAGGTATTCCTCCTCACCCTTACCCTATCTATTTTTCTCATACATACGCAACTTATCAGTGAAACATTTTGGCATGCCTAGTGGGACCCTCGTTTGTGGGTTTCTTTCTATTCATATAGGTTGCATCTTGTATGTTTCCTTTCTAAATTGTTATTCACTAAATATTCTTCTCTAGTAATATGCTCCTTCTTTCTAATTTCTCTAAATGAAACATTTATTTGGTGCATTTAAAAAAAATCATTCTTCTTTCTTTCTACATTAGTGAAAATCATCCTCTCTCCTATTCATCATTTGCTTCATCGAATATAACTGTCGATTTGGGTTATAAAATTTGTTGCATTTCATCCTTATATGTTGCATTATTATCTCACATTTAAAAAAATGACTGGAAGTCATGCCCAGTGATGGTTGACACAATTGAATATAGAAATCACATTTCTCTCTTCTCTCTCTTTGCCAAACTGCACAAATCTGAATTTACACATCTTCTTAAATAACACCTTACCTAGAAGAAGTTTTCAATGATCACACGATCAGAGGATTGATCAGTGGGTGCCCATCTGGTTTCTTTGTCCATTCATTATCTCAGAGAAAGGACCGCCCCCACCAAAACATAACCTAAAACCTCACATTTAGATTACCTCTTCATAGGATGCCTTCCCAACCAAAAAAACTTATTCTAAGTTCACAAGTCAGTCTCAAATAGCATAAGCTAAAGTAACATAAAATTCACTCGTAGGATTACGTGTTTTTCTTAGCTTTCTTCTTGAATTGCGTTTTGAGTTGTGAGGATTATGTTTCTTCATTTTCTTCTTCCTTTCACACTCCCCATCATAGTTGGAGTATTCCACTGTTTTGAGTGTGTCAGGGCCTCATATTATCATCCTCAGGTCTTCTAGGTTGTTTCTTCATCAAATTTAATTCACAAAATCTATTTTTATTCACTTCTTCATATTTCACAGTAACCATTGTCGGTCCAACGACCATCATCAATTCCCATATGACCATCGTCATCAGTTTACCTAACCGGTGTTGGTTACCAACTCTTTTGGTTATTTTACCCAAAAAATATTTCATCACCTTCTCTTTTCTATTTAAAGTCATCTGGACATCATCATATTCCCAACATTCATGATATCACTGTCAAGTATAGTTTCCCCATTTCATTTTTCATCAGTTCTACTTCATTTTCTCAAACTGGTGTTTTCCCACAATAACTGGTATCGATTCCTATAACCATCATCGGTCCCCTCAACCATCATTGGTCATCTTAACCGGTGTCGGTTTCCCTATTTTAATTCTTAATTGAAACATTGACCAAGTCTACCTACTAGTATCTATTCTTTCCCATTCTTACTACTTTGTGTCATCTACAGAATACAGTTTCACCAGGTCAATGCTAATTCACATGGTGTTGACTCGCAACCAAACCAATGCCCTTATATTTCAACTAGTTTTAAGCTACTCCCCCATCGGCCTATCATCGCCTTCCATCCTGTCGCTATGGATCCAACTCATCTTATCAAAATTCTATCGTTGATGAGGAGTTTAGAAGACTCCTTGACCAAAATTCCATGGCCTTACAATACTATCTTACCCACTCATCTACCTTAGACTCCTCGGGATCAGATAGTATATGGAATGCTTGTATCTATTCCTCCTTCCCTCGCCCCCACTTTTGCATCAACTACCACTATCTTGGTGCTTCCCTCATCCACATTACCCCTTATTTTCTCTCGAGTTAGATCCCACCTTTTCCATAATTTCTGCCCCAATGACATCTATTGCACCTATGGTGTCAACCATTCCTTCACCAACCACCTTAAACATGGCCCCATCTACCCCCTTTTCCTCGTATATACCAATTACATCACAACCACCTCTAGTTTTGGAAACCCACACCCCGTTCCAAAACCTAGTTCTTTCCATCCTCAATCTCTACCACCCATTACCAGAGAGATCATTTGACCACCCCACCTATTTACACACATCACTAGTAACCTTGATCTCGTTTATCACTTATTGAGGTACATTCCTCTTATATCTATCCCCCTTCATAGTTTTCATATTTGGAACCCCATGTCTTGGGATGCCATCCACATCATACACCATCATAAACCTCCCTTTTACTGCAGGAGGAACCCATTATTCATAACCCACTAATGACCTCTTTAGGATGATGATGGAAAATATGCATACATTAGAAGCATCAATTTATGTCTCTCATAACTCCGTAACCTATGATGAAATATGTAATGATCCTATTTCATCCATCCATTCCTATTCACCCATACGTATGCTTTGGGAAATTCCCAATTTTAATCATTTCAATAGTAAAGAGGTGCCATGAGACACTTACGGTCATTCAAACATGGGTTGCTACCTAATTTCCCATGATAATGCTTTTTCTCTGAACATTTCCCATCTCCTAACAAGACCGCCTAGATTGGTACAGCAATTTACCTAGACATTCCATATAATCATTTAACCAAGTGGCTTAAGCATTCCTGAACCACTTATTGATCAATGTAGTCAAAAAATTCACCATGAACGACCTATATTCAACACGAAAATATGACAATGAATCTATCGCAGATTTCGTTGCTCGTTAGCGAAGTCTTATCAACCAATTAACATTCCAGTTACCTCAAATTGAACTTATTGAGTTGTTCACTAGAGCTTTTGCAAGACACATCTCACCAACTCTGCAGGTAAAACCTTCCACACCTTTGACAAAGCATTCACCATGGCACAAAAGCTATAAATTTATGCCATTGAAGAAAATAAAATCCAATTACTGAAACAAGAATGCCCCATTCAAATAAAAGGATTCTTCTTCATCTTCAAAACTCCAAAATAATTATTCAAAAGCCAAAGGATTTGCCAACGTGGTAGTTCTCAAAGATGGTCCATCTCATCCCTCTAATCAAGCTAAACCTTCCTCCAATGTCTCCCTTATTCGGACTTTTAGGTTTTAACAGGAACAGAAATGAAGTACACTTGATTAGAGAGCCCTATTCTTTAGTCTTGGAAAAGAAGCTTTTAAAGTTGGAGCCATTACACTTCCCCCTATAACACCTCATACTGATTTTGATCTCACTCGTCCCTATGCTTTCATGGTATAAGGAACATGACTACTATAATTATCATAACATCAAAGGCCATAGTGATGGTAATTACATAACTTTTAAGAACATTGTTTAAGAGATGATAGATAATGGAAATCTCATCGTGGACAACATGAACGCGCCGGAAAATCAAAATTTTCACATCTTTAAGAAGTATTTCCCTAACCATAAACCATCATCTAATCAAAATAGTTAACCTTCAACCAACAACAATAATTTCTATGAAGTTCCACATAGTTTTTGATATCGTATCGGTCGTTCCTCAAATTCCACCTATTTCGTCTATCGAGGAAATTTTGGAACAAGATCTTCTACCAAAAAGGAGCATACCTCTTCCACTCCTTCACCCTAGAGGATTTCCCTTCATCTCTCCTTCTTCACTCATGGGGAATCCATTATTTATGTTAATGCCATTTCACCATCTACCTCACAACCTACTTTGAGCAGTCAACAATAATAACTCTCCCACCCATGGGAGAATCATCTTCACCTTCTCCTCCACCAAAGGATAATTCTACCTCACTCTTCCTACCATCTCTCCTACCCATGGGAGATTCTTCAAACACGCCACTACCTGTTGGGGACAATTCTCCCTTAGCATCCCAAGATCCTATTGACTGATCTCGGCTCTTTTACCCATAGAGTCTGAAGGCTAATCAATTCCCTGTCTCACAAACATATTTTACATGGATTGCCACCAAACCAACTACATCTCCTCTTACATCAGTCATTTTTTCATGGCTAGCTGATCGCTTGGATTAGGTTGATAATTTTATGCTCAAGGGACATCTTCAGCTCTCCTTTTCAACTCAAATGCAAATGTTTCCTAAAGATACCCCCATGATATATCCAAATTTATTTCCAACAACCAGATCAAGCCTAACCATGCATGTTCAAGCGTTCTTCTTCTTCATCACCTCTACCTACATCTGAACCTTTACCCATGACTAAAACCATTCTAATGCCTAAGAACCTACCCACATTTATACTTTTTCTATATCTAGACCCATCACTACCTTGGGTGTCATCTTTGATGTCAAGCCTTACCCATCCACCTGTCAAATTAGATTTATCCACGTCTTCCCAAACCTACACCAAAATTATTCCTCTACCTAAAATGAAGACCTAGCCTTCTAGGCCACATATGCCGGTCTCTCCTGCCACACCTTTATCACCTTCACCCCTTTCGTCCATCTTAGGGCCTCACCCATCAACCCTAGCCAAACAATCTCCTACCCAAGGCTAGTCAAAAGATAATAAACCTCCTACTTCATCATGATCCTTCATTACACCTCATTTACCTACACGACAAACACCCCCTCGGCCTCACCTATACATTTCTTACCACCTATACCTCCACCAATTACTATAACCCCAACTTTTCCCACATGACTTTAACCTATACCATCCACCTAGCCTCTACCAACCACTTCCACCATAACTCTATTGTCTCCATGGGTAACCTGTCCTCTTCCACCATCTTCTTTCCCTTTTGCATCACATACTCTTGTGTCACATTTACCCAAGAAGGTGTAACCCAAAGACAAGAACCCACTACCCTTCAATAAGGTAGTTAAACCAACAAAACCTTCCATTGCTAGCTCTTCTACCACACCTTTACCCAAGCAGATGCCATCAAAACCTAAGATGGTACCACCTACCAAACCAGTGGTCAACCCATTCCTCCTCCTATAACGCCTCTTCCCTCACAATCATCTACACCTTTACCGAAACCCACACTCACTTCCCATTGTGATTTGTTGGCAGGGTCCTATGCCAACATTATAGCTAACCTCTTAGAGACCTCTGTCATCACATTACTATTGCTTTGACCTTATGACCCCCTTAAACCCAAACTATAAGGGTTTAATGAAACTAAAATTTATGCCTATCATCGTGTGCTTTAGGACATGATGATGTAGAAGGTTATAAGGCCCTAAAAATTGTTCTTCTCCAACTATGTCCTCTGAAGTAAATTTGAACGATGATGATTTTCTTGATGAGGACCATGTTCCACCTTCACATGTCACCACACATTATCATCCCTTACTTCTTTAATGACACACATATCCACCCCCACAACCCTTTTTTCCACCTCCAAAATTCAAGATCAACATGGTTCGTATCAGAGAGTTGTCCAAACCACCACCCAAATATCAGTGTGTCTTACTCATTTCACAAGGCTCTTCCCCCATTAGGTTTTTTCCCATCATGTCATTACACTACTCATGACACACCTTCTCCATCTACCACCTTCCCTCATATTAACATGGTCCAAGTTTGCCACCCACGCCCAGAAGGACAAAGGAAAGAAAAAACAACTAGCCCATCAACCAATCTCGTGCCCAATATACCATCTACACCCACACCCAAAATCACCATTTGAGGACCCACATACCCTATTTCTGATGGGGTCACCCATTGTACAATGATAAAATAATTACATCAATCCCCTCTAAAAATTTCTTTGTATGATCTCGTCCAAAATTTTGAATCTCATAGACAAGCCCTTATGGAGGTTTTACAATCCATCAAATTTTTACCTAACGACCCCACACCAGTAGCCTCCATTATCACCTCTCACCATGTGGCTTCACTTACCAAATCATATCCTTCTTCTACCCCCATGCCCACTCATCAAGTTGCCTCCCTTAGTTTATCTGATGAGGAGATTGTACCTCTCCAATCGAGATGACCCTAATCCTACCCTTTTCATTTCCGTATATATAGATAACATGTGTGTATGACATCTCATGATCGATGGTGGTGCTAGCATCAACATCATATCCTCCTCACACGCATACAATCAAATGCGCATCCCTTAAAATTATATGCATAATAACCTAGTTATGTTGTGCTCCAAGTAAATGATGCCATCATGTCCACCCTTGGCACCATTATTCTTCACGTTCGCGTAGGCCCTCGCACTATCCTAGAATTATTCTACATCTTAGAGGGAGAGTTCTAGTATAACCTATTGCTTGGAAGACCTTGGATTTGCGTCATGGGTTGTGTCCCTTCAACTTTACACCGTTGTGTAAAATTTGAACATGAAGGGCATAACTATACTATCCCAACCAACCCGTCACCATTCAAAACTTGTAACATGTTGTACCAACCTAATGATGTCCTTGTACTAGTTAAGGAATCTTCCACTACCCCCACTTCTCCTTCACCCATGGCCCCATCCACCAATGTTTCCACCACCTCTCCCACACCTAATTCTTCTATTCCTACTACTACCACAACCTCTACAGACTGGCCCATCTACTTCCCAACCAACCTATAGCCCTCCTGCCCAATCGTCTAGTGATTTTTATCCCCTACTACCCACATATCTACTACCGATCCTCTAAAGGTGTTTTTATACGCCTCACTGCGGGGGTATTACCACCTCTACAATATTAACACATTCCTCACTCCACAAGAGTATGGAAACCTATGCTAGCACCCTCATTATGACTATTGCATAGGAGAGGTTTTCCCTTATGGTCCTCCCCACCTTCGCACTAACTTAACATATGGAGGACTCAATGGTTCCACCTATTCACCCAAACATGACCCTTTTCATCTGACCTCTAATCTCTCACTAACCACCACTTTTCCCACACTTTCCTTCACTCATTGCACATGGAAAGGCTTTGGCTTCAGTTTTTATGAATAAGGTTGTCATACCATCATTTCCATGTACCACCCATAAACACAAAAATTGTAGTGGCATTGGATTTTCTACACCATCTTCTAAGAAGGCCCACATTGACCTCATTGAGGATGACAAACCTTCTCCACCCCATTCACCAATGTCACCACCTTCACCCATGGAGTCCATAGATCTTGAATCTATTCCTCCTAAAAAAATTCATGAACATAATTTCCCTGGGACCTCTGACTTATCAACGTGATGGTGAGGCTCCTTCTTCTTTTCCCTTCCTATATCTTGACATGATGATGATGATACACCTTCTATTAACGTCATTCAATGTCAGGATGATGAGTCCATCCTCACCTACCTTGGTGTGGAAGATTCTTATATTCACTGGTCATTACCTTCTGAGACGTAAACCATGTTGAATGAATCAACCATTGAAATCAACATTAACACTCAGGACAACCCACACATCTTAAAGATAGGCCAATCTTTAGATGTTGTTGAACATGAATCTTTTACTTCTTTCCTCTGGGACCATAGAAATTTTTTACTTGGTCTTATGTTGATATGCCCAGTATTGACCCAAACATTATGGTCCATAATATCGTAACCATTCTTGATGCCAAACCCATAAAACAAAAGCTATGGAAAATGCATCCTTGCATTTCCCTTCTTTTCAAAGAAGAAATTCAGTGCCTTCTCTTGATTTCCTTCATCCTACCCATTGATTATCCCTAATGGATTTCTAATATCATTCCTGTCACAAAAGTGACATGGGGACTCCACATTTGCATGGATTTTCATGACCTCAACTTAGCTTACCCCAAAGATGACTTTCCTCTACCAGGAATTGACCAACTAGTTGATCTCATTGCCAGCCATGAGATGCTATCACTCATGGGTGGTTTCTCAGGTTATAATAAAAATATTACTCGCTACATAAGATCAACACAAAACTACCTTCATCACTCCTTAGGGGACCTTTTGCTATCGAGTCATGCCTTTT
This sequence comes from Taxus wallichiana var. yunnanensis, assembly GCA_018340775.1. Classification (NCBI taxonomy): domain Eukaryota; kingdom Viridiplantae; phylum Streptophyta; class Pinopsida; order Cupressales; family Taxaceae; genus Taxus; species Taxus wallichiana. The sequence continues at coordinate 371,857,426 of CM031236.1, forward strand.
GGCCTTAAAAATGTTGGTATTACATATCAGCAATCCATGACTTATATCTTCCATGACATAATGCATCGCATATTGGAAGATTACATAGATGACCTTCTTTCCAAATCAAACATCAGATTGGACATCTAACAGTCCTTAAGGTCATCTTTGACCACCTCATTAAGTATTGTGTTTTCCTTCAACCAAAGAAGTGTGTCTTCACGGTAATTTCAGGAAAGCTCATTAGTTTCATCATTTCTTTGTGTGGTATAGAAGTTGATCCTGCTAAAGTAAAGGCCATTCTGAAATTCCTCTGCCTACTAATCTCTATCAACTTCAAATTTTTCAAGGTAAGTTGTAATCTATTCATCATTTTATTTCACAACTTTTGACTATTGTCATTCATTTCATCATCTCCTCAAAAAGGATGTCTCCTTCAAATGGGATGATGAATGCCACAAAGCCTTTGATGCCTTAAAACAATACCTTCTTCAACCATGGTGCTCATTCCCCTAAAGATGACCAACCCTTTTACCTATACATTTCTTCCATTGATCATTCCTTAGGTTCATGCTCACTCATCACGATGATGAAAGCATAGGGAGAAAGCAGTTTATTACATAATCCATACCCTTTTGGACTATGAAACTAGGTACACCCATGTTGAAAAACTTTGTCTTAGCCTTAGTTTTTTTATCGCCACTAAACTTCGTCATTACCTACTCAACCACAAAACCTTTTTCATCACTAACATTGATCCCCTACATTACATGTACGCCAAACCCTACCAACATCAACGTGTTGCACGCGTTGGCTCATGCTTCTTGTAGACCTTGACCTCAAATTCATCCACAAAAATATATCAAGGCCAAACCATCATTGACCAACTAGCAGATGCACCTCTTTCTGGAAATCATCCCTCTAACTTTGATTTTCGGACGAATCCATTGCTACCCTCTCTTTGGATGATACCACTTACTAGATGACCTTATTCTTTGATGGTTCCAAATGTTAGCGTGGAGGTGGTGTAGGTGTTATCCTCATTCCTCTTGATGGTGAACCTATGCCTTTATCTTTCAAACTAGATTTTGATTGCACTAACAACATCATCGAATATGAAGCACTCGTATTAGGCCTTCAAACCGCCATCACCCTAGATGTTAAATAAATTAATATCTTTGGTGATTCCCAACTAGTTGTAAACCAATTCAATGGTATATACCAGTTTCGTAACAAAATACTCCAAAAGTAAAAGCATCATGTTCAACATACTTTTGACTACCTTTTACCATTACTGAACTTCAAACCACCCCACATTCTACTAATAAATTTGTGGATACCATGGCCTACTTAGCTTCTCAGATACCCACTTCGTCTTCTGACTCCAAAATATTTTTCATAATACAAAGGTTGTAATCACCTTCTTATTTATCTCGAGATGTCAACTCCATCGGAATTATTTGCACTTGACCCACGTGACCTTTGGTATAAGCAGTTTGTAGACTACCTTTCCCTTTCCATTTTGCCTCTTGATCTCACTCGTAATGGACAATGCACCTTTCTTAAAGGTGTCTCTCACTATGTCATCATGGGTGGTCTTCTTTATAAATGTGGCTTCGACGGTATTCTCTTACGATGCCTTACAAGTTCTGAAATTCCCTACACCATCAAGGAAGTTCATGATGGAATTTTTGAGGTCACTTTAGTGGCTTAGTTGTCACTAAATGCATTCTTTTCCTAGGATATTATTGGCCAACCCTAAACCATGACTATTGTGACTATGTCAAATGTTTTGTGAAATGCCAGCAACATGCTAATCTTCATCACACACCTAGTCATGCCTTACAAGTCACACAAGACCTTTGGCCTTTCTCTCAATGGGGTTTGGATCTTGTTGGAGATATCAATCCTCATTCTTCACAACACCATCAATGGATTATAACCACTACTGAATACTACACTAAATGGGTAGAATCCATTCCCCTCATTTCTACAAAATCTAAGAGAAAATTTTGAATTCATCAACCATCACATCATTTTTCTTTGGTGTCCCTCACCGCCTCATCATTGATAATGGAAAGAAATTAAAAAACAAAACCCTACAAAATCTTTGTGATGCTTTTGGCATTCAACTTAGTTTCTCTTCACCTTACTACCCACAAACAAATGGCCAAGAAGAATCAACCAATAAAACCTTGAACAAAATTCTTATGAAAGTAGTTGTGATTACTGGGAAGGATTGGCATATGCACATTCCTTTCACCTTGTGGGATTACCACACTAGTATTCACACTTTGACTACAGTTACACCTTTCTCTCGGTCTACTGATCGAGGTTTTCTTGCCTCTCGAAGTCTAGATTCATCTCTTCGCATCTCACTACAAGACATGCTTAATGATGATGACTTTCACCATGACCGTTTAGCACAACTTGAGTTGTTAAATGAACGTCGTCTCAATGCTCTTGATCATCTCCAAATATACCAAAAATGTATCAAACGTGCCTATGATAAATGTGTCCATGAATGAACCTTCCAAGTTGGTGACCTCATCTGAAGGAAAATCAACATGTAACCAAAGAGGAGAAAAGTAAGTGGGGAAAATTTGCTCCTAATTGGCTTGGACCCTATATCATTACTCATACCTATGGATCAGTGTGTTTATCGTTTGTCTTCACTCGAAGGTAAACCCAAACTTGAGCCCTCAATGCCTTGCATCTTAGACCATTTTATTGTTGAAATCCAGTCCTATATCACCTTTATGTCTATTGACCACTCATCCCTTGAGTGCCATTCACCTTCCATGTTACCTATTTTGAGGATCAATAACTAAACAAGAATCATGTGATTACCCATCACCTTTCAGCCTTATCTTTAATATGAGTACCACATCTCTACTCATGGAATGATTCTCATGGATACTTTTCATATTTTTCAAAGATATGGAATCCCATGGTCATTCATCACTTGAAACCATCTCTTTCATAGTTAACCTCTATGTGTTATGGTTTTGTCTTCTAAATAAGAACCTAATCTTCCTCTATAGTCTTTCCCATGACTTAAAACATCCAAAAGTAAAATGGGATTCAACTCCTTGAGTCAAACTTCTAGAAATAAGATGACTCCCTCAAAAGGGACATCTCTTCTCTCTATCTCACTACTATAAATAGACTTCTCCCTCGAAGGATAGCTATACAAAGCTATCCATATTGCACATAGTCTATCATAAAAAAGGACTATCCTTGCAAAAACAAAATAAAATATTCAGAAGCTTCCCACATTGATCAACTTCATGAAGACCTCAAGGAGATAATATACTCATCCCACATAGACTTCCCACATTGATCAATCTATCAAAAACAAAAACAAAAGAAGAAAATAATAACTTTTTCATCATGGACTTGCCTATTTTTTATCATGGGTTTCTTCCAGTAAACATGTTATCATACACTAAGTTACACTAAACCACCCATTTTCACCTCATTTCCTTTTCACCCTAATTTTCTATCTACTCAAGGGACTTGCCGTAAACATGAAATTTCGTGATCATGTGACTTTCTTCACCCTTAGCATAGTCAAACATGCAACGCCTTTAGGGTCTTATGTTCATAATCCAATCTCTAGTATGGAAGACTCGTTATGGTTCTTATCAATTAGGTGGATATTTTTGTCACCTCTTACCATTCACCTTCTCCATTACTTATTGATTACCCTATATAGGACTAGACCATCGATATCTACATTTTAAAGATTTCCACTTTCACCTAAGACTCAACCATGCCTATGACCTAGACTCAATCATGCTTGAAACCTACCAACCCATTCCTCTACCTCATCATATTATTCCCTAGCTTATGGAGAACTACATTAGGCCGAGGCCCCTTTTCATCAAGGCTATGTAGGTAGCACTTCAGAGGGCATGGGGCCCTTAGAGGTTAGCTTGGCCACTCTTTACCCTAACCCATTTCTTCCCACATGTTTGTCTATTAACATTCTACGTAATTAATTTCCATTTTTATAACACTTGGAAAATTACCACACATACATATCTACCATGTTATCACATCATAAAAACATCCAATCAACCATTTCACATTTCCATGATATCAAAGATTTTGGAAATTTACACCATAACATACATATAACTCATCATTTATTTCCCATGTTACCAATAACTTGGAAATTAAATCAAAATTAAAAACAAGACTCCACCATACCTAAATGACCTAACTCAACCATGCCTAAACCGACCTGACTCCATCATGCCTGAACATGACCTAACTCAACCATGCCTAAATGACCTGACTCCATCATGCCTAATCCGACCTAACTCCATCATGCCTAAACTGACCTGACTCCATCATGCCTAAACCGACCTGACTCCATCATGCCTAAACCGACCTAACTCCATCATGCCTAAACCAACCTGATTCCACCATGCCTAATCCACCTAATTTCCATCCATACAAAAATAACAATAGAACTTTCAAAACATAAGTACATCATCCATAACCATCGATCTCACCATCTATAAATAAAAGTTTATGTATCCATCAAATATACACTGATACAAAATAATACAAGTATCTCTCAGGTATAACCTCAAAATCTTTAGCACACAAGCCTAGTATAATAATCAACTCACAAAAACTATCATCTGACCTCACTATCATTGCACACAATCCGGTATATATGAAAAAAAAAAACAAAATGATGATATACAAAGACATCAATCATCATCGGCCCATCTAATGTTCATATCAGTCTCATCTTTCTTCTCCTCCTCTCTACCTATCTAATGCCCTACCAGCATCTCTCCACCCTCCATGGGTCTAGGTCTCACCTCCTCCTGGCCTACAGCTAGGTCAAGCCTCCATGAACTAGTGGCCTCACCCTAACCCTGTCTTGGGGCTTGTCGGCCCCCTGTACTCTCTGCACCATATGTGTGGCATATCATCCTCTCACTCGAGGCTTTCTGTGCTCTATACTCTACATAATAGGGGACATCTATCTTGTTCATCATCTAGTGAGCCTGGTAGTATCTGGCCTCATTCAGGGAATCCCTAAATCTTGTCATTGGCATTATCTATGGTGGTGTCATAGGTCTTGCAGTAACATGTGAGCTCTATCCTACTAATGATGGTCTCATCCCTTGTCCTTGTGAACTCTTCCCTACTCCATGTATCGTGGGACTTGTCTCACTATATCCTCTAATATGGGACCCTGTCCCTAGGCCTGTGAGGGTGCATGTATTGTGACCTAGGCATGTAGGCCCATAATCTAAGCATGGGTAGTGTCCAAATGACCCTACAAACCTGTTACCTATGCTTGTAAGGTGGCTATGTATTTTCCATCACCATCCCCACCCTGTGTGAGTACCTGTCCCTATAGAACCTGGGCCTGTAGGGCTACCACATGTGCCTATAACGTGGCAACTTATGCCTTTGAACTGTAAATTCCCCTGTAATACTCCTAGCTATGTTAAAAGGGTGGCCACCTACCCCTGTAGGGTGTCCCATTGAACTGTAATATTGGCTAGGTCGGGTTTCCTTAGCCTCGATGGTGTTTCTTTCGTAGTTGTGCCACCCACACTACCAATATATATTAGTAATCTTGATGTCATCAATCTTTTAGTCCACCACCTACTCCTCTCGCCTTTCGGCAAGACATCGGTTTTGGTAGAGGTATAGGCCTCTCCACGTCATCTCTCATGTACTATGGGAATGGTGGAGGCACGTCTTAGGGCAGCCCAAAATGTCATCTGACCCTATCAATGGGAATCATCTCGTGCTCATGAGACGGCATCCCTATATCCATCGAGTATTTGTAGCTCATCAACTCCATTATCATGTGTATGTAAGAAGAGAATCCAACATATGGCCTCTAAATGATGTCCACCCGAAAATCCCTCCAACACGCACCTATAATATATACATCATGTGCAGCCCTAACAGCCATGTGCTCTCTCCCTAAACAATACCCAACATCGGTAAATAACTCAAACCAAGCTCACATCGAATGCATAAGGCCAGGGAAAACAAAATAGATACACACATACGATGTGCTCATATGCCCAACAGTGAAGAAGAAAGTTAAACACAAACTAAACCTTCGTAGCCTCCCATAGGCCCACAACTCTCTGTATAACTACACCAAGAATTTTGGTGCCCAAGAAAAACAGGTCCTATCCTCCATCATGTCATAGATAACCCCCATCAATGCTCGTGGGAATATCCCCTCCTCCAAAAAGCAACACACAACCTCCATAATCAATAAAACCAACCTCATCTCCTGAGTATGGGCTGCGTACATGTCCCCATAGCTCAGGCTCGCACTATGGTATCTCAACTCCATCATCACCTCTCCAAAAAATGCCACTATCATCTCCTCTAATTCCTATGTTGAAATAGAATAAAACTTCTCTCCCACTATAGGTAGTCATTGGATCCTATATTTATCCTCTAGGGTGATAGTGATCTCACCCATTGGTAAGTGGAATGTATTGGTCGTTGAATCCCATCTATCGATGAGTGCGACCATCAAAATCAAATCTCAAACTATATGTATGTAACATCAGATCCCAATCAAGAAAACATCCATCATGTTCCTCCACTCCTTTATAATCACAATCGATCGTACCACTAGCAACAGAGGCGGTAATCTATCCCTCATCTGTAGCTGGTCTCTATCCTTCATCCAACAAACCACAACATTGTTCATCCTTGACCATACCCAACATACATTTTACCCAACACACCTATTACATGACATAACTATTTCCCACCACACCCTACCCAAACAACAACCCTATCGACTACCCCTTTTTCCTAGTGAACTTATTATTACCTATTCTCCCTTATTCTACTACCCCCACCATTGCCCAAACACCCATTTTCCCATCTTTTCCCTAAATACACCTTCCCTTAGCCCTCCCTTGACTAATTTCCTTCCCCCTACCCTTTCCTTCCCCTCATTTCTCATGATTCCTAACCGGTGTCGGTTGCCTTAACCATCACTAGTTTTCCTCGACTGATGTCGGTTCCATTTCACTAGTGTCTGTCATCTCATACTTGGTGATGCCGATGAGCAAAGGCCAACCAACATCATCCAACCCCAAACTAACTTCGATCTCTATCACGCAATAAAATCACTGAAACCCCCTGCATATCATAATTTTCTCAAAAAAACAACCTAAAACACCTAATCTACCCTACCCAAACCTACCCTAACTTCATTCCCACCCCTATTTACACTATCTAGGACCCCCTCCCTCATTTCATTCGTTTTTACCTACAAATGCAAATTCATTTTCCACCCAAACCCCCTTTTTACCCAACCAATTTAAAACATCATTTTCCACTAAATAATAGAAGAGGATTGAATCATACCTCATATTGATGTCGTCGTGGTGGTGGTATGTCCAGGCGTTGCGTCGGTGGTCCACCTGAACCCTCTCCTTCCTTCGGCATCACAAAATCCACTCCTTACCTTGAAATCAATTGGCCCCAATCAATCTTGTGGACTCACCTACCAAACATCAATCACCCGCTACAAGGCTCACCAACTCAATTCTCCACCTCATCTTGTCACTTTCCACAATGGCACTATGGCTTTGTCATTTTCACAAATGAAAACAAGTTAAATTGAATATGTAGAATATGGATTTTTCTTTTTATTAACCCTACCAGCCATGACCGATGTTCGTCATAATAAAACAACATCGGTTACTTTATAACTGGCATCGGTTACCTGCCAATATCATTTTTACCCCTTTTTTCCCATTTTGGCCTCAACTCATCATTTCCCTATACCCTTTGACCTCACCCACACTTATTACAGCCTACCTACAAGCCCAACTACCCCTACATTTCCTTAGTTGCATCTCAAGATTTTTAATTTACCTATACCTTGGCCTTACCCATGCCATGACCTATTTATCTAGACCTGACCTACTTGGTGTGACCATTGACCTTGTGTACTCGTTATTCTTTGCGATATTATTACCTATGTTTTCTTTATTAACAACTATACCTTGGCTATTGTCATGCCATTTATCCTAACAAAACCTTTTTGTATTGAAACATACCTAGACATTCCTACACACTGACCTACTTTGTGTTTCCGGACCATATCCTATGCCTTGAATACCGAATCACTTCCCCCTTGTTTGGATAAACCTATCAACCTTGGATGATGTACACTTTGCAAGATCTTAAACACTGGTAAAGTATTACAATCTATATGTATGTGTACATTTTATTTCCATTACACATTACCCAATTTGACCTCGGCCTATTACCTATTACCCGATTTGACCATCACCCTTTCCCACAGCACTCATACCATTCCCCCACTTACCTTCACTTCCACCAACTACACATTTATCAAACCACTTACTCGATTCCATATACCACCTCATCAATTCCTTTTTTGAGAGGGGTCACCTTTACCTACACTTAGGGTAACCCCTCTCTCACCCACACATGGGGCAATCACTTCCTATTTTTCTCAGCATCGCTTACCAATACAAGCTACGCGATAAAAGGGGGCAAAATGTAGACACCAAATTTGGGTCACACTCCCCTTTACCCCACATGTATATTAATTTAATTACTTGTAAATAAATTAATTCCCATTATCACAATATTCATTAATAAATACCTTAATTAAACTAATTTCCACCTCACCCCACCTCATCACCTATAACACCTCATCATAGACCTATTCTTAGCATGTTTCCTTTTAACTAGGACTCAATATCTACTTACCATAACTAACTGATACTTAGTCTAACCCTAACACTAGGTGCCTATTCTTTCTCTAATAGTATGCTCATTTACTTACATGGAAAATACCATTTTGAACCAAACCAACAGGTAGGCGGTAGAAAGATAGCCAAGATTTGTTGTTTTGGCAACCTAGGATTTCCCAATGATAGTTTAGGTTAACCAACGTCAGTTAACGTAAACTATCATTGGCTACCATATATTCACTTTGGTAACCTTGTAGCAGAGGTTAGAATAAATTTTTTAGTTTTGAAGAAGAGAATTCTGCATGCAACACACACCAGAGCACTCTTGCACATCCGAAATCCCTGAACAAACACCAAGAATAATCGAAGGTTAAGCACTCAAGGTAACATTTTGGGAAGCATTGTCATGGCATTGACCACCAGTTTCACAAATCAATCATCACCCTCATCCAACCACTAGTCTACAAGTACAAGTAAGTGCATTTGGATCTGCATCTTTCCATACTTATTTAGATCAATTTCTTTATCTCTGTTTTGGGAGTCCCAGTCTCCTTTACATCTCATCACCTCCCACCTTCCTGTCAATCCCTCCACATAACCACCTACAACCTCCCAACTCTCTATACCTGACCCTAGACATCTCTGAGAATTCTCAGCGTCTTTGGCAACCTAATCCTCATTCTCCCATTCTTTGTACAATCACAGAGAATCACCAAAACCAAAATTTATTGAGTTTCTATCATCCCGACCCTACCAACTCTAATTCTACCAAGGAGACAAGGATAGAAGAGAGAAAATAAGATAAAACTAAACTAACAAGGTGATACACCAAAGGAGTGATGGACATCTATTTCTACAAATTGAAACATATTATAAAAATGCAACACACATCATGCACAAATTGCTAAAATGTAATGAAGGATCAGAATGAAGCAAACAACACAAGAAAGGATTGAAAACTCATTCACAGAGCTTGCATTGTCATTTTCATTTTTAAATATGGTGCATTACAACAACAAGGAGGAAAACATGTTACAATCCTCAAAAAGGTATGATATTCCACAAATTCACTTTCAGGGTGAAGGAGGGAGCCTGCAGAACATAAAAACATCCAACCCTTTACAAATGAGCCAAATTTGGCTTTTAACAATGAAAACCTGAGTTTAGGAAGGAGAAACGTGGGAAAAATGAAATGAATGATTCAACCACCAACCAAATCCATCAAAATAGCATGGGTACCCTTAAAATTTCATTCCCCAAGATTTTTGACCATGCTGGAGAAGAATGGAAGCCATACTACATTAAAAATGGTGGTTGAATGTCGGTTCTGCTCTTTTCCCCATGCATGAGGGTGTTTTTCTAATTTTTCTCTCACTAAACTACACCAAAAACAAAATTGAAGATTCCATCATGTAGAGGACTTCAATATCCTTCTAGTGACACCAAAATTGAGAAAAACCAAGCTTTGGATCGAAAGATATGCCCCTTTGAAGATTTAGGGAAAAACTAGGGCAAAAATCGGGTCAGCAGGCGAAACCTAAAATTTTTCCCCTTTTTTGAATTTGGGAAAATTTCCCCAAAAATCTCCACGCCCCACCACTCCACTACCATGTGGCACATTCCCATTATTCATGCGGGTTTGAATGGCTATTTTATGCCTTTTTCTAATTTTGGAATAAATTCCAAAATCCCTCATGCCCCGCCGCTCCGGGACATGTGTCATGCTTTGATTTGCACGGCCTCGAATCAAATATCTTTCCTCTGCGGGCCCGCAAGAAAAATTATTCCTTTGTGCCATTTTTTGGACTTTAGAAAAATTTCCAAATTCTCCATGCACCCCTAACCTCTGCTGCAATCGGGACACATGGCATCCTCCCATTAGTCCGCGGGGTTTAAACAAAATTTCCATTTTCTCTTAAGCGTGCCTCCAAGACAATTTTTCCTTTGCGCCATTTTGAACACTTTGGTGACATGCCAAATTTTACTCCACCTCTCGAATCCCACTTGGTCTAATGGACACATGGCACATTCTTATTAGTTGCGGGGCTTCTGGGTAAAAAATTTCATTGCACCATTTTTTTGAAATTTTCTCAACTTACCCCCGTCGGTCCGACCTCCGCCGCGAATAGGACATGTGGTAACTCCTCATTGGTGCAGGCCTCAAACCATTTATTTCCCTTATGGGCTCGTGGGAAAAAAATTTCTTTGTGTCCCACCCATTCCTTAGATATTTCTCTAACTTACTTCCAGCGACTGCAATTCCGCGCGCCACATAGCACATTCCTATTGGTTGCGGACCTTCCCAAGGAAATTTTCCCTCAAAAACTCTGTCGAGCCATAACTTGTAAAATACAAGGAGTTAGAAGGAAAACTTTACCTTTCTGGAAAGGTGAGAAAATTATCTATCTGATGAAGCCATTTCCAGATAATTTTGAGTTCCTGAAAAGTGAAAAATTTGACTGAGACACAAGGAAGGAGGGAATGAAATAAAGTTAGTCAAAATAAGCAAGGGGCTTATTTTGGATAACAATTTTGGCGACTCGGAGGGGTCATCTTCCTGTTGGATGAAGTGACCAGCTACTTGAAGCAATCCATTGGGCATGGGGTCATCAACTTAACTACCTGGTACTCTCAACTCATTAGAAAATTTCTAGGAAGAAGAGTGTGAGAGTAGAATATCACTTGATCTAGAACATGGCTTGCAAAGATGCATCCTTAAGACAGCAAAGCTTGTGCTAAATAACTTAGGAAATGTAAAACTAAGCTACAACAAAACAATGTGCACAAGCACTTGGAGGAATGAAAACCTAAGCTAATATGTACAAGGTGAGGAGTTTCCCTTCTAGTAGCAATGCTTTAGATAGATTCCATTGACTGGAATCTGCAAGTCTTCACCATCCAATGTAGACAATTGGAAGGCATTGTTGTTCTTAAATTTTGTGACCATGTAGGGGCCACTCTAAATGGCATCAAACTTTGAATGTCTTCCTGGATTTTCTCGGTCGCATCCCATTTCAAACTAAATCTCTAACTTGGAAGGTTCTATCCTTATCTTTCTTATCAAAGGTTCTCTTGATCAAGGCTTGGTCCTTCTCTATTGTTTGATTTGCATGATCTACGATTTTATGGATTTCCATCAATTCTACATATCTAACCTCCATGGGTTCAAACACCAAAAATTCCAATTGCTTCATGAGTTCCAACGTTGGCAACTCAAGTGACATAGGCAAGATTTTCTCTCTTCCATAAACAAGTCTAAATGGAGAGTTACTAGTGGATCTCTTGGGAGTTATCCTATCAAACCATAAGGCTGATTTAAGTTTAGTGTCCCAAGTCCTCTCGATTTTCATGAAGAGTCCTCCCGATGATCTTTAATAGGTTCTTGTTGGTAGACTCACTTGGCCATTACCTTAAGGGTAATAATTTAATGAAGTGCTCAAATAAATCCCATTCTTAACATCCCAAAACGTTACCTTTGATAATATGAATGTCAATGCATTATTTGATATTATAGTGGTAGGTATACCAAATATGGTTACTATCCACTCATAGAAGTCTAGAATGTTAGATTCATTTGCCTCTTTGAGTGTCACTTCCTCAGTCCATTTGGTGTAGTCTATTTTGTTAGAATCCACTTTTGTCCTTGGCTTGAGTTTGGGTTAATGACTCAATGAAGTCCAAACCCCATTGCATGACAGATGGTCCACTAAAATTGGGTGCAATGGAAGGGCTGTTAATCTTTCCTTTCCTATGAAGAATGCACAATTTTTGCACCTCTTGATCCATGCATAACAATCACTAAACACCTTGGGCCAATAATATCCGACCTTCATAATATTGGGGCTATCACTCTTGGAGAAAAATGACCCCTGACTGATCCACCATGGAACTCTCCTAACATTCTCTTAATTTGATTTGTCCCAATGCATCTCAACAACACTCCATTTATATCCTTTTTGAACAAGACACCATCAACAAGTGCATATGGGATAGCATGCAATCAAGTGTCTTCTCATAGTTTTGTTCATCTTTGGAGGGCATAGGCATATTTTTAAGAAGTGAATTATGTCTTGGGTCCAACAAGGAGTGAGCATACCACCATTCTCTTCTCTAACACATCTTTGTTCCTTGTTGTCTTGTAATGCCAAAACAACATCCTTCCCATTGCTTACTTCCATTTATTTTCTCAAGACCATCTACTCACACAATCCCTTTCCTCGAACCAGCTTGGTGACTTTGATCTCAATGTCATACTCCATTACATGATTAATACACCCTACACGTTTTTCATTTAGGTCTTATTGAGGAGGAAGTCCTTAACTCCCACATGAGAAACTAGTAGTTGAACCTTGTTGTTTGAAAATAGATGCTTAAATTTCTTCAAACTCCTAATCACTGTAAGAACATTCTTCTCAATGAAGGAATACCTCACCTCATAGTCCTCAAGCTTTGGCCAAAGAACGTAATTGGCTGCTCTGCATTTTCTTTGTTCTATTGTACTAAAATTGTAGAAATGGTATCTGTTAGTGCAAAATCACAGCACCCCGAGTGTCTGTAACTCAATGGGTTGAGACTCTCAGTGCGATTGCATAACATGGAGCTTTTCCCAAGTGTTGGATCTTACGAAATCAAAAAATCTCTCCAGATGAAGGCTGGTTCCTATTCCTCTGTTCAGATGCACATGAAGAAAACACAGAGGGTTTACTCAAAATCTAATCTAACTTGCCAAGGAGACAGGGTAAGAAGATGCATAAAAATAAACCTAAACTAACAAAGGTGATGCACCGAGGAATGAAGAACACCTATCTTGCCAATAAACACAAACCATTAAAATGTGATGCAAGATCATGCACAGATAACAAAATTTGTAGTGAAAGATCAGGAGGATGCAAATGAACACAGAGAGGGTTGAGAATCATCCACAAACATGCATTACTTTCTCCAAATATTGATACAATACACTACAAAATGCCAAGAGGAAAAGTTGCATTACAGTTTTAAATGGGAGGTTTGAACTCCACAAATTCACCTACCAAAGAGAAGAAGGGAGGGGCAAAACAAGAATGTCCAACGCTTAGAAAGAAGCCCCTCCTTACAATTTATAGGAAGAATGAGAGAGGGAAGAGAGAGGAAATCCAAATCTACCCCAACCACCTCTAGGTTGCATTTAATCATCTCATTATGGTGGTAGGTGAGAACCCTAGCAAACTTAAAAGTGGCGAACTGTATTTTGCATTAAAAATGGTTGTTGAAACATCACTTCTGGCCATTACCACGTGCCAGAGATGTTTCTTGATTTTCTCTCTCCAAAATGAACCAAAATTCAAAATTGACCTTGCAATCTTGTAGAGAATTTCACTAGCTTTCCATTTATATAAAGAACGTGAAAATCTAAGCTCTGGATCAAAATTTATGGCCATTTGAAGATTTAGGGCAAAAACAGGCCCAAAACGGATCAGCGGGAAAAAAATTGAATTTTACCTCTTTTTTGCATTTTGGAAAATTTTCCAAAAATCCCCACGCATCCGCCACTTGGATGACACATGTCGCTCACGATCCAACATGAGCCTATCTTTCCTAAATTTTCCGCGGGTCACTTTGGCATTTTGACTTGGACACGTGTCAAAACCCCATTGGATGTGGGTTTGACCCTCCAAGATTTCCTTACGGGATTTTCCAATTCTTGGCGCCACCTAAACACGTGGTGAGATTCTATTGGCTCACAATAAGGGGGGGCTAAAACACTCCTTTTAGATTTTTGGTGAAACACTTAGCCAAATTTCTAACTTTTTTCCCCTTCTGACACGTGGCACGTTCTAATTCATTCGCGGGCCTCCTTGTCTTTTTTTGGCCATTTCACCTTTTTGCATCCCTCGCGTACCTTTGTCCCATCTATCCCGGATAAAAATATCCTGCTTGGTGATTCGATTCAGAAGCTTCCTTGTTCCTGTTTATGGCCTTTTCACCTTTTCGCGTCCCGCACGTCCCTCGTGTACTTTTGTCCCAACTGTCTCGGTTGCTGGGAAAAATATCTTGAACCACCCGAAATGGACTGTCTTTCAACTAACTTCGGCCGATTCGCCCCACGTGTACTTTTGTCCCGACTGTCCCAAACTACGTGAAACAAAATACTTAGATGATTTTTCTCTGTTTTGGGTCGAGTCGGCACCCGCGTCCCTCGCGTCCCGGCCTCCCTAGCTGTCCGCGGACCACCCGGGACAAAAATGTCGACTTAGTTGATTTTCTTACTTTTTGGCCTTAAGCAGTACGACAAACCTCAGTATGACCCGAACCCTTTAGACCCGAAATTCTTTAAAACAATCCTGCAACCTTATTTTTTGCATTTTTTCCATTTTCTCTAACTCGTAGGGATTTCTTCTTGGATGCGAGAGTTAGAAAAAGGCTGAGGGGACCCCAAAAAACATGATTTTGGGCCTCGAATCGATCTACTTGCTTGGGACTAAATAATTTTATGCATGTTATCAAAATTACCTTGAGGGGTGAATTTTGGATAACAATTTTGGTGACTCAGTGGGGTTATGCATGCCGGATGAAGAACGGCCAGCTGCCTGAAGCATCCATTGGGCATGGAGTCATGAGTTGTCTGTTCGGAACCCCAACTGACTTAGAATGTTGCAAGGAGGAAGATGGAATATCACCTGATGGAGCAAGGCCTACAAACACATTCCCAGGAACAGCAAGCCTGTGCCAAAGCACTTAGGGAAAGCAAAACAACCTACAGCAGAACAATGTGCACAAGCACTTGGAGGAATGAAAACCTAAGCTAATATTTACAAGATGGAGAATTTCCCTTTAGTAGCAATGCTTTAGATAGATTCCATTGACTGGAATCTGCAGTTCTTGCCATCCAATGAAGACAATTGGAAGGCATTGTTGTCCTTAAAATTTTTGACCATGTATGGGCCACTCCAAATGGCATCAAATTTTGAATGCCTTCCGGTTTTTCTCTATCTCGCATCCCATTTTAACACTAGATCTCCAACTTGGAAAGATCTACTCTTGGCCTTCCCATCAAAGGTCTTCTTGATCAAAGCTTGATCCTTCTCCATTGCTTGGGATGCCTGATCTCTGATCTCTTGGAGCTCCATCAACTCTGCATATCTCACCTCCATGGGCCCAAACTCAAAGCAACTCTAACTTGCTTCATGAGTTCCAATGTTGGCAACTCAAGTGACATGGGCAAGATTTCCCCTCTTCCATAAACAAGCCTAAATGGAGAGTTACCTATGGATTTCTTGGGAGTTATCCTATCAACCCATAAGGCTGATTTTAGTTTGGTATGCCAAGACCTCGATTCTCATCAAGAGTCCTCTTAATGATCCTCAACAAGTTCTTGTTTGTAGATTCACTCGGCCATTACCCCGAGGGTAGTAGTTTGATGAAGTACTTAGGTAGATCCCATTCTTGATAGCCCACTCGGTCACCTTGGATCAATGAATGCTAACGCATTATCTCGAGATTATTGTAGCGGGTATGCCAAATCTAGTTACTATCCCCTCATAGAATTCTAAGATCTTTAGACTCATTTGCTTCCTTGAGTGCTACTACTTCGGTCCATTTGGTGAAGTAGTCTGTGGCTGTCAAAATCCACTTATGCCCTTGGCTTGAATTAGGATTAATGACTCCAATGAAGTCTAAACCCCATTGCATGAATGGCTGGTCAACTGAAATTGGATGCAATGGGAGGGCAGAAAGCCTCTCTTTACCTGTGAAGAATGCACAATTCTTGCACCTTTTGATCCACGTGAAGCAATCACTAAAAATCTTGGGCCAATAATAACCCACCTTCATGATTTTTAGGGCTGTCACTCTTGGTGTAAAATGACCACCAGCTGGTCCACCATGGAACTCTTCCAACATCCTATGAATCTGATTTGTGTTAATGCATCTCAAGAAAGACTCCATTCACATCTTTCTTGAACAAAACACCGTCTACTATGGCATATGGGATAGCCTGCAATCTGAAGTGTCTTCTTTGGGTCTTGTTCATCTCTGGAGGGCATAGGCCTATGCTTAGGAAGTGCATTATACCTTGGGTCCAGCAAGGAGTGGGGACAGCATTATCCTCTTCTCGAGTGCTACCTTGCACATGGTTGTCTTGAAGCTGTTAAAACAGCCTCTTCTTCATTACATACTCTCTTTTGCTTGCCTAGAATTAGCTGCTCACACAATCCCTTTCCTCTTACCAGCTTGGTGACCTTGATCTCTATGTCATACTCCATGACACGAGTGATCCAACCTGCTCTTTTCTCATTCAAATCCTTTTTGAGGAGGAAGTCCTTTACTCCCGCATGAGAGACCAACAACTGAACTTTGTTGTTTGAGACTAGATGCTTGAATTTCTTCAAGCTTCTGATTACTACAAGTACATGCTTCTCAATAAAATAATATCTCACCTCATAGTCCTCTAGGCTTTGGCTGAAGAAAGCAATTGGCTGCTCATCATTGTCATTGTTACGCCACACCAAAATGGCAGAAATAGTATCATTACCTCCAAATGCATAGAGGATGAAATCCTTGGAGAAATCCGGGTTGATGAGAGTTGGTGCTTGGGAGATGGCTTCTTTGATTGCTTCAAAACCCTCCTTGCCTTCTGCTATCCACTTGAAAGCCATGCTTTTCTTCAACATTTTGGTGATAGGTTTGACAAGGGCTACAAAATCTGGGACAAACCTGCGAACAAATTTTATTCTCCCAAGAAACTCGAAGGGCCTTCTTGTGGCTTGGCAATGGTAGTGCTCTTATGGCTTGACCCTCTCTCGGATCAATTACTAATCCTTATTTGGAGACAATATGGCCAAGGAGCTTTCGTTTGTGTCTTAGGAAGACACACTTCTTAGGATTCAAAGACACTCCAAATCTCTGCACCTTTAGAAGACTTGTCTCAAATGAGAGAGGTGGTCTCGCACTGCATTCTTTGAAAAATAGTGATATCATCAAGGTATATCAGCACCACATTGTTGATCAAACCTTTGAATGCCATGTCCATTGCTCTTTGGAAGGTAGCTCCAGCGTTGGACTGCCCAAATGGAATTTTCTGTATGCATATGTTCCCATTTGGTTGTGAAGGTTGTCTTGAACTGATCTTCTTCCTTCACCATAATATGATTGTAGCCAAGTAGCCATCAAGTAGTGAAACCTCTCGGAGCTAGCCACCACTTGCAAAATTTGTTCCATATAAGGGAGTGGGTAATGGTCCTTGAGAGATGCTCTATTCAAGTCTCGAAGTCAACACACAATCTAATCTCTCCACTCTTCTTTCGATTTGGAACTAAGTTGACAACCCAACTAGAATGCTTGATTGGGAATATGATCCTTGACTCAATCAACTTGTTCAATTCCTTCCTCATGAGAGGTTCCATGTGTGGATTAACTGGACTTTGTTTCTGCCTAATGGGCTTAGTATTTGGATCCAACTCAATGGTGTGTTGAGCTAACTCGGGATTGAAACCTTTCAAGTCTTCGTAGCTCCAAGCAAACACATCAGGGAACTCTTGACACACAATTGTATGAACTCATACTTTTCTTGTTCAGTTGTCATCTTTCCAATTTGTAATGGTTTGTTCTCTTCCACCAAGATGGATACTGAATCTTCTCTCTTGACCTGAATGTTTGCTTTCTCTTTCCTAAACTGATCATTGGGATTGAAAATGGACTCCAAAGTGATAAGTCCTTTGGGAAACTTGTTAGTTCTTAGGCATTTGTACCACTTGGTCACCATCTTGCTTTACTCTAACTTTTCTGATTTTTGGTGAGAATTTAGCCTCTTCTTGCAAGAAATGGATGATTTGTTGATCATTTTCAAACACTTGCCAACTTACATTGTTATCCAAACCTTTGAAGGCCTCATAATCACATGGATGTTTGGGTGTGCCTTGTCCTTTTAAATTCTTTCCACAATATCAAAGGCTGCCCCCAATGCTGCAAGCTTTGTCGGCATCTTGGTTCTCTTTCTAGGAACTGATTGGATGCCAAAGCCCTCAAAATCTTCAATGAGGTCCCACACCCTGTTCTTGTAGCATTTGAGTAGATCATTCTTGGAAGCATGCTGCCCTTTGACCTGATTTACAATCAACTCACTGTCGCCGAAGACTTGCAAGTTCTTTATTCCTCTCTTTATTGCCCAATGCATCCCTTTCACCAAGGCTTCATATTCAGCAGTGTTATTGGAGCATGCAAACTGAAATCTAAAATCTGAATAGTACTTTACTCCTTGAGGTGAAACCAGCATGGCTCCCCCTTCGGCACCTTGTATACTACTTGATCCATCAAAAAACAGCTGCCATACCTCATTGTCATCCTTGTGGTCTGGCTTGGTGATGTTAGGAATGGGCTGATTTTCTTCATGTATGCAATAGACTCCTAGCTCAGATTCTTCTACTTCTTGATAAGGATCAAAAGCATGCACCTTGTTTTCCCATTCATCAAGAGTTAGATCCGGGATGCTTCCAACCTTGGTGTCGGCTTGATAGTGCTCGGGTGATCTTCTTGATCAAATGTTGAGCAGTTGTCATTGATTTAACTTGGAGTGTAGGGCTCAATGTGGAAGTTTACAATAGGTTCGAGACCTAATTGTAGCTTTGGTTCCGTACCTCGTTACGAATAGCATGTGTGACCAATCATGCAGACAAATATCCTCCAATCTTGGTGTGAAATCTCTTGACAAACATAGGGCAAAGAGTGGTGGAAGGTCTATAACTAATGCATCTTGTAAAACAACAACATTTGGACATGTATGCAAGGTAAGACTCAAGTTTCTAATCACCCCAAGCTGTTATTCTTTGTTGTCCCATCCAACTGCACTACCCCTTTGGATATGGTTTCATATTGAAGTCCTAGTTGATCAGCTATTTGCTTGGGCATCACTGAGCTACTTGCCCCGGAATCAATCATGCAATTGTGCACCAATTGGTTTCCAATGATTAATGAGACATAAAAAGGAGGGGGCTTCAACATTTTACCTTGATGTCCTCCATGATTCCCTTCAGGCTGGGCAGCATTTGTGAGCACCTTCTCTTACATTCGGACTTGCTAATTTGAAGTTGGCCAGTCCTTCATGGCAGCTTGTAGCAAATCTCTCTAGCCTGGGATAGATAGGGATTCCCACATTGATATATTTACATTTGTCTTCTTCATCTGATCAATGATACTAAATGGTGATGAAGGATCTCTTTGTTGTCCCTTGGTTTGCATATTCATCCCTTGCATGTGGGCAGAAACAACTGGTATTTGAGTTGGTTTAGGAGCTGGTTTGGGTGCTCCTTGCATGTTTGGGACTACATTTTGTTTGCCAAAAGCTTGTGGAGTGGTAGAAGGTTGTGGATTACTTGGAGCCAATGGTTTTCCTTCACCCAAATTTCTCCTTTTTGACCTTGTGTTGGCTGCAACACCTTGAGAGGGTATTTGATTCATACCACAGAAATCTTCAGCCTGCCAATTGACAAGAGTAGTTTCGTTCGGAGATGTTCCTTGTTGAGGTGCTTCTTGCTGCTGATCCTCTTTGTGGCTAGATTCTTGCGACCCACCAATGGTTTGCACCATAAGAGCCTAATTTAATGCACCATTAAAGCACATTGATTGGTTATGTGGCTGACCGCATGGGAAACACCAATCATATTCTTGGGCCATGTTATTTTACACCGGTACCAAAGCTCTGGATGTGGATGCAACATTGGGGTTATCGGGCTGAAATGGTTTGTTGGTAGGAGGCCTTGCTTGATTCTGATTTGTAGCTAGATTGGGTGGTCTTTGAGGTTGATATGGCTGCCTGTTAGGCTGAGCTTGAGGCTGATAAGAAGGTCTAAAACTTTGGGCTTGCTGCCTTTTGAGTGTAACCAGCTCATTACCTAGATTTTGTAATTACTTCATGACTTCTTGAAGCTCATTTGGGGCACTTGGAGATGAAGTAGAAGCTTCATTTGAACTCTGATTTCTAGGGGTGGGAGAAGGAGCTAAGACAGGTGCTTGACTAGTACTTGGGCTCTCTAAACTTGGATATAATGGCATTGGAGGCCTAGGAGCTAGCTTTCCAGCTTGAATTAAACAATTTTCAGCTCTAATGGAAATGCTATAAGCAACAGGGATAGTTGTGCCTCCCATGGATTGAATCAACATAGAAATATTAGAATTTAAAGCTTTAAGGTAATATAGAAAAGAACCTTCTACTACTCTTGGCCTTACTAGACTTTGGAATCCTCTCCCAAGTCCTTTGAAATCTGAAGTTGAAGTCGGTCAGCTGCTCATTGGGAGCTCTCTTGATAGTTGTCAGTTGCTCCAAAAGGGACAAGTTGTCTCCCTTTTCCCCAAACTACTCATGGAGGGCTATACATAGCTGATTCCAATTTTGAATAGAACCTGAGGCAAGGCTCCTGAACCATTGTAAAGCTTTCCCCTTGAATGAGGATGCCAACAATTTGACAACAACTTGCATCTCATTGATTTCATGAATTACACAAAGGTTGGAAATGTCTTTAACATGATCACCAGGAGTAGTCTGGTTCTCTCCAGTGAAGTATGGAATGTTCTTGATGTTACACTGCTTTGGGATTGGATGTTGTGCATTGAGAGCAAGTGGGCTGCTGCCAGTGAAATTGACATACGGATTCAGTGGTTGCACCATTCTGATTGGCCTGAGAACCCTTGTTGATTGGATGAAAGGCCTACCAGGTGGAGGTGTTGACAAGGTTCTATTAGGTGGAGATGGAGATCTTTGAGCTCTTCTTCCCCTTCTTTCTCTTCCTGGGGATAGGTGTAGATGAACAAACAATCCTTCCTCCCTAGTTCTTGACCTGGTCTGTATTCTTCTCATAAATTTTCTAGGCTTGGACTATTGAAACCAATGGATTATGCTTCTTTTGGAGTCGCAGATGTGTGATTTTAAGCTCCTTCAAAGCTAGAACTTACAACAAGTGCACATCGATCTTGTTGCAATAAAAGTGAAGACCTCTAAGTCCCACTGGGCGTTCCAAAACTGTTAGTGCAAAATCACAGCACCCATGAGTGTCTACAACTCGATGGATTGAGTCTCTCAGTGCGATTGCATAACATGGAGCTTTTCCCAAGTTTGGGATCTTAGGAAATTGGAGAAGATCTCCGGATGAAGGCTGGTTTCTATTCCTCTGTTTAGATGCACACGAAGAAAACGCAGAGGGTTTACTCAAAATCTAATCTAACTTGCCAAGGAGACAGGGTAAGAAGATGCATAAAAATAAACCTAAACTAGCAAAGGTGATGCACCGAGGAATGAAGAACACCTATCTTGCCAATAAACACAAACCATTAAAATGTGATGCAAGATCATGCATTAAAATGGTTGTTGAAACGTCATACTTGGCCATTACCACGTGCAGAGACATTTCTTAATTTTCTCTCTCCAAACTGAACCAAAATGCAAAACTAATCTTAGAATCTTGTAGAGAATTTCACCATCTTTCCATTGATATAAATAATGTGAAAATATGATCTCTGGATCGAAAGTTATGGCCATTTGAAGATTTAGGGCAAAACAGCCCAAAACGGATCCAATGCGGAAAAAAATTTGAATTTTACCTCTTTTTGCATTTTGGAAAATTTTCCAAAAAATCCCCACGCATCCGCCACTTGGATGACACGTGTCAGGCTTTGATTCGACATGGGCCTATCTTTCCTAAATTTTCCGCGGGTCGCTTCGACATTTTGACTTGGACACGTGTCAAAACCCCATTGGATGCGGGTTTGACCCTCCAAAATTTCCTTGCGGGATTTTCCAATTTCTGGCGCCACCTGGACACGTGGTAAGATTCTATTGGCTCGCAATAAGGGGGTGGGCTAAAACACTCCTTTTGGATTTTTGGTGAAACACTTAGCCAAATTTCCAACTTTTTTTCCCCTTCTGACATGTGGCACGTTCTGATTCGTCCGTGGGCCTCCTTGTCTTTTCGGCCATTTCACCTTTTCACATCCCACGCATCCCTCGCATACCTTTGTCCCATCGTCACGGATGAAAATCTCTGCTTGCACCGATTCGGGCTTCCTTGTTCCTGTTTGCGGCCTTTTCACCTTTTCACGTCCCACGCGTCCCTCATGTACTTTTGTCCCAATTTGTCCCCAAATGCGCTAGGACAAATATCTCCAAACCACCGAAATGGACTGTCTTTTGGCAAACCGGTGATTCACATCCCATGCGTATTTTTGTCTGTTGTCCCAAACTGGGTGAAACAAAAGACTTAGATAATTTTTCTCTGTTTTGGGTCGATTAAGCTTTCGCGTCCGAGCGTCCCCAATTTGTCCGCATGGACCGCCTAGGACAAAAATGTCTAACTTAGCTGATTTTCTTACTTTTTCGGCCCCAAGCTTGGTACGACGAACCTCAATATGACCCAAACCCTTCAGACCCGAAATGCTTTAAAACAGTCCTGCAACCTTATTTTTGCATTTTTTCCATTTTCTCTAACTCGTTGGGATTTCTTCTTAGATGGGAGAGTTAGAAAAGGCCGAGGGGACCCCGAAAAACATGATTTTGGGCCTCAAATCAATCTACTTGCTCGGGACTGAATAATTTGATGCATGTTATCAAAATTACCTTGAGGGGTGAATTTTGGATAACAAAGATATCATCACCACCAAATGCATAAAGGATAAATTCCTTAGATAAATATGGGTTAATGAGAGTTATAGCTTGTGAGATAGCCTCTTTGATTGCCTCAAAACTTGCCTTACCTTCGTTGTCCATTTGAAAGCCATACTTTTCTTCAACATCATAGTTATTAGCTTGACAAGGGCTACAAAGTCTAGAACAAATCTTCGAACAAAATTGATTCTTCCCAAGAAACTTTGAAGGGCCTTCTTGTGACTTGGTAATGGTAGTGCCTTTATTGCTTGACCCTCTCTAGATAAATTTCTAATCCCTCTTTGGAAACAATGTCGCTAGGATCTTTCCCTCATGAGCTAGAAAATACATTTTTTGGGATTCAAGGATACCCCAAATTTTCTACATCTTTAGAACACTTGTCTCAAATGAAAGAAATGATATGCTGCACTTTTAGAAAATACAGTAATATCATCTAGTTATATCAGAACTAATTTTTTTGATCAATCCTTGAACGCCATATCCATTTCCCTTTGTAAGGTAGCTCCATTGTTAGAAAGCCCAAATGGAATTTTCCTATATCCATAGGTTCCCCATTTGGTGGTGAAAGTTTTTTGAACTGATCATCCTCCTTTACTAAGATTTGATTATACCCTGAATAACCATCTAGCAATGAAAACCTCTCAGAGCCAACAACAACTTGCAAAATCTGCTCCATAAAAGGAAGTGGGTAATGATTCTTGAGGGATGCTCTATTCAAATCTCTAAAGTCTACACACAATCTAATTTCTCCACTCTTCTTTCTAAATAGAACCAAGTTAGCAACCCATCTTGAATGCTTGATGGGAAATATGATACTTGCCTCTATTAACTTATTTAATTCCTTCTTCATGAGAGGCTCCATATGTGGATGAGTGGTCCTTGTTTTTGCCTGACGATGTGTTTAGCACTTGGATCTAATTCAATTGTGTGTTGAGCTAGCTTGGGATTGAAACCTCTCAAGTCTTCATAGCTCCAATAAAATATATCTGGGAACTCTTGGAAAAGTTGCATGAACTCATACCTTTCTTGTTTGGTTGCCACTTTACCACAATTTGAAGTGATTTGCCTTCTCCCACCAAGATGGGAATTGAATCTTCTTCCTTGACTTGGATGTTTGCTTTCTCCTTCCTAAATTGATCATTAGGATTAAAGATGGACTCTAAAGTGACAAGTCCTTTTGGCATTTTTTTGGTTCTCAGCTGTACCACTTGATCACCATATTGTTGTTCTAAATTTTCCTGATTTTTGGTGAGAACTCGCTTCTCTTCTTTGATGATTTGTTGGTCGCTTTCAAACACTTTCCAACTTACATTATTTTTTCGGCACTAATGGCCTTACAATCACATGAATTTTTGGCTACACTTTATCCTCCTTAATAATTTCCATAACATCAAAGGCAGCTCCAACTACTGCAATCCTATCGTAGCTTGGTTTTCTTTCCTAGGGATGGAGTTGATGCCAAATCCTTCAAAATCCTTAATGAGGTCACACACCCTATTATTATAACACTTAAGGATATAGTTATTGGTAGCATGCTACCCTTTAACTTGATTAACACTTAGCTCATTGTCACCAAAGACTTGTAAGTTTTTCATACCTCTCTTTCTTGACCAATGCAATCCTTGTATCAAAGCTTCATATTCAGCAGTGTTGTTAGAACATGCAAACTAAAATATAAAAGCTAAATAATACTTAATGCCTTGAGGTGAAATAATCATAGCTCCCCCCTGCACCTTGTCTACTTCTTGATCCATCAAAGAATAGTTGTCATACCTCATTTTTATCTTTATGGTCTGGCTTCGTGGAATAGGCTGATTTTCGTCATGCATGCAATAAACTCCTAGTTCAGATTCCTCTCTTTCCTTGTAGGGATCAAATGTATGTACCTTTCTTTCCCATTCATCGAGAGTCAAATTTTGGATGCCTCCAACTTGGTGTGTCGACTTCATTTGTGCACTGGATATTCCTCTTGATCAAATGCTAGATAGTTGGCATTGATTGGGTTTGAAGTATGAGGCTCAATTTGAAAGTTTACAATAGGTTCGGACCTGATTGTGTCCTTAGTTCCATATCTTGTCGAAACAACATGTGTGACCAATCGGTAAATAAATAGCCTCAATTCTATTTGTGAAATCCCTTAATAAATATAGGGCAAAAAGGTGGTGGCAAATCTATCTTGACACATCTTGCAAAATCGTGACATTGGGGCATGCATGAAAAGTGAGGCACAAATATTTAACTACCCCCACTATTGTTACTATTGTCCCATCTAGTTGTACCACCCCTTTGGATATGACTTCATATTGGAGGCCCAGCTGATCAGCTATTTTCTTGGGCATCACAGAACTAATTACCCCAGAATCAATCATACAATTATGTACTAGTTTATCCCCAATTATCAATGAAACATAGAATGGAGGGGGCTTCAAAACCTTACCTTGTTGCCTTCCATGCTTCCCCTTAGACTAAGTAGAATTTTTGAGTACCTTCTCTTACATATGAGCTTGCTGATTTGAAGTTAACCAATTCTTCATGGAAGCTTGTAGTAGATCCCTTTGGCCTGGGGTGGATAGTGATTCCCACATAGATATATTCACATTTTTTGCCTCATTTGTTTAATGATGTTAAATGGGGATGAAACATCTCTTTGTTTCCCCTTAACCTCCACTCTCTTTTCTTGCACATGGGCTGCAACAGATGGCATTTGAGCTGGTCTAGAAGGTGGCTTGGGTTGTCCTTGCACATTTGGAACTGCATTTTGTTTTCCAACACTTTATGGAGTGATGGAAGGTTGTGGTTCACCTGGAGATAATGATTTCCCTTCACAAATATTCTTCTTCTTTGACCGTGTGTTAGCTTCTACATTTTGAGGAATTTTTTGATTCATACCTCAAAAATCTTCAGCCTGCCAATTCACAAGTGTAGTCTCATTTGGAGTTGTATTTTGCTTTGAGATGTTCCTTGTTGTTGGTTTGTTTCTTGACTCACCTCACTCTCCACGCCGAGTTTTTGTCACCATCAAAGCTTCGTTCAAAGCACCATTAAAGCACAGAGAATGGTTGTGAGGTTCATTGCATGGGAAACACCAATCGTACTCTTGAGCTATATTGTTTTGCACTGGCACTAAGGCTTTAGAGGTAGATGTAGCATTGGGGTTATAGGGATAAAATGCTCTATTGGCAGGAGGCCTTAATTGATTTTGATTTACAACTAGATTGGGTGACCTATTAGGATGATATGGTTTCCTATTAGGCTGAGTTTGAGATTGATAAGAAGGTATAAAACTTTGGGCTTGCTGCCTCTTGAGTGTAACCAGCTCATTGCCTAAATTTTGTAATTGTTTCATGAATTCTTGAAGTTAATTTGAGGCACTGGAGGATGAAGTAGAAGTTTCATTTGAACTCGATTTGTAGGAGTGGGAATAGGAGCTAAAGTAGGTGCTTGACTAGTTCTTGGGCCTTCCAAGTTTGAATATAAGGGCATGGGAGGCCTAGGAGCCATTTTACCAGCTTGGATCAAATAATTATCATCCCTAATGGCAATGTTATAAGCTTCAAATATATTTGCACCTCTCATGGATTGGATTAACATAGAAATATCAAAATTTAAAGCTTTGAGATATTATAAGAAAGCACCTTGATTGTTTTCATTACTGTCACTTGGTATTCTATCCCATGTCCTTTGAAATCTGAAATGGAATTCTATTAGCTGCTCATTGGGAGCTCTCTTGATAGTTGTCAATTTTTCCAATAGAGACAAATTATCTCCCTTTTCTCTAAAGCGCTCATGAAACTGACTATGCACAATTGGTTCCAATTTTGGATAGAGCACGCCCCAAGCTCTGAACCATTGCAAGGCTTTCCTTTGAATGAATATGCCAACAATTTGACAGCAATTTACATCTCAACAATCTCATGGATTGCATAAACATTAGCAATGTCTTTGACATGATCACCAGGAGTGGTCTGATTTTCTCTAGTAAAGTATGGGATGTTCTTGATCAATGCTACAACTGGCTGGGTTTTTTGCATTTGAGAGCAAGTGGGCTGCTTCAAAGTGAAGTTGATATAGGGGTTGTGTTGTACCATTCTGATTAGCCTGAGAACCCTTGTTGATTGGGTGAAAGGTCTACCAGGTGGAGGAGTTAATAGATTTATATTCGGTGGAGATGGATACCTTTGAATTCTTATTCCCCTCTCCCTTCTTCCTGGGGATAACTACAGATACTTAGACAATCCCTCTTCTATATTCCTTGACCTTTTTGGATCCTTCTCATGAATCTTTAGACTTGGACTACGACACTAGTTGATTTTATATTTTTGGAGTCGTCAAATGTGTAAATAAGGCCTCTTTTAAGCAAGAAACTTACAACAAATGCACATTAACTTTGTTGTAATGAATATGAAGACCTCTAAGCTCCCCTTTGGGCATGCCAAACTGTAAGTGCAAATTCATTAGACACCCCTAAATGACCTTCAGATCTACAAGTGAGAATTGGGTCATTTAGTGTGATTACACAACATGGAATATTTTCCCCAAGTGTGGGACTTGTACAAATGGAAAAAAACTCTCCATATTAAAGGTTGGTTCCTCTACTCCTCTGATCATATGTATGCATGAAATTTGTAGAGGTTTAACTCAAAATACTACTCTAATTATGCCAAGGAGACAAGGATAGAAGAGAGAAAATAAGATAAAAATAAACTAACAAGGTGATACACCAAAGGAGTGATGGACATCTATTTCTAAAAATTTACATGATTATAAAAATGTAACACACATCATGCACAAATTGCTAAAATGTAATGAAGGATCAAAATGAAGCAAACAACACAAGAAAGGATTGAAAACTCATTCACAGAGCTTGCATTGTCATTTCCATTTTTAAATACGGTGCATTACAACAGAAAGGAGGAAAAACATGTTGCAATCCTCAAAAAGGTCTGATATTCCACAAATTCACTTGCCAGGGTGAAGGAGGGAGCCTGCAGAACATAAAAACATCCAACCCTTTACAAATGAGCCAAATCTAGCTTTTAACAATGAAAACCCGAGTTCAAGAAGGAGAAACATAGAAAAAATGAAATGAATGATTCAACCACCAACCAAATCCATCAAAATAGCATGGGTACCCTTAAAATTTCATTCCCCAATATTTTCAACCATGTTGGAGAAGAATGGAAGCCATACTACATTAAAAATGGTGGTTGAATGTCGGTTCTACTCTTTTCCCCATGCCAAAGGTGTTTTCTCATTTTCTCTCACTAAACTCCACCAAAAACAAAATTGAAGATTCCATCATGTAGAGGAATTCAATAGCTTTCCAATGACACCAAAATCAATAAAAACCAAGCTTTAGATCAAAAGATATGCCCCTCTAAAGATTTAGGGAAAAACTGGGGCAAAAATCGGAGTCGGTGGGCGAAACCTAAAAATTTTCCCCTTTTTTTGAATTTGGGAAAAATTCCCCAAAAACTCTTTGCCCCACTGCTCCACTACCACGTGGCACATTCCCATTGGTCTACGGGTTCAAATGGCTATTTTACACCTTTTTGAATTTTGGAAAAGTTTCCAAAATCCCCCCGCACCCCGCCGCTCTGGGACGCGTGCCATCCTTTGATTTGGCGTGGGCCTAAATCAATTCTCTTTCCTCTGTGGGCCCGTGGGAAAAAAATCTTCTTTTGCACCATTATTTGGAATTTGGAAAATTTTCCAAATTCTCCCCACACCCCTAACCACCGCTGCGATCAAGACACGTGGCATCCTCCCATTAGTCCGCGGGGTTTAAACAAAATTTCCATTTTCTCTTTGGCGGGCCCACAGGCCAATTTTTTCCTTTGCACCATTTTGAACACTTTGGTGAAATGCCAAATTTTACTCCACCTCTTTGAATCCCACCAGTCGATGGACATGTGGAACATTCTTATTGGGTGTGGGGCTTCTAGGCAAAAAAATTCATTGCGCCATTTTTTGGAAATTTTCTCAACTTACCCCGCCGGTCCGACCTCCTCCATGAATAGGACACGTGGCAACTCTCTCATTGGTGCAAACCTTAAGCCATTTATTTCCCTTATGGGATCACGTGCAAAAATATTCTTTGTACCCCACCCATTCCTTAGTGATTTCTCCAACTTACCTCTACCGACCCGCCATTCCGCTGCCATGTGGCACATTCCTATTGGTTGCGGACCTTCCCAAGGAAAATTTCCCTCAAAAACTCCGCCAAGCCATAACTTGCAAAATACAAGGAGTTAGAAGGAAAAATTTACCTTTTTGGAAAGGTGAGAAAATTCTCTATCTGATGAAGCCATTTCAAATAATTTTGAGTGCTTGAAAAGTGAAAAAATTGACTGAGACACAAGGAAGGAAGGAATGAAAGAAAGTTAGTCAAAATAAGCAAGGGGCTTATTTTGGATAACAATTTTGGCGACTCAGAGGGGTCATCTACCTGTTGGATGAAGTGACTAGCTACTTGAAGCAATCCATTGGGTATGGAGTCATCAACTTAACTGCTTGGTACTCTCAACTCATTAGAAAATTTCTAGGAAGAAGATTGTGAGAGTAGAATATCACTTGATCGGAACATGGCCTCTGCAAAGATGCATCCTTGGGACAGAAAATCTTGTGCTAAAGCACTTAAGGAAATGTAAAACTAAGCTACAACAAAACAATGTGTACAAGGACTTGGAGGAATGAAAACCTAAGCTAATATTTACAAGATGAGGAGTTTCCCTTCTAGTAGCAATGCTTTAGATGGATTCCATTTACTAGAATCTGCAAGTCTTCACCATCCAATGTAGACAATTGGAAGGAATTGTTGTTCTTACATTTTGTGGCCATGTAGGGGCCACTCCAAATGGCATCAAACTTTGAATGCATTTCTGGCTTTTCTCAGGATGCATCCCATTTCAACACTAAATCTCTAACTTGGAAGGTTCTATCCTTAGCTTTCCTATCAAAGGTTCTCTTGATCGAGGCTTGGTCCTTCTCTATTATTTGGGTTACATGCTCTCTCGATTTCTTATATTTCCATCAATTCTACAAAATTATACCTCCATGAGTTCAAGCTCCAATAATTCCAATTGCTTCATGAGTTCCAACGTTGGTAACTCAAGTGACATAGGCAAGATTTCCTCTCTTCCATAAACAAGTCTCGAATGGAGAGTTACTTGGTGGATCTCTTGTGAGTTATCCTATCAGCCCATAAGGATTATTTAAGTTTAGTGTGCCAAGTCCTCTTATTTTCATCAAGAGTCCTCTTAATGATCTTTAATAGGTTCTTGTTGGTAGACTCACAGCCATTACCTTGAGGGTAATAATTTGATGAGGTGCTCAGATAAATCCCATTCTTAACATCCCAATTAGTTACCTTAGATCCTATGAATGCCAATGCATTATATGATATTATAGTGGCAGGTATACCAAATCTAGTTACTATGCCCTCATAGAAGTCTAGAATGCTAGATTCATTTACCTCTTTGAGTGCCACCACCTCAATCCATTTGGTGAAGTAGTCTATTACTTTGTTAGAATCCACTTTTGTCCTTGGCTTGAGATTGGGTTATGACTCAATGAATTCAAAACCCTATTGCATGAATGGCTGGTCAACTGAAATTCGGTACAATGGAAGGGTTGCTAATCTTTCCTTTCCTATGAAGAATGTAGAATTTTTGTACCTCTTGATCCATGAATAACAATCACTAAACACATTGGGCAAATAATAGCCAACCTTCATAATCTTGAGGGTTGTCACTCTTGGAGCAAAATGACCCCATCGATCAACCATGGAACTCTCCTAACATTCTCTTAATTTGATTTGTCCTAATGCATCTCGAAGCACTCCATTTATATCCTTTTTGAACAAGACACCATCAAAAGTGCATATGAGATAGCCTGCAATCTGAAGTGTCTTCTCGTAGTTTTTTTCATCTCTGGAGCGCATAGGCCTATTTTTAAGAAGTGCATTATGTCTTGGGTCCAGTAAGGAGTGAGCATACCACCATTCTCTTCTTGAACACCTCTTTGTTCCTAGTTTTCTTGCAATTCCAAAACAACATCCTTCCCATTGCTTGCTTCCATTGATTTTCTCAAGACCACCTACTCACACAATCCCTTTCCTTAGAATAGCTTGGTGACTTTGATCTCAATTTCATACTCCATGACACGAGTAATCCACCCTGCATGTTTTTCATTTAGGTCTTTGTTGAGGAGGAAGTCCTTAACTCCCACATGAGAAACCAGTAGTTGAACCTTGTTGTTTGAAACTAGATGCTTAAATTTCTTAAAGATCCTAATCACTACAAGAACATGCTTCTCAATGAAGGAATACCTCACCTCATAGTCCTCCAAGCTTTGGCTAAAGAAGGCAATTGGCTGCTCTGCATTTTCTTTGTTCTGTTGTACTAAAATTGTAGAAATGGTATCATCACCACCAAATGCATAAAGGATAAAGTCCTTATATAAATCTAGGTTAATGAGAGTTGGAGCTTGTGAGATAGCCTCTTTGATTACCTCAAAACTTTCCTTACCTTCAGTTGTCCATTTGAAAGCCATACTTTTCTTCAACATCATAGTTATTGGCTTGACAAGGGCTACAAAGTTTGGAACAAACCTTCAAACAAAATTGATTCTTCCCAAGAAACTTTGAAAGGCCTTCTTGTGACTTGGAAATGGCAGTGCCTTTATTGCTTCAACCCTCTCTAGATCAATTTCTAATCCCTCTTTGGAAACAATGTGTCCTAGGAGCTTTCCCTCATGAGCTAGAAAAATACATTTTTTGGGATTCAAGGATACCCCAAATTTTCTACATCTTTGGAACACTTGTCTCAAATGAAAGAGATGATCTGCTACACTTTTAGAAAATATAGTAATATCATCTAGGTATATCAGCACTATTTTTTTGATCATTCCCTTAAATGCCATATCCATTTCCCTTTAGAAGGTAGATCTGGCATTACACAGCCCAAATGGCATTTTCCTATATGCATAGGTTCCCCATTTGGTGGTGAAAGCTATTTTGAACTGATCATCCTCCTTTACCAAGATTTTATTATACCCCGAATAACCATCTAACAATGAAAACCTCTCAAAGCCAGCAACAACTTACAAAATCTGCTCCATAGAAGGAAGTGGGTAATAATCCTTGAGGGATGCTCTATTCAAATCTCTAAAGTCTACACACAATCTAAATTTTCCACTCTTCTTTATAATCTGGAACCAAGTTTGCAACCCATCTTGAATTCTTGATGGTAAATATGATACTTTCCTCTATTAACTTATCAATTCCTTCTTCATGAGAGGCTCCATATGTGGATTGACTGGTATTTGTTTTTTCTTGATGGGTTTAGCACTTGGATCCAATTAAATTGTGTGTTGAGATAGCTTGGGATTGAAACCTCTCAAGTCTTCATAGATCCAAGAAAATATATCTGGGAACTCTTGGCAAAGTTGCATGAACTCATACATTTCTTGTTTGGTTGCCACTTTACCAATTTGAAGTGATTTGCCTTCTCCCACCAAGATGGGCATTGAATCTTCTCCCTTGACTTGGATGTTTGCTTTCTCCTTCCTAAATTGATCATTAGGATTAAAGATGGACTCCAAAGTGACAAGTCCTTTTGGAAGTTTTTGGTTCTCAGCTGTACCACTTGATCACCATATTGTTGTTCTAACTTTTCTGATTTTTGGCTGAGAACTCAACCTCTTCTTGTAAGAAATTAATGATTTGTTGGTCACTTTCAAACACTTGCCAACTTACATTATTATCTGGCATTGATGGCCATACAATCACATGAATTTTTGGTTGCACTTTATCCTCCTTGATACTTTCCACAACATCAAAGGTTGCTCCAACTACTGCAAGCCTATCAGCAGCTTGGTTTTCTTTCATAGGGATGGAGTTGATGCCAAAGCCTTCAAAATCCTCAATGAGGTCACACACCCTATTATTATAACACTTGAGGAGATCATTATTGGTAGCATGCTACCCTTTAACTTGATTAACACTTAGCTCATTGTCACCAAAGACTTGTAATTTTTTGATACCTCTCTTTCTTGACCATTGCAATCCTTGTATCAAAGCTTCATATTCAGCAGTTTTGTTAGAACATGAAAACTGAAATATAAAAGCTAAATAATACTTAATGCCTTGAGGTGAAATAATCATAGCTCCCCCTGCACCTTGTCTACTTCTTGATCCATCAAAGAACAGCTGCCATACCTCATTGTCATCTTTATGGCGGCTTCGTGATGCTTGGAATAGGTTGATTTTCATCATGCATGTAATAAACTCCTAGTTCAGATTCCTCTATTTCCTTGTAGGGATCAAATGTATGTACCTTTCTTTCCCATTCATCAAGATTCAAATCTGGGATGCCTCCAAATTTGGTGTCAACTTCATCTGTGCCTAGATATTCCTCTTGATCAAATGTTAGACAGTTGGCATTGATTGGGTTTGAGGTATGAGGCTCAATGTGAAATTTTACAATACGTTCAGACCTGATTGTGGCCTTAGTTCTATATCTTGTCTGAAACAACATGTGTGACCAATCGGTAGATAAATCACCTCTAATTCTAGCTATGAAATCCCTTGACAAACATAGGGCAAAAAGTGGTGGCAAATATATCACCGACACATCTTGTAAAATAGTGACATTGTGGCATGCATGCAAAGTTAGGCTCAAATATTTAATTACCCCCATTTTTTTACTATTGTCCCATCCAATTGCACCACCCCTTTGGATATGACTTCATATTGGAGGCCCAACTAATCATCTATTTTCTTGGGCATCACAGAACTACTTGCCTTAGAATCAATCATACAATTGTGTACTAGTTTATCCCCAATGATCAATGAAACATAGAATGGAGGGGGCTTCAAAACTTTACCTTGTTGTCTTCCATGCTTCCCCTTAATGCTGAGCATCATTTCTGAGTACCCTCTCTTGCATATGAGCTTGTTGATTTGAATTTGACCAATTCTTCATGGAAGCTTGTTGTAGATCCCTTTGGCCTTGGATGGATAGTGATTCCCACATAGATATATTCACATTTGTCTTCCTCATTTGTTCAATGATGTTAAATGGGGATGAAACATCTCTTTGCTGCCCCTTAACCTACACACTCTTTTCTTGCACATGGGATGTAACAGCTGGCATTTGAGCTGGTCTAGAAGGTGGCTTGGGTTATCCTTGCACATTTGGAACTGCATTTTGTTTGCCAACACTTTGTGGAGTGATGGAAGGTTGTGGATCACCTCGAGCTAATGATTTCCCTTCAACAATATTCCTTTTCTTTGACCATGTGTTAGCTTCTACATTCTCGAGGAATTGTTTGATTCATATCATAAAAATTCTGACTGCCAATTCACAAGTGTAGTCTCATTTGGAGTTGTATTTTGTTGAGATGTTCCTTGTTGTTGGTTTTTTTTTTACTCACCTCACTCTCCACACTAGTTTTTGTCACCATCAAAGCTTGGTTCAAAGCACCATTGAAGAACATAGATTGGTTGTGAGGTTCATTGCATGGGAAACACCAATCATACTCTTGAGCTATATCATTGGGGTTTAAACAAAATTTCCATTTTCTCTTTGGCGGGCCTATGGGCCAATTTTTTCCTTTAAACCATTTTGGACACTTTGGCGAAATGCCAAATTTTACTCTGCCTCTCCAACTCTCACCAGTTTGATGGACACATGGCACATTCTTATTAGTTACAAAGCTTTTGGGAAAAAAAAATTCATTGCGCCATTTTTTGGAAATTTTCTCAACTTACCCTTGCCGGTCGACCTCCACCGTGAGCGGGACACGTGGTAACTCCTCATTGGTGCGGGCCTCAAGCCATTTCTTTCCCTTGTGGGCTCACGTGTAAAAAAATTCTTTGTGCCCCACCCATTCCTTAGCAATTTCTCCAACTTACCTCTACCGACCTGCCATTCCGCCGCCACGTGGCACATTCCTATTGGTTGCAGACCTTCCCAAGGAAAATTTCCCTCAAAAACTCTGGCAAGCCATAACTTACAAAATACAAGGAGTTAGAAGGAAAACTTTACCTTTATGGAAAGGTGAGAAAATTCTCTATCTGATGAATCCATTTCCAAATAATTTTGAGTGCCTGAAAAGTGAAAAAATTATTGAGAGACAAGGAAGTGGGGAATGAAAGAAAGTTAGTCAAAATAAGCAAGGGGCTTATTTTGGATAACAGTACTTGATGGTGAGATTTCACTGGTACTGTGACTGCCCTTTTCCAAAAAAAGAATGAGATGGATTAACGTGTCTCAATATTGAAGAATAAACCATCAGGGACCATACCTTCTCAGCCTCCTGAAACATCACCATTTCTATTCAAGAAATATAAGGTTGAGTCTAGCTCCATGCCTCCTACTCCATCTACTCCAGGATTATTTGTGGTTACACTTCTAGCTCAAGGTTCCAAGCCATCCTCCACTTTGAAAGTAATAGGAAAAAGGGCCTTCCCTAAAGGAGGTATGGACATGACTGAATAGGTTTCTTCCTATTAGAGGAGGTCACAATTGCTCAATTTTTAGATAGACCTATGACAACTATTAATGAACTCATGTCTTTGGGTATGTCTCGCACACTGGAAGGAGACATTATGTTTGTTCAAATGGCATTGGGAATAGATGAATTTGTTCATAGGAAGAATAGACTAGTGAAGAAACTTCCTCTTTACAGAGAGGATTTTATGGTGGTGGATGATTAGGTTTCTTTTTCTTGTTTCCCCTGTTTTGATACAAATATTGAAAATATACATAGCTTTTTCATCATGGGTTGGGGCCCCTATAGAACCCCATTTTTATTTTTTCCATAATACAAAAGATTACAAAAAAATTCATTAGTTTACATGCTTTATGATGGATTTGAAATCTTATCAAAGCAATATAAAAGTCTAATGTATTGTATCGAATTACATACATATCATAAAATAACAAATTCAAAGTGATATTTAGTTTGTTTATGAAACAAGAGTAATAATTGAAATAAGATGAAAAGAAATTTCAATGAAAACAAGCCTATGTTTGTTCATTAGTCTTCATGTTTATATATTTATCTTCTTCATCTTCTTCTTCCTTGGGTTGATTATCCACATATGCATCATACTTCTGGAATAGTTCTTTTATATCATCTTCATCGGGCATATATGTTGTTGAAGTATCAAGGCTTGCCTCGCTTATTTTATCCACACATTGATCCATCTTTTGTTTATATTCCTATGGTTTTGATTTTAAATCTAAAATTTTGTTTTCTCTTTTGTCATTAGTGTCTTAATGACTTCATAAGAAAAGTTTTCTCTTTGGATATTCTTGTCAAAATAACTTATTAACAAGTCGGGTTTTCAAATCACCATAACCCTTTTTGAATTTATCAAATACCATGTTTTTTAATTTATTGAAAAAAATTTCCCAGAGCAAAAATTAGCCAACCTGGGCCCACATCGAGCCAAAACGAGTAAAATGGAAGAATTCATGTCAAATCTAAAAATCCTTAATACACTCCCCATCAAGCCTCTAGCACACAAGAAATTTGAAAAAATATTAGATTGGGCTCTAAGGTATCAAAAATTCATTCTTGACTTCATATAGGCCATCGAGCTAGAAAAGAGCTCACCGAGCAGCTCGGTGAGCTAGGTCGTGATGGAGATCAATTGAGCTAGGAGTTATGTAGTGCCCACTTCCCTTTGACACCTTTTGATGCTTATGTTGATATGGTTAATTTCATTATGGACATTATTATGCTTTGATTTAGTATGATGTTAGACATTTGATCATGGATTATTGTTGATCTTGATTTGGTTATGATACATGATGATTATTAGAGACACTCATATGTGGATGATGATATACTATTTGACATGAGATTGATTTTCATATATATCTAGTTCCTGGAGCAGATCCTATCTCACAAGCACCTTATTTGATGACCACCACAGAGCTCTATGAGCTCAAGTTACAGCTTGAGGGCCTTTTGGAGAAAGGCCTTATCTATCCTAGTGTATCCCCTTGGGGTGCACCGGTGATCTTTGTGAAGAAGAAGGATGGATCCTTACGGTTGTGTATTGATTACCACCAATTGAACAAGGTAATGATCAATAATCATTATCCTCTTCTCGTATATTGATGACTTGTTTGATCAAATGAAGGGAGCCATAGTTTTCTCAAAGACTGATCTCGAGTCGCTACCATCGGTGAAGATTTTGAGGTGGACATTCATAAGACCACCTTCCACATGAGATATGGGCACTATGAGTTCACAATGGTTCCTTTTGGTTTCACTAATGCCCCCGTAGTGTTCATGAGTTTGATGAATGTGGTATTCAGGACCTTCTTAGATCACTTTGTACTCATCTTCCTCGCAATATTGAGGACCTTTTTAACTTAATTAAATTAATACCCATCCTCACAATATTCATTACTTAATTATTTTAATTAATCTAATTTCCACCTTATCCTAGACCTATTCTTGACATGTTTCCATAACTAACTAATACTTTGTCCCACTTACGTTAATGATCTAAGACTTAGTTCAACCCTAAAAATCAATACCTATTATCCCTCTAACCACATTCCCGCTCATGAAAAAGGAAACTTCCACTTTGATCCAGGAGAATAGACAGATCTGGTGAAAATGATTGCCAAGATCTGTTATTTTTAGTAAACCTAGGGAATCCCACCTTAACTAATGTCATTCACCACCAAACCCATGTCAGTCACCCCCAAACCAACATCGGTCAACCCAAAACCACCATTAGTTACCATTTATTCACCTTAGCAGCCTTTTTTAGGTTGTCACATTCTAAGATCAAGGAGATGAGAAGAGAGCTACATGCAAGTAGAACCAGAGTCTTTTCATGCACCCAAACATCCATAACCAGCACCAGGACAGATCTAGAGGTATTACACTCATGAAAGCATTCCAGGAAGCACTACTGTGGCACCAAACACCATTCTTCTGATCAACTACCATCACCATTCAACCATCAAACTTATATCATAGTAAGTATACCTTCTACCAACATAGTCCATTTCAATATAATAGCCTTTGTTACTTTTGTTATCAGTTTATACTTTACATGTCCATTTCCCATCTCCTACCTACTTGTAGATTCAGCCATTCCTCTACCCACACCACCAAATCACCCATTCTCACCTGCTACCTACCTCTAAGTATACATGAGACTTTTACAGACCTCCCCATCCACCCTTCCATCTCTATTTAGCTCCTCAATCCCCACAATCATATCTTATTAAGTTCCTTTCACCTCGACCCTACCGACATTGGTTATCCATGACTATCATTGGTCCCTTCTAAACCATCGTCGGTTATACCCGACCGACATCGGTCTCTATGTTTCATACCTTTTTCCAATAACAAAACCAAATAACCTTCTACCAAGTGACCTAAACAACCCACAACCCGATATTGGTCGGGATCCCAAAGTGCTTTGACACCTACCTACCCTTCAGATATGACTATAGCTTAGCCTGTTATGTTATATTGTCTTATTATGCTTGAATGAAATACCTAAATCATATCAAATATAGTAGGAATTTTCTTATCTCTTTCATTAATTTTTTTAAACAGTGGATTGGCAGCCATCTATGGAGTATCACACTTCCTAGATCTATCCCATCTTTGTCAAGTCCCACTATCATATATTATTTAACTCTTCTTTTTGGTATTGTTTTCTATTTCAGGAGTTCCTCCCACCATAAGGAAGCTCTCACAATCAAGATTGGATTGAGAAGTCTAAATGCACGCAAAAACCATCAAATTGACTAGCATAAACAGGCATTCTTCCTTGGCCCTTACCCTTATCAGTTTTTGTCTCAATAACGTAAATAAAATGGTGAAACATTTTGGCACACCCGATGGGACCCATCAAGGGTTCTATTACATTTTATTCATTCCTAGGTGAAATTTGTGTGTTTGTTTCCCTTTAAAAGGCTTACACATTAATCTTCTTCTCTAGTAATCCTCTCTTCTTTATAATTTCTCTAAAAGAAACATTTCTCTTGGTGCATTTAAAAAGAATCATTCTTCTTTCTTTCTTTCGCATTTAGTGAAAGAGCATACCCTCTCCTATTCATCATTTGCTTCATCTAATGTAATTCTTTCAATTTGGGCTTAAAATTGTTTGCATTACATTCTGATTTGCTACATTTAACTCACATTAAAATGAGGGAAACCTATAAGCTAGAAGTCATGCCCAGCTGATGGTTGACATAAAGAATTGTAGAAAGCACATTCTCTCTCTCTCTCTATGTATCTTACCAAACTGCATAAAATTTAAATATACACATCTTTCTTAAACAACATCTTACTTGGGAATTCTTTTCAGCGATCACACGATCGAAGGATTGGTAGGTACTCCCTAACTCATTACTTATGTCTAATCATTACCTCAGAGGATGACCCACCCCCACCATAACATAACCTGAAACCTCTCCTTTAGATATCCTTCTTTGTAGGAAGCCTTCCTCACCAAAACTCTACTCTAAATTCATGAGTCAGTCTTCTAAATAGCATAAGCTCAACACATTAAAAATCACTTGTTAGATACGTGTTTTTAGCATTTGATTGACATGTGTTTTGAGGTGTGAGGATACGTTTCTCCATTTTTCCATTCTTTTGCCTTACACACTCCACAATCATAGTTGGAGTATTATGACTTCTTATAAGTGTGTCAGGACTTCATTACATCATCTACAGACCTGCGGGTGGATTATTTATCGAATCAAATTCACAACAATCCATTTTTCTACATTTTTTCCAATTTTCATAAGAATCGGCATCATTTTATCTACGGCGTTAGTCCCCCCGATCGCCTTGGTTTTTCCTAACCGACATCAATTTTTTGTTCTTTTGGGTTAAATTTCCCAAAGAACACTTATTTCATTTTCTTTGTTGTCAGAGTTCCTGTGAGTCTCTGTACTCTCTATGATTTGATAAATAGTCATCATACAACTTATTCATCTGATTATCACTAGTCTTTGCCTCATTTGGTAAAATTGTTCTTGTCTCACAGTAACCGATGTTGGTTACCCCTGAACCAATATCGGTCATCCTTAACCGTTTTTGGTTACCTTATGCTAAATATCAACTGATACATTGCCCGAATCCACCTATAGACACCTATTTTTTTCATTCCCCTACTCTTTTGTGCATATCGTAGGATACAAGCATCACTTGATATACATTCATTCACATGGTGTTGACTCACAACCAAGCTAACGCTCTTATATTCCACACTAGTCGTCAACCACTCCCACCTAGTCCTTCACCACCCTCTGTCCTATCACCCATGGATCCAACCCTACCTACCACCATTTTTGTAGGTGATGAGGAATTTTCATGACTCCTTGATTAGAATCTTGTGGCCTTACAATTCTACCTTTCCCACTCTTCCACTGGGACTCCTCAGGTCAATTGATATATGACATGCATGTATCCATCTCTCCTACCCTTATTCCCACTTCTACATCATCCCCTACTAATGTGGTGTTACCTTCACTGCTTTACCCTAGTGGTTTCAAAGTTAGGCCCCATACTGCTATGACCATTACATCTCGTAGTATCGAGTCCACACCTGTAGTATATGTTGTCCCTTCTTCGACCACCCAGGACCATAACCCTATCCAAACCCATTGTCTCATAGATACTAATTGCAACACAACCACTGTAGTGTCGATGACCCCTACTACATTCCGAATATTTTCCTCTCCATCCCGTAATATTTCACCCCAATCGCTACTAGAGTTACTATGACCATCCCACCTACATACACATACTATCAACAACCCCATATCTAGTCTATCAACCATTTCGGATATATGCCCTCTATGTCGGTCCCCTATTCTCAACCTCCCTATTCGGCATCACCATACACTGGAATGTTGCCCACATCATATTTTTAATACCAATCCCCTTACTCCATAGGAGGTTCCCTTCTATCACAACCTACTAATGACCTCATCAAATTGATGATGGAAGGGATGCATTACACTAGAAGCATCGGTTTCCAGCTCATTTAATTCTCTCACCTATGATAAAATTTGTAATGAGCCCATACATCCATCCATATCTATTCACCCATACCCGTACATTGGGAAATGCCAAAATTCAACCATTTCAATAGTAAAGAAGACCCGCAACAACATTTGCAGCCTTTTCAAACATGGGTGTTACCTTATCGCCCATGATGAAATTTTACTCCTACGGACCTTCCCGATGTCCCCCGATAGGACCTACATTGGACTAGTAAATTGGGCTACCTAGACCTTCCATCCACTCATTTAATCAAGTATCCTAAGCCTTCTTAGATCACTTCTCAATCAATATTGTTAAGAAGGTCACCATGATCGATCTTTATTCCACACGACATGATATGACGATGAGTCTATCATGAATTTTTCGCTCACCGGTGTACACTAATTAACTAACTCACATTTCAATTACCTCATACTGAACTCATAGATTTGTTTACTAGGGCTTGTGCTAGACACATCTCACCAACCTTGCAAGTGCAGACCTTTTGCACTTTTGACGAGGCATTCACCATGGCATGGAAATTGGAAATTCATGTTATCGAAGAGAAGAAAATTCAGCTTCATAAAAAAACATCGCGTTCAAATCAAATGATGCTTCTTCTTCTTCAAAACCCCAAAACAACTATTCAAAACCCAAAGGATCTGCCAATGTCATAGTTCTCAAGGCTGGCCCCCTCATCAATCAAACCTAGCCAAACCTCCTTCTAATCTCTCTCCCATCCAAGCTTTCCATTTTAGATGAGAATAGTGAAAGTACACTTCAATAGGAGAACTTTATTCTTCTTTTTTGGAAAAGCTTATTAAGGCTGGTATCATTACCCTTCTACCTATAAAGCCACATATTGGTTTTGACTTCGAGTTCCCATGCCCACATGGTATAAGGAACATGATTTTTTCAACTATCATTGTGTCAAAGGTCATAGTAATGGTAACTACATCACCTTCAAGAATATCGTCCAATAAATGTTAGACAACGAAGATCTAGTCTTGGATAGCCCAAATGCACCCACTAACCAAAACCTACATATCTTCAAGAATTCATTCCCTAATCATGCCCCATCTTCCAACCAAGTTGGTGACACTTCAACTAATGATAGCAATGTCTGCGAGGTCCACGCTATTTTTGATGACATACCATTTACTTCCCAATTGCCTCATGTTCCTTCCATAGATGAAATCTTAGCCCGAGCTCCCCTACCTACACAAGAACCTATTTCATCTACTCCTTTAGCCACATAGGAATCCCTTTCATTTTCTCATTCACCCATGGAAGAGCCTATAATTAGCATGCCACCTTTGACCCCTCAAATTTTGAGTAGTTGTCAATGGCACCTCTCTTACTCATATGAGATACATGTCCACAACCTACACCATCATAAGGATAATCCACCTTGTCTGCCCATCCTCTCCTCTATCCATAGAGGATCCCGTAGAGATACCATTTCCTTTAGATGACCATTCACCATCGGACTTGCAAGATCCTTCTAGTGCTCGCTTTCAGCTCTCTTACCCGTGTAATCCGAGGCTAGCTATGTCCCTATGTCTCAAACAAATTTTACTGGGATTACTACTTAATCTACATCAGCCCATCTTACAACAATACCATTTTCACGCTTGGTCAATCACTTGGACTATGTTGATAGATCCTTACTTTGGGGACACCTTCTACTTCCTGTTTCAACCCAAATGTAGTTATCACTCACCGACACCTCCACTATCTATCCAAAAGTGTTTCAAGTGACCAAACTAAACATAACCATGAATATTGCAAAACCTTCCATGTCACCAACAAGATCCCAACACACACCTCTACCCACAACCCAACATAATCTACACCCAAACACCTACCCACACCTATATTGTCTCCCTTACTTAAGCCCATTACCACCTTAGGGGTCATGTCGATATCGAGCCTTACTCACCCACCCATCAAATTAGATTTAGCCACATCTTCCCAAACCAACACTAAACTTAT
Source organism: Taxus wallichiana var. yunnanensis (assembly GCA_018340775.1). Taxonomy (NCBI): domain Eukaryota; kingdom Viridiplantae; phylum Streptophyta; class Pinopsida; order Cupressales; family Taxaceae; genus Taxus; species Taxus wallichiana. The sequence goes on from CM031236.1 coordinate 371,900,824, forward strand.
TTTGGCCCCTAAAAAGAAGACCTAACCTCCTAGGCCTCATAAACCAACCTTTCCTACCACACCATTATCACCTTCACCCCTTCCGTCCATCCTAGGACCTCACCCCTCGACCCTAGCCAAGAAACCTCCATCCACCAAGAAACCAAGAATGCAAAGAGACGACCTCCTCATCACGAACCTCTAATATACCCAAGTGATCCAAAACCTCCTCCATCACCCTTAACCTTCTTACCACCCATACCACCACTCCCGTCCTTAACATCTTCACTACCCATGACACTTTCTTCTCTTCCACTCACACCTTCTACCCAACCTCTACCAACCACCTCCATAAGAATGGTTACCCCCATGGGTAACCCTTCCTCTTCCACCATCTTATTTTCCCTCTCCATCTTGTACACCCGTGTCACCTTTTCCTAAAAAGGTGAAACATAAAATTAAAAATATACTACCTTCCAATAAGGTAGTTAAACCAACCAAACCTTCCATCGCAAACTCTTCTACCATGCCCATACCCAAGCAGATGCAATCAAGACTGAAGACCACCCCACACACCAAAATAGTGGAACAACCCATTCCCCCTCATGTAAATCCTCTTCCTCCACAATCATGCGTACTTGCACCCAAACCCACATTCACCTCCCATTGTGATCCACTAACAGGCTCTACGCCAAAATCTTAACCAATTTTCTCAAAAAAAAAATCATCACATTACCACCTCTTATACCTTACTACCCACTCAAACCCAAACCAAAATGGTTTGATGAAACTAAAATTTGTGCCTACCATCGTGTGCTAGGACACGATGTAGAGAATTGTAAGGCTTTAAAAATTGCTCTTGTTCAATTATTTCCTCTCAAAGAAAATTTTGACGATGATGATCTTCTTAATGAGGACCCCATTTCAACTTCACCAATTTCCCATATCTTCTTCCATTACCTACTTAGAAACCAAAATCTCCACCTCCACAACTCTTTGAGCCACCCCCGAGATTCGAGATCAACATGGTCTGTATAAGAGAGTTGGCTAAACCACCACCCAAATGCCAATGCACCCTAATCATTTCACAAGGATCGTATCCCCCACTAGGGTTTTTCCACTCATGTCGTTATACCTTCCATGACTGACCCTCTTCATCCACCATCCTCAAATTAGCATGCTTCATGTTACCACCCATGCTCGAGAAAGACAAGGGAAAAGAAAAGATAATTGGCCCATCATCCAACCCCGTACTCCAACATACCATCTTTACCCATACCCAAAGTCACCATTCGAGGTCTTCAGATATCCTATTTTCGATGGGGTCACACATCACACAATGCTAAAACAACAACACCAATCCCCCTCAAAATTTCTTTATATGACCTCGTCCAAACCTCTCGAGTCACATTGTCAAGCCCTCATGGAGGTCCTTCAATCTATTAAGGTTTTACCAAATGACCCCACACCCATAGCCTCCATCATTACCCCTTACCACGTAGCCACTCTCACTATGTCATCACCTTCCTATACACCTCCACCTACTCACCATGTAGCCGCCCTTAGCTTTTTGGATGAAGAGATTTCTCCCTTCTAGTCCGATGATAACCCCGACCCTCGCTCTTTTCATCTTCATCTTTATCGATAATATATGCATACAATGCATTATGATCGATGGTGGTGTTAGTATTAACATCATCTCCTCCCATGCATATGACCAAATGTGAATACCTACCAATTACATGCATGGTAACCCAGTTATGTTGTTCTCCTTTAATGACACCATGACCTCTACCCTGGGTACCATCATTCTCCATGTCCACGTGGGTCCCCACACTATCCAAAACTTTTTTATGTCCTAGAAGGGGAGTTCTAGTATAACTTGTTGCTTAGCTGACCTGGATCTCGCGCCATGGGGTGTCCTTCAACTTTAGACCACTACCTCAAATTTTAACACGAGGGACATAATTACAGGATCCCCGCCAACCCATCACCTTTTAAGACCTCGTAACATGCTATATCGGCCCAATGATGTGCTTGTACGGTCAAGTTATCTGCCACTATCCCTACTTCACCTTCACCTACAAGCCCATCCACTAAGACAACCACTTCCTCTTCTGCATCTAACATTGTTATCCCTACTGCTACTGCAGCCTCTACCATTGACTAACATGTTTCCCCATCATCTAGTGAGTTTTATATCCCGCTACCCACATATCAACTATTGATCCCTTAGAAGGTATTTTTCAACACCTCACTCTAGGGGAATACCGCCTATACAATATCGACACCTTCCTTACCCCACAAGAGTATGGGAACCTATGTCAACACCCCAGTTATGACATCCACATTGGAAATGTTTTTCCTTATGGCCCTCCCCACCTTTACACTAATCTAATGTATGGGGGACTTGATATTACCACCTATAAACCCGAACCTCCATCTTGAACCCAACCATTTTCATCCGATCTACACTCCTCACTAACCACCACTTTACTCACACTTTCCTCCACCGGTGCATATGGAAAGGTTTTAATTTTGGATTTTACAAATAGGTTCGTCATACTTTCATTTCTTGTACCTCTCATAAACACAATGATCGTAGTGGCATTGGTTTTGACATGCCACCTTACAAGAAGGTTCATGTCCACCTCATCTAGGATGGAAAACCTTCCCCACGTCATTCACCCACATTACCATCTTCACCCACGGAGTTCATAGATCCAAAATATATTCCTCCTAACTTATTTTTCATAAACACCATTTCCTAATGAACTCGACCTATCAATGTGATGGCAAGGTTACCTCTTCTCTCCCATTCTTATATCCTCGACATGATGATTGATGATACACCTTCTATTAATGTCATTCAATGTCAAGACGATGAATCCATCCTCACTTACCTTGGTGAGGAATATTCTTATTTTCATTGGCCATTATCTTTTAAGACACAAACCATGTTGAATGAATCGACCATCAAAATCAACATTAACACTCGGGATGACCGGACATTCTAGAGATCGCCAATACTTAGTCTAACTCTTGAACAGAAGCCTTCACTTCTTTCCTTTGGGACCATAGAACACGTTTTCCGGTCCTATGCCAATATGCCCGGTATTAACCCAAAATCATGGTCCACAATATCGTAACCATTCCCGATGCCAAACCCTTCAAATAAAAGCCGAGGAAAATTCATACTCGCTTTGCTCTTCTAGTCAAAGATGAGCTTCGCTACTTCTCTCGCTTTTCCTTTATCTTACCCATTGACTATCCCTAATGGATTTTGTTTGTTTCTTAGACATGTACCCACATCTTGGATCTTGGGAAGGAGACTGAGGTGTATGAGACCACAATGGAACCATCCCCAAGTTATGGGACCTTGCGATCTTGAGATGGATCTCCAGAGAAGGTCGGTTCCTCTATCTATCTCTACTGCTACTACTACTCCTAGTAATGAAAGGGGAAACTAAGCTAATAATGCCAAGGGACTAGGGAAAGAAGGATAACATAAAGTAAACTACACTAAAAGGTGATAGCACTAGAAAAGAGGGATGAACACTATCTATTCTGAGCAATAATGACAGGGAATGTGTGAAAGGAGGCTCGGCACGAGTAGCATAGCAAAACACGCATTCACCAAATCATCCTTATGGAACACAACCAAGCATGGAACTACAAAAGACCTGAAGTAGCACAACAATACACAATGCAAGAGAAAAGGTAATAAGAAGGAACGCAAACATGCTATAAAAGAGAATATTCACAAAATGATGCTTCTATTGCTTCTAGAAATGCACATAATGGTTACAATGCTAAAGAGGTCAATATCCACATGCAAGAGCCAAACATGGAGGTTTGCAACTCATAATATAGAAAATATGGATTCCTTAGCAACACACATAAGGATTCGAGTTTCCAACATAACAAATGAGCCTTGCTCTTACATTTATAGATGAATCCGTGGAGGAAGAAAGGAAGGGGAGGGAAAACTCAAATTTGAAATACAACCACTAACAAGAAGCATTCAATGTCTATAAATTCACTTGGAAATCTGTGAAATACGCTTCTCCATGCCTGTTTGACATGTTGAAGACAAAAGAGAGTGGATCATGCTAAATTGGGTGGTTGGAGCAATTAGATCTGCTCATCAATATTCAGAGAGATGTTTTCCCAATTCTCACCTACCAGATCCACTAGAATTTGAATTTTGAATTTTTGGCACTCAGAGTTGATGTCAAGCAAATTTCGACAAGTCCGTGCATGCACCGATCTAAGCTCAGAGCTGATTATATGGTTGTCAGAAGATTTCAGATTCTTCGGTGTACGCAAAACATGTGGCACATGGTGATTGGCTAGAATGGTGGCCAAATGTACAACTATTTTTCATTTATGCCACATGTCAATTATTCATTTGTTGCGAGGATTTGGTGCCCTGTCTGGTTGCGCGTGGCACACTGAGTTTTTCAAAAGGTGATCTAGCACAGAAGGGCATGAGGAGAAAATAGAGGAAGGTGTGGAGGAATCACACGTGATGTGCACGGGGAGATGAATCAAACTAGTGAGTAGAGAATGAATGGTTAAGGTAAAACTATTACAAAGTAATGGGTGCAGCACGTGAAGGGTCAAAAGACTTAGCCACGTGGGGTGGAAGGAAGATGACTCGTAATAATGTGCCAAATTATTTTGAGTGCGTGCAATTCTTCAATAGATAACTTAGGGCCAGAATGTGTATGCAAGTTATCCAAATCGCTAGGGGAGTTATTTGGATAACAGTTTTGGTGACTTTCGGGGCCATCTACCTACTAGATGCAAGAGACCAGTAGCTTGAAGCATCCATTGGGCATGGAGTCTGCTTGTACAATCATGAAAATGCCCCTGTTGTCACTTTGAGTATCATTTTTGCACTTTGTCCTGAATCTCACAACTACTGAGAGAAGTTTTGCATTCTAGAAGCAACAAAAGAGCGCATGCAGGAAGCATGTGAGAGGAAAGAACTATGTACAAACAAACAATGTGCGCAAAGCACACTTAGAGGAATTGAAACTACTTTAATATATACAATATGATGCAATAAACCTAATGGAAGGGTTTGAGATAGATCCCGTTTACTGGGATTTGTAGTGTGCTTCCATCCGGATGAGTTAACTCGAAAGAGTTAGCTTCTTTGTAGGACTTGATGATGTATGGGCCACTCCAAAGTGCATCAAACTTTGAATGGCACCCTAGTTTATCTCTATCAACATCCCATTTTAGAACCAGTCTCCAACTTTGAAAGCTTGAGGCTTAGCCTTTCTGTCAAACCATTTCTTTATTGCTTGTTGATGTTGTTCTATCTTGATCATGGTAGAGTTTCTGAGTTCTTTGAGATGAACCATCTCTACCATCCTGATTTCTCTTTGATCCGTGCCCTCAAATTCTAGCTTTTGGGCAAGTACTAATGAATTTAGTTCTAATGTCAAAGGAAGGGCGGCCTCCTTGCCATAGACAAGCTTGTAAGGTGAAGTTCCTATTTCCTATTTTACTGTGATTCTATCTTCCTAGAGTGTGCACAGGACCTTTGTATGTCATTTTCTTTAGTTGGTATTCATTATACGCTTCATGATTCGATCGATTGTGTTTTTTTTTTATTCTACCAAACCGTTTCCCTGAGGGTAATAGTTAGAAGAAGTTTTCAGCTAAATTCCCAAACTTAGAGCCCAACCAATGATTTTAGCACCAAGGAATGTCTTTGCATTATCAAAGATAATGGTTTGAGGAATGCCAAACCTTGTGACTAAACCTTCGAGAAAGTCAAGGATGACCGCCTCGTTGATTCCTTAAATGACGACTTTTATCCATCTAGTGAAGTAATCAGAATCGGCACCCATTTATGTCTAGCACTTGAAGGTGGATTGATCATGCCTATGAAGTCAAGACCTCATTGTGCAAAAGTCTGATCCACTTGGATTGGTTGGAGGGGAAGCACTATCAATCATTTCTTTCTACAAAGAAAGTGCATTCTTGCATTTTTTGACCCACCTATGTGCATCTGCAAATAGGGTAGGCCAAAAGATACCTGTCATTATGATCTTCATTGTTGTAGTTTTGGCAGAGAAGTGTCCACAAGAGAATCCATCGTGAAATTATGCTAACACTTTTTCGGTCTATGCGCTTTTGATACATCTTAACAGATGCCATCTAGATTTTTTTTTAAGAGAAGTCCATCAATCGTAACATAAGGAATAGATAGAAACCTAAGATGCCTTCTCTTTGCTTTATTCAAACCAGAGGGTATGCACCTCGAAAAGGAATGTGATGACATCCTTCATCCAATCACGTGCACCAGGGATATATTTTGTTCATGTTCTACACGTGAAAGGTCTTCATCAGAAATAATGAAGCCTCAGGTTCACTCTACGCATCCTCAACAATATACCTTCAGAGTCCACTGCCTCTTACTAGATTTTTGGCCCTAATAGTCACATCATATTCCATGATTTTGGTCACCCATTGCACTCTCTTCTCACTTATTTTTACTCCCATGATGAATTATTTGATGGATGAGTGAGAAACTAACACCTTAATATGATTTGTGGTGAGCATGCTCTTGAATTTCTTGAGAGTATGCATGATGGAAAAGACATGCTTCTCTATGTGACTATATTTCAACTCATAATCCTTTAGCATCTGGTTGAAGAATGCCCTTTGGTTGTTCTAGCCCTTGTTCATTTTCTGTGTTAGGACAGCGGTAAGTAATGCTTACATCAAGCACCATAAGCATAAAGGATGATATCCTTTGTGTAATCTAGATTTATGAGTGTTGTATGTAAGAAATTTCATTCTTGATCTTGTTAAAAATTTCTCTTCCTTCTGCTATCCATTTAAAGGCTATGTCCTTCTTGAGCATAAGGGTGATAGGTCGAACCAGTCCTGTAAATTTAGGGATAAAATGCCTAACAAAGTTAATCTTGCCAAGGAAGGACTGTAAGGCTTTTTTCTGTGCCAGCAAGAAAAGGGCTAGGATGGCTGAAACATGCTCAAGATCAATGGTGATGTCATCCTTTGAAACCACATGGCCCAAGAGCTTGCCCTGAGCCACCACAAAATTACACTTCTTGGGGTTAAGAGATACCCAAAATTCTCTGCATCTCTCAAATACTTTTTCCAGGTGTGTTATGTGATATGTGCTGCTCGCTTTGATAAAACAGTTATATCATTAAGGTAAACCAAGATGTACTCATTGATGTAACCTTTGAAGGCAATATCCATGGTGCGCATTTGAAACATTACACCCGCATTTGATAGACCAAAGGGTATTTTTCGATATGCATATGTTCCCACTTGGTTGTAAATGTTGTTTTGAATTGATCTTCTTCCTTAACCAGGATCTGGTTGAAACCCGAATACCCATCTAGTATGGAGAACCTTTGCATGCTAGCTACAGTCTATAGAATCTACTCCATTAAAGGCAAAGGATAGTGATCCTTTAGAGATGCCTTATTCAAATCTCTGAAATCAACACAAATTCTAATTTCACCATTCTTTTTGCATACCGGAACCAGATTTATGACCCAAGTGGAGTATTTGATAGGAAAAATAATTTTTGCCTCAATGAGTTTTGATAGTTCCTTTCTCATGAGGGGCTCTATCCTTGGATTGACTGGCCGTTATTTCTACCGACGGGCTTTATGCCAGGATCAAGGTCAATGGAGTGTTGAGCAACACTTGGATCAAAACCTTTGAGGTCTTCATATTGCCATGAGAAAGTGTCGTATTTTTTACAGATAGAGATGAAGGCCTATTTTTCTTCATGCATGCAAGTCCTACTGAGCAGCAGCTCCTTTCCGCGTGTAATAGTAATGAGAGAGAAATCCTCTTATGTGGCATGCATGTATCTTTCTTCACCCTTAAACTCATCATCAAGGTTGAACATTTTCTCTAAGGTGACCAGCCCTTTAGGAAACTTATTTATTTTTAGCTGAATCACTTGGTCACCATAGTTGTCATGCAAGTCAGCTTACATACTTGATGAAAATTCAGCTTCATTTTGGATAAACTGGACGATCTGCACGTCACTGTTGAAAACTTTCCATCTTGTGTTATTATCTGGAATGGATGGTCTAATTACCATCTTAATGTGTTGAGTGTTCCCTTTGAAAAATTCCTCAGCAGGAGAAAACTATGAACCAAGCGTGGCCATTTGGTTAGCTTCTTTGTTCATTCTGTTTGGAACCACCTACAGATTAAGAGCGTCAAAGCTCTCAAGTAGGTCCCAAACTCTATGTTTATAACCTTTAAGAAGCTTATTCATTGTCTGGCATTTTTTGGTGACTGGTGGATGACCTAGTGTCCCCAAAGATCTATAGTGCTTTAATTTTCTTATTTTCAACAATAAGAAGGCCATGCACCAATGCTTTGAATATTCTCGCCACATTATTAGAACATAAAAACTGCAACCTATGCATGAAGAATAATTTATCATCCTTAGGGGAAATGAGAACCACTCCTACTCCTGCACCATTTGTGCTTCTAAATCCATTAAAGTATAACTTCTATAGACCAGTTTGAACTTTGTCTCCTATGAGTGTGTGCGGAAGTGTAACGTCTTCTTCTAGAATGTAGTAAGTACCAAGCCCAATTTTATACGCTTCTAGTTATTCAACATAGGGATAAAAAAATTATTCCTTTACGCCCATTCATCAAGTACTAGGTCTGGAACAAAGGGTGGAAGAGATTGCTCTTTAGAACTGAAAATTTTTCTTCTTGGATAAGACAATTGGCTTGGAGACGGGATGGGACATATGGCTCTACATGATAAGAAAATATAGGTTAAGCTTGTATGGTAAACTAGTTACCATACCTTGTCTTGAGCAGCATATGAGACCAATCATAAGACAAGTAACCACCCACTTTAGCAAGTAAATTCTCTTGATAGACATAGGAAAAAAAAAGGAGGCAGTCAATAATTGACACATCTTGAGTAATTGTCAAGCTTAGACATGCATGGAGGGTCAACTCAAGATTCTTGATAACTCCCAATGTGGTTATAACTGAGCCATCAAGTTGTAGGACTCCTTTAGACAAAGGGCTATATTTCAGACCTAAGACATCAACTATCTTCTTAGGCATAACAAAAGTACTAGCACCTGAGTCAACTAAGTAGTTATGCACTAGGTGTTTGCCTATAATCAAGGATATATATAAGGGTGGGGTTTTAGCAATTTTGCTTACTTATTCCTCCTCTTCTTGGAAAATTTTGACAAAAGTGCATAGCTTCTATAGAATAAGGTCGGGAAGTTGGCAGATCTTCATATAGCAGATCCCATTGAGATGGAATAGTCAGGGCATCCCACATTGTGACATTTATGTTTTTTTTCTTCATCTGGTCAACAATGTTGAAACAACCCTCCTACCTTGTGTATTTTGGGAACAACATCCCTTTCTTGACTTTTCGTGCATGGAAGCCTCGACTTTTAGTTGGAGCTGAGGCTTGGCCTACCAAAGGATGGGCGTGCACTACTTCAAAAGGAGCTTTACGCAAGACCTCTGCGCATATGGGTTTGAAATTTTTGTTGCAAGAGGTCTTTCCTAATTCATTTTCTTTTGAAGACCTTTTTACATTAATGGGATTGTGACTCTGCATGTTTGACTCTAATATTCTTTTCTTATATCTTGTGTTATCTCGTAACTTGGGCACGCGGTCTATTTGCATCTTCTACAGCTTGGTTGATTGCATAGAAGTCCTCTCGCACCAAAGAATATCAAATTGGTTTCGGGAAACTTCTCAATCTTCGTGGTTATCTACTTCATGGGCACTTATTGAGGGATCACAAGATGAAGCATTTTGGATCATGAAGGCTTTTTTGTGCACAGCATTAACACAATGGTACTGACTATGAGGCATTTTTCAAGGGAAGAACCACTCTGACTCTTGTGCCAATTTTTTTCGAATCTGGAATGAGCACTCGCTTACACTGGGTGTTGGGAGAGAAGAAGCAAGAGGGAAAACTTGCAAAGGCATATGTGCATTAGGTTGCCACCTCTCATTCTACTGGTTGGGCATGTATCTCTGATTTCCATATTGATTCCACCAAGGCTGATTTCCTTGGCCATGCACTTGATTAGAAATGCCTCTATACACTTGCACTTGCTACCTTTCTAATGATATGACCTTGTTTGATAAATTTATAATCAAGGCCTTCAATTATTCATCTTCCTTTTGTTGTGATGGAGAATAGGATGTTGAGGCAACCGGTTGCGCACTTTGCTCAGGAGTAGGAATAGGGGCCATAGAAGGCTGGGGTGCTTGTGAAATTTCTGGGAACAAAGGCATGGGTGGTCTAGGAGCCAACTTTCCCACCTAAATAAGACTATTTTCTTCCCTTACTACAATTTTATAAGCAGCTGGTAGAGTCCTACCTCCCATAGATTGGATCATAACTGAAATATCATTATTGAATGCCTTCAGATAATAAAGGAAAGCATGTCAAGCTGTAGGTCTTACCACAAGAGGAATTCTATCCCAAGTCTTCTGAAATCTGATGTTGAAATTAGTCATCTACTCATTAGGTGCTCTCCTTGTTGTTGTTAGTTGCTCCACCAAAGATAGGTGATCTGACTTGTCTTCAAAATAACTACATAGATCTATTCCCAGCTCATCCCAATTGGTGATAGATCCAAGTCTCAAGCCTCAGTACCATTGAAGTGCTTTACCTTTGAAAGAGGCTACAAGCAGCCTGACTGCTACATCATTATGTGTGATCTAGATAGAATGAACACACATTTGCTACATCCTGGATATGCTCCTAAGGGGTGACTTGATTCTCACTAGTAAAGTAAGGAATACTTTTGAGCACGCCATTGGGCATATCATGTTGTATGGCCAGGAGTAAGGGGCTCCCTCCATCAAAGTTTACAAAGCTTCTTAATGGAGGAGGTGGTGATGATGCGCAATGTAGGGCACATATGTTGTCTGTTTGAAAGAGTTGAATGGGAGCGGCGCACTAGAGATAAAGATGCATGCAGGGGTTTTCTGGAATGAAAATTTCTTGAGGATAGTTGGAGGTACTCAACAGAGTCTTCAGCTGCTGCACTTCTTCTTGTGTGCACTTTTCTCATGAAAGGTGCTCAGGACTACCGAAATAGAGATTTTAAAATATTGGGAGTCACCAGATGTGTTTGAAATAAGCCTCTTCAAAGGCTAAAACACTAAATTCACACACCAAAACTTAGAGATATGAAATTTGAGCTTTCAATGTTGGTCCCACCGGGTGTGCTAGAAACTATTGGTTTCTCAGATGTGCACCCACATCTTGGATATCGGGAAGGATACCAAGGGTCTGAGACCACAATGGAACCATTCCCAAGTTGTTGGACCTTGTGAGCTTGGGATAGATCTCCAGAGAAGGTCGGTTCCTCTATCTATTTCTACTGCCACTGCTACTCCTAGTATTAAAAGGGGAAACTAAGCTAAGAATGCCAAGGGATCAGGGAAAGAAGGATAACATAAAGTAAACTACACTAAAAGGTGATAGAACTAGATAGGAGGGATAAACACTATCTGTTTCGAGCAAGAATGATAGAGAATGTGTGAAAGGAGGCTAGGCATAGGTAGCATAGTAAAACATGCTTTCACCAAATCATCCTTATGGAACATAACCAAGCATGGAACCGTAGGGACCTAAAGTAGCAAAAAAATACACAATGCAAGAGAAAAGGAAAGAAGAAGGAACGTAAACACGCTAGGATAAAGAATAGTCATAAAACGATGGTTCTATTAATTCCAAAAATGCACAAAACTGTTACAATGCTAAACAGGCTGATATCCACATGCAAGAGCCAAACATGGAGGTCTGCAAATCAGAATATAGAAAATATGGAGTCCTTAACAACACGTGTAAGGATCCAAAGTATCCAACATAACAAATGAGCCTTGCTCTTACATTTATAGATGAATCCATGGAGGAAGAAAGGAAGAGGAGGGAAAACCTGAATTTGAAATACAACCACCAACAAGGAGCATTCAATGTCTGTAAATCCACTTAGAAATCTATGAAATGCACTTCTCCATGCCTGTTTGACGTGTTGAAGACAAAAGAGAGTGGATCATACTAAATTGGGTGGTTGGAGCAATCAGATCTACTCATCAATGTTTAAAGACGTTTTCCCAATTCTCACCTACCAGATCCGCTAGAATTTGAATTTTGAATTTTGGCACTATAGTTGATGTCATCATCTTTTTGACAAGTCCAAGTGCGTACCGATCTGATCTCTGTAGCTGATGATATGACTATCAAAATATGTTAGAGTTGTCAGCATACATAAAACATGTGGTGCATGTTGATTGGCTAGAATGGTGGCCAAATGTACAACTATTTATCATTTATGCCACGTGTCAATTATTCATTTGTTGCAATGATTCCACACCTTATCCGGTTGCATGCGCACACCGAGTCTCTCAAAAGGTTATCTCGCATGTAAGGGCATGAGGATAAAACAAAGGAAGGTGCGAAGGATGTGCACATAATGCGCACGGGGAGATGAATCAAACCGGTGAGTAGAGAATGTATGGTTAAGGTGCAACTATTACAAAGTAATGGGTGTGGCATGTGAAGGGTCAAAGACTTAGGTGCACGGGGTGGAAGGAAACTTACTCGGAAGAAGGTGAACACACGGAATGCGGGCACGAGGGGAAGTGGAAGGAGGAAGGAAAGGGGCACGCAGGAAAACTGTGACCAAGGGAATGTGCCAAATGATTTTGAGCATGCACAATTCTTCAATAGATAACTTAGGGCCAGAATGTGTATGCAAGTTATCCAAATCACTAGGGGAGTAATTTAGATAAAAAAATTCTAACATCATCCCTATCAAAAAGGCGATAGAGGGACTCCACATTTTTACGAACTTTGTGACCTCAACTTACCTATCCTAAAGATGATTTCCCCCCTACTGTGCATCAACTAACTAGTTTATCTCACCATTTTCCATGAAAAGCTATTGCTCATGGATGGTTTCTCGGGCTATAATCAAATATTACTAGCTCTAGAAGATCAACAAAAACTACCTTCATCACCCCTTGGGGAACCTTCTACTATTGAATCATGCCTTTTGGCCTCAAAAACACTGGTGCTACATATCAGCGAGCCATGACTTACATCTTCCATGACATCATGCATCACATATTGGAAGATTACGTAGATGATCTTCTAGCCAAATATAAAAATTGAACCGAACACTTGCCCATCCTTAAATTCATCTTTAACCACCTCATCAAGTATTATGTGTTTCTTTGTGGTACTTTCTGGAAAACTCCTGGATTTCATCATTTCTTTTCGTGTCATATAAGTCGATCGTGCTAAAGTCAAGGCTATTCTGGAAATTCCTCCACCCACTAATCTCCATCAAATTTGAAGCCTACAAGGTAAATTGCAATCCATTTGTTGTTTTATCTCGCATCTTTTCAACCACTGTCACCCATTTCATCAACTTCTCAAGAAAGACGTGTCATTCAAATTGGATGATGAATGTCATAAATCCTTCGAATCCTTAAAACAATATCTCCTTTAACCACCGGTACTCATTCCTCCTAAGGATGACCAGCCCTTTTACCTATATATTTCGACATCGACCATTCCTTAGGTGTCATGTTTTCTCATCATGACAACCAACACTAAGAGCAAGTAGTTTATTACATAATTTGTACCCTTCTAAACTCCAAAACTAGATATACCCATGCTTTGAAAAACCCTTCCTAGCCATATTTTTCATTACCACCAAACTCCGCCATTACCTACTAAACCACAAAACCATCGTTGTTACTAATATCGACCCCTTACACTATATGTATGCCAAACCCTATCAACATTAGTGTGTATGTACGTTGTCTTATGCTTCTTATCGACATTGACCTCAAATTCATTCATCAAAATTCCATCAAAGGCCAAGCTATCACTCACCAACTAGATGATGCCCCCTGTTTCGGGAATCAACCTTATAACTTTGATTTCCTAGACGAATCCATAGTTACCCTCTCCTTAGACAAACCCGCTTACCAAATGACACTCTTCTTCGATGGCTCTAAGTGTCAGTGTGGGGGTGGGGTTGGTGTTATCCTCATTCCTCTTGATGGTGAACCTATGCCTTTGTCTTTCAAACTCGATTTTGATCATACAAACAATATTGTTGAATACGAAGAACTCGTATTGGGTCTCAAGGATGCTTATGCCTTAGATGTTAATTCCATTAATATATTTGGCGATTCTTAACTAGTTGAAAACCAAGTCAATGGTATATACCAGTGTCGTAATGAGATACTTCAAAAGTATAAACATCACATAGATATATTTTTACCACCTTTTCTTGTTACGAACTTAAAACCACCCCACAATCTACCAATAAATTCATGAATACCATGGCCTACTTGGCTTCTCAGATACCTACTTCACCCTCTGACTCTGAAATCTTTTTCATAATACAAAGACTACAATCACCCTCTTATTTACCTCATGAGGTATACTCTATTGGAATTGTTGTCCCCGACTCACGTGACCTTTAGTATAAGCAATATGCAAACTATCTTTCCCTTTCCATTCTACCCACCGATCTCACTCATAATGGACAACGTACCTTTCTTTAAAATGTCTCACATTATTTCATCATGGGTGGTCTTCTTTACAAGAGTGGATTTGATGGCATTCTCTTATGATGCCTTACAAGTTATGAAATTCCCTACACCATCAAGGAAGTTCATGAAGGAATATTTGGAGGTCACTTTAGTGGCTTAGTTGTCACTAAATGCATTCTTCACCTAGCATATTATTGGCCAACCCTAAACCATGACTATTTTTACTATGTCAAATGTTGTGTGAAATGCGAACAACATGCTAATCTCAATCACACACCTAGTCATGCCTTATAGGTTACATGAGACCTTTGGAATTTCTCTCAATGGGGTTTAGATCTTGTCGGTGAGATCAATCCCCATTCTTCATAATGCCATCAATGGATCATAACCAAGATCCTGAATATTATACTAAATGGGTAGAATCCGTCCCCCTCATTTCTATGAAATCTAAGAAAATATGTGAATTCGTCAACCATCACATCATTTTTCACTTTGGTGTTCCTCACCACCTCATAATTGATAATGGAAAGCAATTCAAAAACAAAACCTTACGCAAACTATGTGATGATTTTGGCATCCAACTCAGTTTCTCATCACCTTATTACCCGTAAACTAATGGCCAAGCCAAATTGACCAATAAAACCTTGAACAAAATTCTTATGAAGGTAGTCAACGATATTGGGAAGGATTGGAATACACACATTCCTTTCACCTTGTGGGCTTATCACACTAGTATTCACACTTTGATTGCTGCCACACATTTTTCTCTGGTCTATGGTACCGAGGCTATCTTACCTCTCGAAGTCCAGATTCCATCTCTCTGCATCTCACTACAAGACATGCTCAATGACGATGACTTTCACCAAGATCATTTGGCGCAACTTGAGTTATTAGATGAACGTTATCTCAATACTCTTGACCATCTCCAAATCTAGCAAAAACGTATAAAATGTTCCTATGAAAAAAAAATTTCATGAACCTTTCTGATTGATGACCTCATCCTGAAGGAAAATCAACATGTAACCAAAGAGGAGAAAAGTAAATGGGGTAAGTTTTCTCCTAATTGGCTCTGACCTATATCATTTCCCATGCCTATAAATCGGGTGCTTATCGGTTGTCTTCACTCAAAGGTAAACCCAAACATGAGCCCCTTAATGCCTTGTATCTTCAACCATTTTATTGTTGACATCAAATTCTATACCACTTTCTGTCAGATGATCACTCGTCCCTTGAGCGCTGCTCACCTTCCATATTACCTATTTTGAGGATCCACATCTCAACCAGAATCATGTGATTACCCATCACCTTTCAACCTTATCTTCAATATGAGTACCACATCTCTACTCATAGCATAATTCCCATGGATAATTTTCATCTTCTTCAAGATGAAATCCCATGGTTGTTCATCACTCAAAACCACCTCTTTCATAGTTAATATTTGTGTGCTACGGTCTTGTCTTCTAAACAAGAACCTAATCTTCCTCTATAGTCTTGTCCATGACTTAAACATCCAAAAACAAAAAGGGATGCCACTCCTTGAGCCATACTTCCAGAAAAAGATGAATCCCTCAAAAGGGACATCTCTTCACTCTAATTCCACCACTATGAATAGACTACTCCCTTGAAGGACAGCTATATCAAATCATTTCACAAATATGATAAAAATATCCAAAAGCTTTCCACATCGATCAGCTTCACAAAGACCTCAAGGAGATAATATACTCATCCCATATAGACTTCCTACATCAATCAGTCTATTAAAAACAAACAAATGAAGAAAAAGATGAAATTTTCGTCATGGACTTGCCTATTTTTTATCTTGGGTTTCTTGTTCCAAAAAACATGATGTCGTACACTAAGTTACGCTAAACCACCCATTATCACCTCCTTGCCTTATTTAGCCTCATTTCATCTTTACTCAAGGGACTTGCTGCGACCATGACATTTTTGTGATTATCTGACTTTCTTCACCCTTAGAATGGTCCATTATGCAATGCCTCTAGGGTCTTACATTCATGAGCCCCTCTTAGGTATGGTCGACTCATTAGGGTTCTTATCAATTAAGTAGCTCTTTTACCACCTCTTACCATTCACCATCCTCATTACTTGTTGATTATCCTATACATGACTAGATAATTGACACCTATATTTAAAAACCATTCAACCATGCCCACGACCTAAACTCAATCATGCCTATGACTTACATCCAACCACGTCTACCACCTATAAACCCATTCCTCTACTTCATCATAATCTTCCCTAGCTTATGGGAGAAATACATTGGCCTAAGGTCCCTTTTTTTCGAGACTATGTAGGTAGCACTCGAGGGCATATGGCCCTTGAAGGTTAGCTCGGCCACTCTTTACCCTAACCAATTCCCCCTTTCACTTTCCTGTCCACATTTTACCCTCGTTAGTTTCTATTATATATCAATAACTGGAAATTAAACCAAACAAGCATCAATTAATACACGTTTTTATCACATCATCAAATCATTCATTTATCATTTTCACATTTCCATTATAGCACATAATCGGAATTTAAGCCATAACCTGTATATACATCACCATTTTTCCCCATGTCACCTACAACTTGGACACTCAATCATGCCTAAACCAACCTGACTCCATCATGCCTAAACCAACCTAGCTCAATCATGCCTACACTTACCGAATCAATCATACCTAAACCGACCTGACTCCATCATGCCTAATTCACCTAGTTTCCATCACATACACAGATAATAATAGAAATTAAAAGAAAATACACCATCCATACTATACATACCATCATCTATAAATCAGAGAGTCTGTATATAAATACATGTGTACATGGATACAAATAAATGCAGGTATCTCAACAACTCTCATACACAACCTCACCATCTTGGCACGCAGCCGGTATATATGAAAAATCTCAAAACAAAACTCTCATGTACATCATCACTATCTTTGCACGTAAGTCGGTATATATATCAAAAATGTGTCCAAAACAGGATACACTGATCATAAATGGTGACTAATCATCACCCCACCTGATATCCATCCCTATCTCATCAATCTCCTCCATCTCCCCTCTAGTGGGGTGCCCTGCCAACCTCTCTCCACCTCGCCTTGATCTGTCCTTTGATGGCCCCTCACGGAACCAGGCTCCGTGCACTGGTAGTCTCACCCTAACCCTGTCTCGAGGCTCATCGGCCCCATGTACTCTCTACAATGTGCATACGAGACCTAGTCCTCTCACTCGAGGCATGTTGTGCTCTATACTCTACATAGGAGGGGATGTCTATCCCTACATCCATCAAGTGGTCCTGATATTATCGTGCCTCACCCAACATCCCTAAATTAAGCCATCAGTGCAGTGCTGTGAAGGCATCATTGGTCTTGGCCCCTCGTACCTATCTCTCGGCATCTGTCCCATGGGTACTGTAATGAGGGACCCGTCCTATGCCTATTCTGTGCAGGGGGGACCCTGTCCCGACCTCGCCTATAAAGTGGGACCCTACTCCTATGCCATGGTGGTGTCATCTCCCTATGACCTTGTGCTCGCATCTGGGCTGAAGGGCCACAACTCGCACTGTGTCATGGCCAAATATCCATGTAAACCCTTAACTTGTACCTGTAGGGAGGCTACCTATACCCCATCCACATCTCCACCCTTTGCGGGTGCTTGTCCTTACCTAACTTGCTTACTAAGCATAGAGTGGCCACCTGTGCTTGTAAAGTGGCAACCTATGCCTCTGAACCTATCAATTACCCCTACACTATCCCCAACTATGTAATCAGGGTAGCCACCTGCCCCTGTAGGGCATCCCTCTGCACTTTGATGGTGGCTAAATATGTCTACCCCGGCCTCAGTGGTGCGCTTGTAAATGTGCGGCCCACAACCTGTCATCAGTATCTATCAATCACCTCGGTATCATCAATCCGTCGGTCTACACTATCTCCTCCTACCCCGTAGGCACTTTCGCCGATGTGATAGAGTCATAGGCCTCTCCATGTCATCCCTCCTCATGTCTTGAAATGGTAGAGGTACATCCTGTGGTAACCCAAACTATCATCTAATCGTGTCAACGCGTATCATCTCGTGCTCTCGCATGGCACCCTCTATCCATCATAAGAATCGTAGCTTGTCTAATCAGCATGACCATCTTCTTGTATGATGGGAAGCCCACATACAACCTCCAAATGATGTCTACCCTGACAATTCCTCTATTATCTTCCTATAGTAGGCTACATCGCGTAGCCCTAGAGCGCTTTGATTTCCCACCAATAGGCACCCAAGGCTCGTAACCAACCCGGACCATACGGCTCAAATGCATCAAGCCGGTGAAAGCCAATCAGAAGAACACACACAATGTGCTCGTATTCCCAAGAGTGAAGAATAAATGTGCAACATAAGTTGAACCTTCGTAGCCTCTCGTAAGCCTATAGCTCCCTGTATAGTTATACCAAGTAGGTTGGTGCCTAGGAAAAGCGAGGTCCTCTCCTCCATCATATCAACTCCCATCGGTGCTCATGGGAGTCTCCCACCCCTACATCGGGCGGTGCAAAGAAACACACTGCCTCCATAATCAATACCACTAGACTCATCCCCTTATGATAGGCCACATACATCTCTCCATAGCTCAAGTTGGCGCTATGAAACCTCATCTTCGCCATCCCCTCTCTGAATATTGTCAGCATCATCTCCTATGATGCCTCTGAAGAAATATAATATACCTACATCCCTACTATCAATAGTCGTAGCCTCCTGTAAATGTCCTCCAAGGTGACGGTCATCTCACCTATCGGTAAATGGAACATGTTGGTTGCAGAATCCCATCTATCGATGAAAGTGACCATCAAACTTGGATCAAGAGCTATACACCTATAACGTTGAATCCCAATCATACCCACCTCAGTCACGTGCCTCCACTCCTCATCATTCACATCCCCTCAAACATCTAGTAATAGAGGTGGTACCCTATCTCGCATCCGCAGCTGATCTCTCGCTTGCATCCAACAAACTATCACATTATTAAAACCATACCCGCAATCACTCTTGACACCCCACCTATACCTATTACCCTACCTATTTTCCTTCGCAAATTACCCTCTTATCACATGACCTGTCTACCTACCCCAACCCTAACTACGTACCTTTCCCCCACCTCAATTTCACACCCCTCAACCATACCTATTTAAACCTCTTACCCAAGCTTCTTTTTTTCCCATCAACAACATCTTCTTCTACCATTACCTACCTCACCCACCCACCCTATCTCATTTTTGGCCCATTTTTCTCCAAATGATGATTGGCGCTAGTTACCCTTGACCGAACGCGTTGTCTCCCCACAACCGACATCGGTCACCTCATCGTGACCGATGCTTCGCTAACTCCCACTAACATCGGCCAACCATTGACCAACATCATTCATTGTCACTGCACCCAACTCCATGACACCCTACCCCATTTCCTCCACAATTCCACATTTTACCCTCCCGACCTATCCTTCCCTACCCAAATCCCCTTGAATTCATCCCCACCCATCATTCACCTAAATATACCCTTCCCCATTCCTATTTCACCCAAAAAAATTCCCTTTGCCCCCAAAACCGTTTTCCTCACCTAATCTCTATACACCAATCTACCTCACCAAACAAGGCATGGGATTGACTCTTACCTCATCACACTACCATCTCCATGGTGGCATGTCAGGCCACTACACTAATGGTCCACCTAATCCCTCTCCTACCTCTACCATCACCAACCAACCTCCTCACCTCCAACCAAGTGAATCAATCAAATAGATCTCATGGACCCACCTATCGCCTGCCGATCCCTAGTATGAGGCCCACCAACTCAGCTCTCTATCTCACTCGGTCACTTTCCACCTTTTTCTCTCTCTCTGTCATTTTCTCCTATTTGGAAAATAACAAATGAATCTACAAAATGTGGAAATTTCCTTTTTTAACCATACCCCGACCACGACTGATGATGTTAATTTTACCTAGATCGACATCGGTCATGTGCCCTAAGATACCATGGTTGGTTCCCTAGGTCAAGTCAAGATCGGTTAAACATGACTAGCGTCAATTACCTGTGTTGACCCCATGGAAACCCATTACACCTTATCTACTTTCCCACAACCTTTTTCACCTAACCGACATTGACCCTGACCCTCCACCTCATCCTCCTAACCTCATCATTTATCACCCCACCTCACCATCAATTGGGGCATATTTCTGCCCCTCTCGTGGCCTTGCCTACACCACACCTTCTTTTACCCACACTTGACCTCCTATGTCATGCCCTATATACCTGGACTTGAACCACTCTTTATGACCTTTGACCCTTTTGCTTGTTGTACCTTTCAACACTATTACCCGTATTTGTTTAGCTTATTAACCTTACCTCATCTATTGTCGTGTTATTTATCCCGACTGACCTTTAGTGTATCGTAACATACCTAAACTTTCCTTCACCGACCCATGTTGTGTTTTTACACCATATCCTATACCTTAGATATTGGATTCACTTCAACCCTATTTGAATAGAACTATTGACCTTGGATGCTCTAAATTTGGCACGCTCTTCAATACGGTACCATGTTTGTAGTTTATGTGTGTGTGTGCATTTGATGGTCACTACCTTTGACCCATGCCCATTTCCCTATTTTCCTAATAAGACCTTTACCCCATTACGCATTTTTACCTCCACCTACCCTACCCAAACCTACCTAACCATTGATTATGTGGATATTCCCATGTCCTCACTCATTGCATCTTGCGATGATGATACTTGTTTTGCTCAACCTAATAGCCTTACCTTGCCTATGGCCGTGACCCTTGTCCAAAAAAACTATGACCTTTTGGATGTGCCATAACTACACCTACATGTTCCTACATCTTACCTCATTGAGTTCCCAGACTGTATCCTTTACCTTGGATACTGGACCTCAACAACCCTTGTTTGGATGACCTTTACGAACCTAGCTCATGTACATTTGTTATGTTGAGCAACCCTTGTATCTCATGTCATTTCACAATGTGTGCGTATCTATAAATTTTCTAGCTAATAACCTACCATACCTCTTACAATCACCATACCCTCGACCATCACCTTCTTCACACCTAACCTTGTTTTCTTAAAACCACCCACCTCCTCATTTTATCAAACCACTCACCGCTTCCTTCTCTCACATCAGTGGTTCCTAGTTTGAGGGGGGTTACCTTCACCCGTACTTGGGGCAACACCACCTTCACTTACACTCAACATAACCACATCTTATTTTTGTCAGTGTCGCTTACCAATACAAGCTACACAATAAAAAGGGGGAAAATGTAGACACCAAAATTGGGTCACACTCCCCTGGTCCCAGTTGAATAACCAAATCAAACATATTCACCTAATCATGGCCTCTTCCACCCCACATTAATATTAATATAATTAAATTAATACCCATCCTCACAATATTCATTACTTAATTATTTTAATTCAGCTAATTTCCATCTCACCTAGCCACCTCACCCTAGACCTATTCTTGACATGTTTCTATAACTAACTAAGACTTGGTCCCACTTACCTTAATGAGCTAAGACTTAGTTCAACCCTAAAAATCAATGCCTATTATCCCTCTAACCACATTCCCGCTCATGAAAAGATAACTTCCACTTTGATCCAGGAGAATAGACAGATCTGGTGAAAATGATTGCCAAGATCTATTATTTTTAGTAAACCTAGGTAATCCTATCTTAACCGACGTCGATCACCCCCAAACCAATGTCGGTCAACCCGAAACTACCATCGGTTACCATTTATTCACCTTAGTAACCTTGTTTTTGGGTTGGCACATTTTGAGATCAAGGAGACGAGAAGAGAGTTGCATCAAGCGAGAACAAAGTCTTTTCACACACCCGGACATCCACAAGTAGTATAAGGATAGATCCAGAGGTATTGCACTCACGAAAGCATTCCAAGAAGCACTATTGTGGCAATATCTCGGCAAAAATGGTCAGCGAGTCAATGACCCAATGAAAATAGATGAATTGGTCATGGGATTGGGCTGACTCGGCCGGGCCAAAAATGGATCCAAGCTCGTCACAGAGTCGGTGTGAGCAATCAAAATAAAATCAAGACCAACTCGGCCATCAACCGGTTGAGGGTGAGGAATGGCTCGTGTATCACTCGGGGGTTTTGTGTGAGAAGGGGAAGCTCGATCAATGAGCTAGTTGGTTTTGAGCAAGCTACCGGGATGGCGTTAGTAGGAAATTTGAGGGTCTTCGACGAGTCGCATCGGAGATGAAACTCGGGTTGGGAGTCGAAGCGAGTAAACTTATGACAAGTTGGAAAATAAAAATAGGAGTTTGAACCCTACTGCCTTTCGGGATTTCGGGATTTAGTGTTCAGAGATATCATTGAGCCAAACCGTAAAATCGTGCTCGAAGTTTTTTTTTGAATATGGAAATACCGAATGTTTAAAGCGTATATGTAACATTGCATGAGCTCAAGGTTTCGTGAGTCAAAGTTCTTTAGGGGTCAACAAGTGAATAATTTCATAATTTGGTTTCAAAGTGAGATATTTTAGGAGTTAATCACTAGAGATTTAGGATGCAAAGAATATGAAACCCTAAAATCGGTGGTGACGTGGTGCTATGAGGTGATTTTGGGGAATGAGTGTGGTGGTTGGATTTCGGGGTTAGGTCATTGCAATGCTTGAAATGATGAGCACGGGATCTCGAATGGGAGATCCCTAAAACTTCAAGGTCGATAACACTCCCGCCTAAAAATGCAAAAAAATGCCAACAAGTTGGCACATAGGAGACCGAGCCAAGGTGGTAGGTGTATGGAATTAAGTTCGAGTTGGTGATGTCTAAGGCACTTCACATTCATTAGAAATAGCTCGATGGGTGGGAAAACTAGTTCGGTGGAGCTCTTGAAACCCTAAAATCATGCACAACTTCAAACTGAAATAACTTGCACAATTTTTTACCATTTTTAACAAAATTTTACTTTCTACGGAAAGGTGTTTTAGATAATATTTCAATGGTGGTGGATAAAACCAAGTTCTAGGAGGGTAGGGAAGGGTAAAACCAGATCAAACATCCGGGGTGATAATGGGCATATCTTCCAATGAACTCAACCATTTCTTGCAAAATTATAGTCGTTGGAAAGGTGATTTCGAGATCAATAGTATGGGATCATCAAATTTCAGAATTTGTGGTTTCTATACCTTTGAAAATGGTTAGCATGTATTTGTAGGTGAATCCATTAATGAGGTTGGTGAAAAATAGGGTCATCATGAAGCTACAGGAGCTAGACTAGACTAGAGGTGCAACCACAACAAGTTTCTTCAAGCACAAGGAAAACCATTAATGAAAGAAGAGATTATTGAGATCTAAAGGCAATCATTAAAGGATTAAATAATGATTTTTAAAGTATTTTGGGGAAAATTTAGGATTTTATTTTCTCTCTCCACTCTTTCAAATCTTCTTCTATAAATTATAAACATGGTCTCATTTCTAAGGTTAGATAATTCTGCTTTTCACCTCCCTTCTTTTCTTGTCTTTAAGGAATTTTGTGGAGTTTAAAACCTCTCATTAAAACTATAATGAAAATTTGTTCCTCTTGGCCATTGTGATGTATTGTATCAACTCCTGGAGCAATAATACAAATTTTTGGATAACTTTACCCCTCTTTTGTGTTCATTATATGTATCTGATCTCTCATTACAATCTTTGGTTATTTTTACACGTTAGATTGTGTTACATGTTTTAGTGGTTTGTTTTTACTGGTGAATGGATTCATAGTAATTAATTGATATTTGTTTTGTATTCATCCTCTTCAATTCTTTTGGTTTTAATCCCTACACAAGGTAGACATTTAGTATTCCTTTTTGGTGCATCACCTCCAGTAGATTAGGTTTTATTTTTTTTACATCCTTCTTCCATGTCTCCTTGGAAAAATTTAGGAAAGGATTTAGATTAGTTTTCTACAAATTGGTGAGTGGTGATAGATACAGGAATAGGAATTTAGCCTTTCTTCGGAGAGATTTCTCGATTGCAAAAGCCCCACACTTTAGGAAAAGCTCCATGTTATGCAAACACAATGATAGTTTCAATACATCAAATTACAAACAATAATAGGTGTTGTGATTTTGCATCAACAATTTTGGCATGCCCGGTGGGAAAAGAAGTCTTTTCCATAAGCTTTGAAGGCATTTTCAAGAAATTAAAACTTAGAAAATTACAAGTTTTCAATTTCACACCTTTTACCTCATAGGAAGAGTTTTGAAATCAGATTTTAAGGGGTATTCTTGAGTAAGATGAGTCAAAATTTCACCAATTGATAGATTGAGACCTAAGCTTCAAAAGGGTATTTTTAGATTTTTAAAATTTTGACTTTTGAAATTTTGGGATTTTCTCCATTTTAGGATTTTGAACCTTCCAAAATTTTGGGATTTCAAGTTTCAGAATTCCATCCATTTCATACCTTTTGAATTTCGAGTTCAAAAGTTTGTTGCTTTCAGATTTCATGGTTTTCTTTAATTTAGGATATTTGGAGGTTTACAAGTTCTGGGATTATCTACATTTTGGAATTTTGGGACTAGCAATTGTGAGAACATGTTCAACCTCTGAAATAAACCTTCAAGCCTTCAAGTGTTTTTTCTTCAGTTTTTCAAGATCAAGTGTGTGTCTTAACTAAACCCTAGCCTTTTGAGGCTCTTTTCCTAAAACATTTGGTGACTCCAAAGGGAATATAATTCAGTGGTGTAACAACACGGATTTTTCAACTATATGAGAAGGATCCAAACTCATTCACAAGAAAGAGAGGAAGGTAATTTTGATTATTTGCAATTATCTCCGTGTAGAGGTACAAGAGGAAGAAGACCACAAAGATCACCATCTCCTTCAAGTATAGCATTATCTAAACCTCCACCCAAGACCCTTCCTTCAAACAAACAGGTTCTTCGTCGATAAAAAGGCACATCTACCACCACCACCACAACCCACCGAATCCTTATGTTCACTTTATAGGTAAGAAGCCCATTGGAACTTAATGCTCAAAACCATATCCGGTGGCAGCACTAAAAAATATCCCTTATTTCACTGGTGAGAATCACACAACTCATGTTGATCATATTAAGGACATTGCAAACATCTGCACTATTCATGAAATAAATGAAGTAGATGTTGTAGTCAAATTATTAGCTTCCTCATTCAAAGGCAAGGCATTACAATGGTTTAGGAGCTTGATAGTGGGGTTTATCCAAAATTGGGATCAGATATGCATAGCCCTCTGTAATCAGTTTAGAGAAAGAGGAGACAATATGTCTTTATTGGAACAATTAACAACCATCAAGAGGGCTCCTAATGAGCAAATGACGGATTTCAATTTTTGATTCTAGTGATCATGGGATCGATTAAATTTTTCGTGAGGTCGTAGTAGTAGAAGGTGCATTCCTCTACTTTTAAAGGCTCTAAATTTAGATATAGCAATGATGATCCAATCAATGGGAGGAACAACACTTCCAAGTGCCTATGACATAGCTATCAAAGTAGAAAATTACCTTATTCAAGCTAGAAAGTTAGCACCAAGGCCACCAATGCCTCTATATCTAGAAATGGGAACTCCTACGACAAGTCAAGCACCTGAAATAGACCCTATTCTAGCTCCAAGAAATCAAATCAATAGCAAGGCTTCCACTTCTTCAAGCAATCCATTTAAAACCCAAGAACTTAAGAAGGCTTTGCAAGAAATAGCAAAAGGGCAACAAGAACTAGTCAAGGTGCAGCAAGCTTTCGGGAATGAGTTAGTTACTATCAAGAGACAACATGCTCAAATTTCTAGGCCTTATCAGCCTCAAGCTCAACCAAATAGGCCTCCTTTTCAATCAAACAAGCCACCAGTTCAAGCTGTAAACCAAAACCAAAACTAGGGACAACCTCAAGTTGTCAGGAAATTTTGACCATATGATCTAAATGTAGCTTCAACATCAAGAGCCTTGGTTCCAACTTAGAATAACATGGCTTGGGAATATGAATGGTGTTACCCCTATAACCTTCCCCATAATCAATCAACGTGCTTCAATGGTGCATTCAATCATGCCTTGATGGTTCAAATAGTTTGTGTGTCCTAAGAACCAAGTGAGGAGTAAATCCGGTAGTGACAAACACGTAAGAAGCACCCCAAACTGAAACAACTTTGTTCAATTAGTAGGTGGAATATTTTTGTGGAATAAACCAACCTCCTTGACAAGGTGTAGCTTCTAACACAAGGTCGAAGAAGAGGAACATAGACGAAGGATAGGTATCTAACCCTATTGTTTCTCAACCACTTTCACACCACAAGGTGCTAATAAGACAAGTGCAGCCCCGAATGTACAAAAGCAGCCTAAGGTACCCGTTACAACATCACATGTGCTTATTCAAGCTCCATAAAATATTGTGCCAAGTAAGGGGAAACAAAAAGATATTTCATCTCCTTTCAACATCATAGATTAGATGAAGAAAACACATGTGAACATCTCCATGTGGGAGTCACTAGAAATTCCAGGCAGCGAGATTTGTTGCAAGATGTGATGGAAAACTGGTCCACTTCAAAGGAGACACCTAGGGATCAGGAAAAGGTTCTTACCAATACAGTGCAACAAGATGGAGGTCAACCAAGCAAGAATCTAAAACCTCCACCTTTCTATGTCTCATTGATTGTCGGAGATAAGTTAGTGCACAATTACATGATTGATTCAAGTGCAAGTAGCTCAGTAATGCCAAAGTAAATAGCCAACCAGTTGGGCTTAAAATATGAACCAGTATTAAAGGGAGTAGTGCAATTGGATGGGACAGCAAGTAGGGATAGTTGGAGTGATCAAATAATTGAGCCTAACACTACATGTTTTCCCCAATGTCATAGTTTTACAGGATGTATCTGTAATTGATCTTCCACCACTCTTCGCCTTATGCTTATCGAGAGATTTCATAGCTAAAATTGGTGGATATCTATCTATAGATTGGTCACACATGATTTTTAGGACAAGGTATGGGGCCAAAGAAACCATTAAGTCGAGAAAATTGCAAACTTTCACATCGATCATCACATACCAATCCCAATCAATGAAAATTGTTTCATTTGATCAAGAGGATTGTTTAGAGTCCCAGGAAGAAGACACCAAAGTGGGTAATATTCCAAATTTAACACTCAATGATTGGGCTAACAAAAGATACGCTTTTGATCCATACAAGGAAATGGAGGAAGCAGAATTAGGAGTGTATTGCGTACATGAAGAGAATTCACCCATTCCCAGCCTCACCAAGCTAGAAGAAAAAGATGACAACGAGGTATGGAAAATATTTTTTTATGGTTCAAGAAGCAAATAAGGAGCAGCAGGGGTTGCAATGTTAGTGTCTCCAAATAATTTCAAGTAATATTTAGCTTTAAGATTTCAGTTTGCATGTTCAAACAAAACATCCAAATACGAAGCTCTAGGTCATGGACTTCATTGGGCCAGAAAAAGAGGCATAAATAAATTACAAGTATTCACGAATAGCGAGCTAATTTTCAACTAGGTTAGAAGACATCATGCTATAAATAATTATCTCCTTGAGAGTTACAAAAATAGGGTGTGGGATCTCATCGAGGACTTTGAAGCATTCAATATCGAATCCATACCTAGAACGAAGAATGAAGCTATATATAGGATTGCAGCGGTTGGGGAAACTTTTGATGTGGTGGATAGTATCAAAAGAGATAAAATGGAGCCCCATATCCATGTGATTGTAAGACCAGTAGTACCAAATAACAACACAGGTGACAGGCTAGTAGGTGTTAGAAAATAATCAACAGATCGTCAATTTCTTACATGAAGAGGTTGAATTCTCATCTGGGAATCAAGAGAGACTAGAGTAGCAGTACATGGATCGTAGTAGTGAAGTTATAGACAAACAAGCTTCCCAAAGGCTTGGTGATGTTAGATTCTATATTCAACCCAAATGACCAATTCTACAAAGAAAAGTCCAACATACATGTGAAGGGAGAGGATTCAGAGCCAATTTCAGTTAGGGAAGGCAAAACACTCCAAATTGGCAAAGTGGCCACTGAGCAAGAGAGATATGAGTTTGTGTTGCTTTGCCAAGAGTTTTCAGATGTCTTACTGGAGCTATGAATATTTTCAAGGATTCAATCGAAGTTAGCTCAAGATACGATAGAAGCCCGGATCAGGATGCTAAACCCATCAGGAAAAAGCAAAGACCAGTCAACCCACACATTGAGCCTCTTATGAAGAAAGAGCTAAACAAGTTGATAGAGGCAAGTATTATATTTCTAATCAAGCACTCAAGTTGGGTTGCAAAATTGGTGCCGGTTAGGAAGAAGAATAGGGAAATCCGGCAATGTGTAGACTTTCGGGACTGAGAACAGGGAATCTCTCAAAGACCATTACTCGATGCCTTCAACGGAGCATATCCTACATGTGGTAGTTGGCTCGAAAATATTTTCTCTATTGGATGACTACTAGGGTACAATCAAATAATGGTGAAAGAGGAGGACCGATTCAAGACAAGCATGTTAGAAATGGTCTAATATTTACGCTCAATAGAGATTAACACAAAGATAATAATCTTCAAATTTTATCCATACGAGGATTATATTCAATATATTTGATACTGATAATACATTAGAGAGATCTTACATATATAGGTTTACAATCTCCTTGTATGAAGGAGTTAAACCTTATCAAGTATATCAAGACCCTTCCTAAAATCTCTCATATTTTTGCACATCTCAACTATCCCAAATATCTCTCAAACAATCCGATTATTCCCTCATGATGAGTTGTCAATTACAACTCATTATTCACTCACGCAATGTAATATCTAAATATTACATTTTACAAATAATAACTCACACAAATATTATCTAACCCATATAATAATGTGAGCACTAACATATAGTATTCCTAACATTCCCCCTTAGTGCGAACATGGGGAAAACATTATCTTGTACTACTAACCAACTCAAATGATGGTTTTACACTCGGTTAACCACCAACCTACAAATACCCATGATGGTTTTACACTCGGTTTACCAACAACCTACAAATAAAGGATGGTTTTACATGTGGTTAACCAACAACCATAACAAACGATGGTTTTATAAGGTCAACCAACAACCTAGATATAACAATACTCTTTCATCTCTCATCACCTTCTTACATCAAGGAAAAATACAATAATTTCTCACACATTACAATTGAACAGGAATGATTCATCTGTTCTTATTTTCACACAACGGAAATCAAACACACAACTGAAAAAATGCCACAACTTCATTTGTGCGGCCTTGTCGCTTGCGGCTGGCGAGAGGTTGTTGATTGACCTCCTTCCTCTGTTTCCTCTGTCCTCCATGTGAACCTGCTTAGTTACTCAAAGCAAATTGGAAAATGAAGCTCAATATGAAATGCCCCCTTCAATTTGAACTTGGTTGTTGCGTATAAGTGAAAATGCAACCAGGAGAAATGCGGGCAAATTTTTTTTATAATTTTCCTAATGAGCACCTAATGACACAAAAATGACTTTAAAATTTTTTACTCGACTTTAAACAAAGGACAGTAAACAAAACAATAGTATTGTGATACAAAATATGACACAAAAATATGATTGATAAAAAAATTAAAACAATAATACTAAGATCTTAGTTTTAATGACATATACAAAACAATAATAAATACAAAAACATTAAAAAATAAATTAACACCACATGACTTGAAACAATTTATTAAAATATTTTAAATACTATAATTAATAAAGTAAAAAAACACTTTAACATATTCCACGAACTCTCTTTTAAAACTAAAAACAAAACCTAAAAGACTAAATGACAAAATGTTTTAAAAAGTAATAATGAAAGATTATTTTTTCAATGATATTCCAAATTACTAACAAAATAAAAAATAATCTAAAAACTAAAGAAAACAATTAAAATAAAAACAAACTAAGAATCATTTAAACAAATCATGAAAAACTTTAAAATGAAACATTAATATAAAATATAACTTAAAATAATATTATATGACTTTAACAAACCACAAATCAAATATGCTTAACTCACGTGGAATTCCAAGATGTAATATTTTGACCAAGGATGGAATAATCGTGTGGCTAAAAAAATAGGAATGCATTTAGAGATGGAAAAACGTATGTAGTAGACGTATCCGATTCACATTCTCTTGCGTTGATTAAATTGTTACGATCTTTCCTTGATCAAATAAGTGGCCTGCATAATGTTTAAGGCACATTTTGATCAAAATTTTATCCCTCCATGATAAGATTTACTTAACGATATCTGCAATTGCTATAACTGAATTTGAATTGTCTTTCACGTATTCAATTTTTTTATGATCCTCTAGGTGTATGTAAGCCTGAATACACCTCACCTTGCAAACATTATTTTAAACAATGAGTAGTTGCATGATAGACATACCATGTAGGAGCAGAAACTTAGCCAAGATGTTAAAAGCAGATATGTCTAATATGGTGACTACCACAGTAAAATGAAAGATATAAACGTGTGAAGAATGATGTGAATTTCATGATTTACAAACAGCAAATGGGGTGGAGATCTCCATATTTC
This sequence comes from Taxus wallichiana var. yunnanensis, assembly GCA_018340775.1. NCBI lineage: Eukaryota > Viridiplantae > Streptophyta > Pinopsida > Cupressales > Taxaceae > Taxus > Taxus wallichiana. The sequence continues at coordinate 371,932,013 of CM031236.1, forward strand.
TATACTAACCAATCATCCTTTTCAACAAGGCATCTCACAACTTAATATAACTTCTGAGACTCTCATATTGGACTCCTCTCGCTCCGATACCACGGTTAGAAGTGGTCTGATATTTACATGAACATATGTTAACACAAAGATAATAATCTTCAAATTTTATTCATACGGGATTATATTCAATATATTTGAGACAATAATACATTAGAGAGATCTTACATATATAGGTTTACAATATCCTCGTATGAAGGAGTCAAACCTTATCAAGTATATCAAGACCCTTCCTAAAATATCTCATATTTCCTACACATCTCAACTATCCCAAATATCTCTCAAACAAGCCCATTATTCCCTCATGATGAGTTGTCAATTACAACTCATCATTCACTCACACAATGTAATATCTAAATATTACATTTTACAAATAATAACACACACAAATATTATCTAACCCATATAATAATGTGAGCACTAACATATAGTATTCATAACAAACCTTCACCACCAAGTGGGGCACCTATGCCTACAAGAAGATGCCATTTCTTGTCAAATGTTAGAGCCACTTTCCAAAGGGAGATGGACATGGCATTCAAGGGGTTGATCATCAAGATAGTGTTGGTGTCTCTTGAAGATATCACTATGTTCTCCAAAAACGCGGAGACCACCTCTTTCATCTAATACGGGTATTTCAAAGGTGTAGAAGATTCAAAGTTTCTTTAAACCCAAAAAGTGTGTATTCTTGGCCCATGAAGGAAAGCTTCTAGGCCACATTGTGTTGAAGGAAGGATTGACTATTGACCTAGAAAGAGTTGAAGGAATTCAATCTTTGCCATTGCAAGCCATAAGAAATATCTTCAAAATTTTCTAGGAAGGATTAACTTTGTTCACGAGTTTGTACCAAAATTTTCCACTCTTGGTAAGCCAATAACGTAGATGTTAAAAAAGAGCCTAGTATTCAAGTGGACAGCAGAAGGAAAAGCAAGTTTCGAGGCAATCAAAGAGGCTATATCCCAGGCTCCAACTCTCGTCAATCCAAACTTTTCTAAATATTTCATGCTCTATGCCTTTGAGGGTTCGGACATGATTTCGCAATCTTGGAACAACAAAATAAGGAAGGATCTAAACGACCGATTTCCTTCTTCAATCAAGGCTTGGAGGATTATGAGGTTAGATACTCCTTTATTGAGAAGCATGTTATCACAGTAATCAAGATCCTAAAGAAATTCGAGCACCTAGTATCAAACAACAAGATTCAGTTGATGTGTTATATGCGGGACTCAAGGATTTCCTATTAAACAAGGATTTAAATGAGAAGTGTGCAGGATGGATCACTCATGTCATGGAGTATGACATTGAGATCAAATTCACCAAGCTAGTTTGTGGAAAATGACAATGTGAACAATTGGCTTCAAGTCAACATGTTGAAGCAAGTGATGGAAATGAAACTACTCGGTGCTACTGGGATGATGGGAGAAAGTAAATGATAATGTGCCCATTCCTTGTTGGACTTAGGACATGATACACTTTCTCGTAAAAAGGACTATGCCCTACAAAATGAGTAAAGTAAAGAGGAGATACTTCAGATTACAAGCCATTCCATATGTGTTTGTTGATAGTGTTTTGTTCAAGAAGGAAATCAATGGCATTCTATTGAGATGCATTGGAACATGTCAAATTGATAGGGTGTTGTAGGAGTTTCATGATGGAGAGGAAAGAGGTCATTTCGCTCCGCAGGTAACAAATTTCAAAATAATGAAGGCAGGTTATTATTGGCCCACAATATTTAGTGATTTCTACTCTTGGATCAAGAAATGCAAAAAAATGTGTCGTCTTCATAGGAAAGGAAAATCTAGCAGTGCTTTCATTGCGTCCAATTTAAGTTGACCAGCCATTTATCTTTGTGGGGATTGGACTTAATTAGGGTCATTAATCCAAATTCAAGATAATCTCACAAGTGAATACTAATATCAACATATTATTTCACCAAGTGGACCAAGGCGGTAGCTCTCAAAGAAGCAAAGGAGTCTAGCATACTAGACTTCTACGAAGGAATAGTCACAAGGTTTGAGTATTGTCCACTATTATATGATACAATGAATTGCGTTCCTAACTTCCAAGATCACAGAATGGGTTTTCACAAATGGAATCTACTTGAGTACCTCTTCCAATTATTACCCTCAGGATAACAGACAAGCAGAGTCCACAAACAAGAATTTGTTGAAGATCATTAGGAGGAATCTAGATGAAAACTAAGGAAATGGCATACCAAGCTAAAATCAGCCTTATAGGCTGACAAGGTAACACCAAAGAGGTCAACAGAATTTCTCTCTACAAGTTAGTGTATGGAAAGGAAACAATGATGCCCATATCGTTGGAGCTACCCGCATTAGAGCTCATGAAATAGTTGGAGTTATTAGAATTTGAAACAATGGAAGCTAGGTATGTAGAGCTAATGGAATTAGAGGAAATTAGAGAACATGTAGTGTGAATGATGGAGAAAGATCGGGAATTAGTTAAATTTTTGAAAAGAAAAAAAAAGCAAGGACCTTCCAAGAGGGGGCTTAGTTCTGAAATAGGATGCAGACCGGGAAAAACCGGGTAGGCATTCCAAGTTCGATGCCATTTGAAGTGGCCCCTACATGGTCACAGGATGTAAAAGTAGCAATGCCTTCTAATTATCTACATTGGATGGAGAGGAACTTCTAATTCTAGTCAATGGAATCTATCTTAAACATTGCTACTAAAAGGAAAATTATCACCCTTGTACATATTAGTTTAGGCTTTTTAAATTCCTCTAAGTGTGTATGCACATTGTCTTGTTGTAGTTTAGGTTTCAATTTTCCTAAGTGCTTTGCACACAGGTTTTTTTCTCCTAAGTTGTATCATTGTGTAGTTCAATGTGCCTCCCAATCGAAATGTTGTAATGGGAAAAAGATTCATACTTGTGGGAAACAGTTGCAGATCTTAAAAGAAAACAAATACAGAGAAACTAAAATTAGGTTAAGGACAGTTTTATTTTCATTCTTCAAGTCCTCAAGAATAATCACAGTGAACTTCCAAGTGCCTCTACCATATCAGAAACAACCTTCAAAGACATCATGTCGAAGAGTGGAACTTTTAGAAGAAAGAGAAAATTCAAATTTAATAGAGTTCCATGATGTAAAAAAATTGAAAATTATCTTATTTCAAAATTCTGCAAGCATGTAATACACGCCAAGAAATCATCATTTTGTGTGCTTCATACATGGTAGAACCAAGTTTCAAGATATTCCATTTCAATCTCACAAAAGCGAGGTGTTAAAGAGAAATAAGTGAAAATCTCAAGTCAAGACAATTTTCTACTCTCACAAATCTTATTTTTAAGATTTTCTTATTAAAATTTGAGAGTGCAAAGTAGTAGTTCATGTTCAAGCAGCGGTTGTGGGTGATCTCTAGGTTTTGATTTCATTAGATTCAGGATTAGTTGCAGATACTTAGTGACTCTGTGCCCAATGGATATGCTAAGGCTACTAGTGCTAGAATGTCTAGAAGGTAGATGTCCCCGTGAGTCACCAAATTGTTGACAATTTTTTCCCAGGGCAAAAATTAGCCAACCAGGCCCACATCGGGCCAAAATGAGTAAAATGGAATAATTCATGTCGAATCTAAAAAATCCTTAATACACTTCCCATCGAGGCCTCTAGAACACAAGAAATTTGAAAAAATATTAGATTGGGCTCGAGGGTATCAAATATTCATTCTTGACTTCGTATAGACCATCAAGCTAGAAAAGAGCTCACCGAGTAGCTTAGCAAACTAGGTCATGATGGATCTCAATCAAGCTAGGAGTTACATGAGGGATGAGTTGAGTTATCTGGAAGCTCGATTGAATTGATTTAGCCTTGGGAACAATGTGGGAGCATGCAAAGGGACTAGGGTGAATCACCAAGCTCAAGGGGAGATCAACTCAAATCATGGCTCACGAAAGTATTCGGGAGGAAAACTTCATGAAGGACGAGCATCCATGAGGTTTGATAAGTCGAAAGGAGGCCAAGCTTGAGAGAATGGTGAGGTGTCTATATGATCAAGTCCATAGGTGAGGGTTAAAGGAGGTTGAGGTCCTCGAGATTGGCCAAGAGAGTGCATCGCAAGGGCGATGCTAGAAAAATGAGCTCGCACACAAAAGGAAAATGGTCGGAAAAATAAACGACCTAGCGAAAATGGATGAGATGGTCATGGGATTAGGCCGACTCGGCGAGTTGGAAATGGAGCCAAGCTCGTCACGAGAGTTGACATGAGAAATGGAAAGAAAATCAAGGCCAACTCGGCCATTAACCGATCGGGGTGAGGAATGGCTCATGCATCACTCAGGGGGTTCGACGAGAAGGAGAAGCTCCATCGATGAGCTATTTGGTTTCGATCAAGGAAAAGCAAGGTGTTTTTAGTAGGAGAGTCAAGAGTCTTTGGTGACTCGTGTCAAAAATGAAGCTTGGGTGGGAATCGAAGTGAGCCAACTCGTGACAAGTTGGAAAAGCAAAACCGGATTACGAACCTCGAAGCTTTTGGGATTTGGGGGATTCGGTGTTTGGAGATCTCGTTGAGAAAAATGAGAAAATTGCACTGAGTTCCCAAATACTAAAATACTAAATTTCCAAAGTGGACATGTAATGTGGCGTGAGCTCGAGGTTTCGTGGAGTCAAATTTCTTTTCGGTGGTTAGTGGGCAAATAATTTTAAAGTTTGGCTTCAACGAGATATTTTAGGAGTTGATCACGGAGAATCGAAACCACATGAAGTTTGTGGTGACGTGGTTTTATGAGGTGATTTCAAGGAATGGGTGTGGTGTTTGGCTTTTGGGGGTTAGGTTAGTAGAACACCTAAAATGATGATCCGAGATCTCCGAAAGGGAGATCCTTAAAACTCGAAGTTGATAACACTCCCGCCCAAAAATACAAAAACTCACCATCAAGTTGGCACATAGGAGATCAAGCCAAGGTGGTAGATGAGTCAAGTGGTAGGTTCATGGAATCAATCGTCAAGTTGGTGACGTGTAAGGCACTTCACATTCATTAGAAATAGCTCGATGGGTGGGAAAACTAGCTCGATGGAGCTCTAAAACCCTAAAATCATGTAAAACTTCAAACCGTAATAACTTACACAATTTTTGAACATTTTTAACAAAAACTAGCTTTTTGGAAAGGGTTTAGAGGATATTTCAATGGTGATGGCTAAAACTAGTTTCCAAGAGGGCATGGAAGGGTAAAACCCAGTCAAACATCCAAGACAAGAATGGGAATATCTTCTAATGAACTCAACCATTTCTTACAAAATTATAGTCATTGGAAAGGTGATTTCGGGATCTACAGTATGGAATCATCAAATTTCATATTTTGGGGTTTCTCAACCTCTAAAAATGGAAAGAATATATTGGTAAGTGAAGACATTAATGAGGTTGATAAAAAATAGGGTCATCATGAAGCTAGACTAGACAAGAGGTGCAATCTACAGGTTTCTTCAAGCACAACGCAAACCATTAATGAAAGTAGAGATTCTGAGATCTAAAGGCACTCATTACAGGATTAAACAATGATTTTTGAAGGATTTTGGGGAAAATTTAGGATTCTATTTTCTCTCTCCTCTCCTTCAAATCTTCTTCTATAAATTGTAAACAGGGGCTCAGTTCAAAGGTTGGATAATTCTACTTTACACCTCCCTTATTTTCTTGTCTGTAAGGAATTTTGTGGAGTTTAAAACCTCCCATTCAAACTATAATCAAAATTTGTGCCTCTTGGCCATTATGATGTATTGTATCAACTCCTGGAGAAATAATACAAATCTATGGATAATTTTACCCCTCTTTTGTGTTCATTGTATCTATCTGATCTCTCATTACAATCTTTGGTTATTTGTGCATGTTAGATTGTGTTACATGTTTTAGTGGTTTTTGTTTATTGGTGAATGGATTCATAGTAATTAATTGATATGTGGTGTGTATTCATCCTCTTCAATTTTTTTGGCTACACAACACAGATATTCAACATTCCTTATTGGTGCATCACCTCCAGTAGATTAGTTTATTTTTCTTACATCCTTCTTCCTTGTCTCCTTGGAAAAATTTAGGAAAGGATTTAGATTAGTTTTTGCAAATTGGTGAGTGGTGATAGATACAGGAATAGGAAGTCATCCTTTCTCTAGAAATTTTTCTCGATTGTAAAAGTCCCACACTTTGGGAAAAGCTCCATGTTATGCAATCACACCGATGACCTTCAATTCATCGAATTAGAAATAATCATGAGTGTTGTGATTTTGCATCAACACTAACTTTAGATCAATAGTGTCCATATTATTTTTAACCCATTTATTCTTTGTCTCCACTTTTTCTTTGATTCCATTAAAAACCTCAACTATGAGTTTGGCCATGTCTTCAATTGCATACTGAGTTCCCATGTGTTCAATTGGCACAATTCCTTCCTTCTCAACTAATTCTTCATCTAATTGAGTAATACAATTGAACTTGGGGATAATTCCCTCAAAATAGAAAATCTCACTATCACACTATTTAATTAACTCATCAATTTCATTGAGCTTTTCATATTTCCTCATATATATTTTTCAATGGATTTCTTCCCCTTTTCCATTAGCTTCTCCACCCAAGTATCAACAGCTTTAACCTTCTCAACAGCATTTTCAATGTGTCTCATAACCTTAGGAGTAGTAGCGGAGATATCTTCTTGGCCTTCACTGGATTGCCCAACTAACTCTTGTAAACATGAACTCAATAATCGAACCATTCTTTCAACTGTATTTTTTATCATGTCTTCATCTACTTTGTGAAACAAATCATTGAATTCTTATGAGACTCCTTGATTTAATGCATTTGTTGAAGGTTTTCCCAAAGGAATGAGTTGAACATTATAGGCATTCATTGTTATATCACATCTTGATTTTCCTTCATGTAGAATTGTCACCTTCAAAGTTTTGGGTCCATATGGGTTAATATGAGTTTTAGTAATGACCCTAGCCTTTTTGGATCCTTTTTGGGTTTTGGGAAATCCAAAGTTGTAATATATATGGCTTTCACAAGTACAATCTCTTATTCTTCTTCTTCTCAAATCAACTCTCATATCCAAAATTTGTAAGAGCAATTCCCACCTTTTATCTCTTGTAATGACAATTGAGGTTTTTAGGGACAACCACCAATTGCTTAGACATCTCTTTAAAATATTGCACTAATGGATCTTTATGTTGCACTTTGTCCACTTCCAACTTTTATTTCTTGGGTTCATCTTGTGTTGGAACTTCTCCACTTGCCTCATTCCTTGATCCTTAACTTGAGGTTGACTCAACGTCCTTCCGATTCGTATCAACATTTAGAACATGTTCTCTATTTATCTCCTCAATTGATGAGTTATAACTTCTACATTTTCCTTCAGAACCTCTTGGGTTGGTGTTGTTTCCTTAGGTAATTCTTTTTCTTCTGCAGTTTCTACTTCCTTTAGAGGTTGTTGTTTGGTGGAGATATCCTCGTGAACTGGTATACCAATTTCCTTTTGTTATTTTGAGACCTCCTTTTGTGGAATTGTGTCTCGGCTCCCTTAGTTAATCCTTTACCTTTATCAATACCCTACATACTCTAACTATCATCAATGTTTTCCTTTTTAGTGGTTTCTTTTGCAATTTCAATCACCTTTTCTTGGTAGACCTTTCTTTTAGGTGATTCACTACTTTTGGTAACCTTGATTTCATTTTTGGGGATCCTTTTAATCTAATGCCCTAGTGTCCATATTTTATGTTGGTGCTTGAATTAGTCTCGCCCGCGTTTTCCATAAAAATCCCTCGATTTACGGCCTCGTCATGTTTTTGTCTCCCCGTGTTAGTGTTTGAAAACTCGTCCTCCATTTAGTTGCCATGATTAGTTCCTCCTTGGTCAAAGGTCACTTAAAACCCAAAATTTGTTGTTTTGTTCCTTTTTCCACCGAAGGTGTCTCACAATTAGGTGTAAAATTTGGGTTGTTCATTCCTTTCCATTCTCATGATGTGTTACTATCCCTATCATTTTTGTCCCAGGAACCTGAAGAAATGTGAATGGATATAGCTTGAGGGTCATGTGTGAACCTTACAACATTTCCAGATTCTTTTTCCTTGAATAAAATTTCATCTCTGGGCTCAAACAGTGGTTTCCTTGCATTTTTACGGCTTGATGGGTGTGTTTCTCCCATCAAATTTAAATCTCTACATCAATGGAAATGTGGCCCTTTTTGGTTGGATGCGGCTTAGTGGGGCACTCTAAAACTTTGTGGATTGTTTTAACCCAAAACTTGTCCACATGGAGGAACGGCGCTCGTTTGAAGACTCACCTTTTGTTTGGCCTTGGAGTTACAGGGAGGGCACATGGAGGATTCTCGCTACTTTTCTTGGACTTAGAAAAATTTTCATGTAGCTGATATAGTTTTGGCGGGCCATGGACACGTGGTGAGCCCATGCTCATTCAAGGTCTCCACTCTTGGGGACCATCTTGAAGTTGCGCCATAAAGACACGTGGAGGTTTCCGTCGGGCCTTCCTTTACTTAGACTTTTCAAAGAACTTCCTAAAGGGCCTGAGACACGTGGAGGGACCGCGCATGTTTGGGACCGGCCCTTGGGTTTTATTTTGAAGAAGCGCCAAGAGGACACTTGGAGGCTTCCACTCACTCTTCCTTTTTGCTTGGAATTTTCAATGGCCAAAGAAGACTGTCTCGGACCTTAGACACATGGCGCCTTCGCTAAACTCTTAAATTTTTAATCAGACTCTGCCGGAATGAGACACGTGTTGAGCCCACACTTGTTTAGGGTCTCTACTTTTGGGGACCATCTCAAGATGCACCATTGTGACACATGGCAATTTGAAAATTCAAAAGGTGGGGAGGCAGACTCTCGGGGAAAATTTGGAAAATTTTCCTTTTTCCAAAAATAGGCAAAATAGCATAATTTAGCCACAGTTCCTCTAGGACCCACATTGGGACACGTGTCAAGCCCATTTTTCAAAGGTGGAGGGGTGGAGAAAATTGAGAAATTCTACATTTTTTCCAAAGGGTGTAAAAGGTAAAAAGGAACCCTAGGCTTGTCTTAACTCAGATCTCCCACGTGGATGGTCCAAATTCAAAAGAGAGATCAATGGAAACTCGTAAGGCCCGTATTTGATTTTCTACCATTTCGATCCAAAGCTCCTAGGGATGCAAATTTTTATGGTTTTTTATCATTTCTTGGAGTCTCTTGCACGCCAAATGAAGAGGAACATTAATTTGATATCCTGGTTTGGTGGGGAAGGTCTAAAAACATCTTTCACCATTAAAGATGTAATCTGATTGTTAGATTCGACTTGATCTTTCTTTCCTTGGCACACAAGAGACCTGTTGATATCTTGGTTTGGTGGGAAAATCTGAAAACGTCTTTTACCATTAAGATGTGATCTAACTATTGGCCTCGATCTGATTTTCTAGTTTTTCCTTCCTTGGCACGCAAAGAACCAGATTTGACAGATTGGAGGAGGAAGTAGTTGGCGCGCGAGATGAAGAACGACTTACTAGGTGAAGAATTGAATGCTGGAAATATTTGGAGATATTTTCCCTCTGCACACCTAACAAATTTTTGTAAATTTGATTCTAGGAGTCATGATCAAGGTCATAACATGCAATGGTGCTTTGAATGTTTTTGGTTTTGGGGGAAACTTTGTTGTAAATGAAATGTTATAAATTGCATGAATTTTTCATGCAAATGGTTGGAGTGTTAGAGGTCGGGAGCTAATTCTTGAGAGAAAAAGTTTGATAGAGCCCATCTTTTCTAAGAGACTATTTGAGGAACCTATTTATTTATTTTGTGTTAAATTTGATCATGTCAAGGTGGTTACGAGTGTACAACCATTGACAAGCTCTGAGATTGTTCTAGAAACTTTCCCCTGCTAATAAATTTAATCAAATTTGAGTAAATTTGTGTCAATTTTGAGAAAAGTTGTGTCTGCTTCATTTCTGAATGTCTACAAATAGTTTTTCTTGTTCCCATTACAATCTTACATTGAAATATCTGTGAATCACACAAGATCTTAGCTTTGTGATAGTTTGGTGGCACTTGCAATTTCATTTATCAGAAGAGATTTCATTTGATAGTGAAATAAACAATTTTAAAATCACTTTACTCCTAGCATGATGATTAAGATTTGAGGGTATCTTAGGCGTGATAAAACAGAGGTTGATAGTGTTTAATTAAGTTTTTCAATTTGAGCCTTCATTTTGGATCCTTAAAGTTTGTGTGAAAACGTGTTGATCTAGGCCTCCACTAAAAGCACACCATTCTGGTTAAAGGGACATTTTAGTTGTCTTGAAGCATTCTATTGATTAAGCCTTCCATTTTTGTAAAAGTTCTCAAAGATCTAGTGAATCAAAGTCCACTCTGCCTCACCTCCCACAAAAATTCATTTTAAAACAACCAATCATACCCATACTACCCCTATTTGTCCTGTGTGTGCACAAATGCATAATTTCTATTACCAAAACATGCAGAAGTAATCATATTTTCATTTTCTTTAGTATCCTGAACCTTGCTTAGAAAATATCTCCATTATCTAAGGTGACAACTCATGAGAGTTAGATTTTGATTTATTGATCATATTTTCTTTTAGGTCTTCTTAATAACCTTGCAAAGAAGGATATCTCCATCTCCTCCGCAAACAACATGCTACAAAAGGGTCCTCTCACCCGGTTAAAAGGCACAACCATAAAGTAGTGAGGATAAATAAAATCCTATTAAGGGTAGTACCCATTATCTCCACATTTGAGTGACAAAGAGCAAGCCGCATTTCTTCCCTGGCTACAAAATGACACACAATGTGCTCGCTTACCTCTAAGCTTCTCGTCAAAGCGTGATGTTGCTCACCACGAGGAGAATCAATTTGGGTACCAACACTTTCCCTACTAGAAATTCCTTGAGCTTCTGACTTGCTCATTTCTAAAGTAGTTTGGCCTTCAGAAGATACTTCTGATAGTGGAATTTATGACTCAACAATTAGCACATGGGTGGATTCCTTCATTTCTTCACCTAACTGGAGAATACTTATATCTTCTACCACTAGTTTTTCAACTAATACTTCAAATGCCTCGAGTAAATAAATCTCCTTATTTGTGTCTATGTCCACGATTTTGATTGGGTGTTTTGTTGATTCATGCAATTGATAAAAAAGGGTATACTTACACCTTCAAATGGGGTTGAAGAAAATTTATTCAACTATTGTTCTAACACAAAACAAACAAGTGTATTAGGTGGGACATTACCTTGGGATACTTGTTCTTGAGTAATATCGTTATTACTCCTCCACGGATATAAAGCTAAAGTTGGAAACACTAGTTGTGCATTTGGAATTACTTGAACATATTTTTGTTCTCTTTGGTGGAGTATCTTGATGAACCATAGTAAACAGCAGCTACTTCTTCTTATTCCTTAGTGAGCATGGGAGGATCAATCACTTTAGCCTTATTATTCTTGTGTTTCTTAAATGTAGGATCACCTTATCTTACCAAGGGTTGTTCAAATACAACTTTGTACCTTTTCTTTTCCCTTTCAAACTGTTTGATATCTGGTGTTACCCTTCCCTCAATACTTTGTGACTTAGATTGGATATTGGCACTTGTCATGGCTCCTCTCATCAACTTTTTAGTACTCTAGGATTTTGGTAAAACCTCTGGAGGGGAATTTTGTGTAGCTAAGACCTTTCCTTTTGTTTGGATTGGTACTGCAAAAGTGATAAGAGCATTCTCCATATATTTTAGAAGCATTTCTTCTATTTTCTGCTTCAAAGTAGACATGGAGGTTCCTATCCCACTAGCAGCAGTGGTCCACTCATCAACAATTCATATAGTAGGTATTTTTGAAGGTAATTGAGGGGATTTTCCTCCTAATGGATCCATCTTATCAGCTCCCTCCTTCAAAGGGGGAAGATATTCCTTCAAAATATCTAATTCCCTGAACTTGTTAAGCACCCTTGTATTCTGAATGGATAAATATATGTTCTTTTGTTTTAACCAATTAAAATTTCTCCTCATCACATGAACAATCCTTCCATACTGATCATCTAATTCCTACTCATTCCATTTTATGGGGTCATTAGTTGTCCTTCTACCTTTTGATCAATATAAAATTGACTCACAATTTTTTGGTCATCCATGATTCCCTCAAGAACTACAAGACTTTAAAATCAATTATCGTGTGAGGGTCATCCTTGAGAAATCCTTGATTCTAACTTCCTCTCCATCTCTTCAATTCATCCAATAGTCCTTAAAGTGAGGTTCATGCTCAAAAGAATTTTCCAAAGTATTGACTACCCACATAATTTCATAGCTATACCTTGCCTCAAATTTCTCCATATCAAACCTTTCCATTCCTCCTCCATCAACCTAGATTTTATAATAGCGGGAGATTATACCTTCCAATCCTAATGGGAAATTTGATTTTTGTCTTATGTCTCCCAGAAATCATCTTATGAATAGGTGTTAATTGTCTTGCCAACTCACATAAATCCATTTTATCATCTAAATACCTTGGTAATTTACATGTTTGTCCATCAAATCCTTTGGCTCTTATGTAATTGAATCTCCTATCTTTGAATAAAGAAGCAACCATATTCCATTATTGTATTTCTAGCTTCTTTTGATACTCTATATTGCTCCCATTCATGTTTGAACAAGCATATGACAAGTGCATAAAATGTATCATTCAACAATATTACATCTCCCTTCCAATTACTCAATTGTAATTGGGAATGAACCTCATGCAATTTTTATTTTTTTTTGTAAAGGGAATATCATATAAGGCCATGGAAACATCTATGGATTACAATATTGTAAATTAGATATGTCATCATGTAAAACTCAAGCTCCCCAACACCACCCATCTTGATTTTTGCAGTGAGCACTAGAAGATTCTCATGAATTGAATCAATAATAAGGGTTTCACAAAAAATCTCCCTTTCTTTTCTAAAACAATCCACATATATGGTCACATCCATTCTTTGAATTCATTTTTGTTTCCAAACCAACCATCCTACTTAGCAACACAACTACATCTTCCACTTCTTCCACAAATTGTGCCCTAACCAATTTCTTGGGAATTATGGTGGTTACCTTCATATATTCTAATAACCACTTAGTTTTTATAAGTTTATCATAGTCTCTCTTCTTTGTTTCATAGTATTTAAGGGATAATTCAACACCTAGGGTTATTGGAGTTTTGATTATTGGTAAGTTCAACATTATCCTGAAGCCTTTGGTGTTAGAGTTAATAATGCTTCACCACACCTGTCTAAGACTTATCTCTTCTCGGATTATAGTTCAAGGCATAAATCCTCACCAATTTAGGACAATGCACAGAGGGAGGTATAACACCAGCTGAGGCAATGTTATTGGCCTCGATTGCTTCCATGAGTTCACTTTTGTCTGGGCTATTCAATCTTTGCAGGGAAAGCATTCAAATCAGCATTCAAGTAAATTTGTGTATGTAATCATATCTAAATCACTGGTAACTCCGGATGTGACATGAAAACTTGATGGCAATGTCTTCATCTTTTATGCCCTAGCTTCTACTTTCAATCTCTTTGCAAATTGTGGAGTAAAAACAATGAAAGTACGAGATTTGTACAATCCTTACTAGTTTCCTATTAAATTTCTATGTAATTTACATTTTCTTATTATATTTTCAAGCCTTGACTCCCAATTGATTCTCTCTAATTGATTTCACTCCAATCCTCTAAAAATTTTTATAGTAAGAGAATATGAATACTGACATACGATAGTAAAAAGCTCAAAGTATTCAAATACTTTAAACAATATTGCCTTGATTTGTGAAAAAAACACATTAATCTCGATAACCATAAATGCATTAAATCATGGCCGTCTGTCTTGCCTCCCCTTTTCAAATGTGGGCCATCCGCGTGGAGTAATTCCATATTATGCGGGCTCGGGAGTCTTTTTGTATTTTTGCACTACTTTTTAAATGCAAACAAGTTTACACATTTGACCCAATCACCCACCCTTGACTTTTATCATGATCCTAACATGTGTTTAAATCTTGAAGGTGGAGAAGCTATGGGCCCTTTTTGTATATCTGTCTATTTTCTTGATCAAACACAAAACTACCATTTCAACCCGAGGCCCCGCTTCTTTGACCTTTTCTTAAGAATATGCCATGTGTCCTTGGCGGGTCTCAGAGATTTTTCTGCATTTTTCACTTTTGTTGACTTAATGTTAAGAGAACATTATCGGCCCCAATTCCCCGCTCTAATCATCTTTTAACACGTATACCTCTTTAGGAGTGGGTTCAACTTCTTGTTTTACATCCTTTGACTTTGAATATTCCTAGGAATATTCTTTGGGCCTTGGGGCTAAGTTTGCATTCTGTAAATATTATGTAATTTTTGTAACTTTACAAATTAATCCCGCAACACCTGCAACCAATGGGAACATGCCATGTATCTTTAGGTGGCAGAGTAAAGTATGAAATTTGTAACAACAGCTAAAGGATGATATATAAGGATATTTTTCAAGATTACACCTGATTCATGATCAAATTTTACAAGGATTTATAGAAGCAACAATGACTATTACGTTCCTCGACCAAAAAGAGGATTTACACCCTAAACACAAGGTTTTCAATCACACTCGTCATTACTATATCTTTGAATACACATTTTTATACGAGAAAACAAGTCGAGTAAAATTTTTAAAGGCATACACTTTGGATAAAAAGAGGGAGATCAATTCAAGCACTAACAAGCCCAAATAATCAAAAGTGTGAAACCACCTCCTTTCTATGTTTCCTTGATCATAGGCCAAAATATAGTCCATAATTGCATGATTGATTCAAGAGCTTCTAGTTTAGTTATGCCCAAACAAATTATTGATAAACTTGGTCTAAAATATAAGACTCTTTCTAAAGTAGTATTTTAGTTAGATAGAACATTTGTAGAGACCCTTGGATTCATTAAAGGACTGAGCTTAACCTTGCATGCATTCCCAATTTCTCCATCCCTCAAGATGTCTTCATTATTGATCTTCCTCCCTATTTTTCCTAGTCTTTTTAGAGATTTCACTGCTAAAATTAGAGGCTATTTATCATCAGACTAGTCTCACATGTTGTTTAGAACAAGGTATAGAATCAAGGTTACAATAAGGTTTGATCCCATCTTAACAAGTCATATAGAACCTTAAATCCCTAGTCTTGCTATCAATTCCAAATGTATGATCATATATGAAAAGACCAGTTAGTTAACTAAGAACCGAGTACACTTCTTGAGGGATTCCAAAATTATTACTTAATAAATGGGATACTCAAAGTCATTCTTTCAATCCATATAGCAATATTGAAGAGGCATGTCTTGGAACATATTGTCTACATGAAGAAAATTCTATTATTCCTAACCTTATGAGATCCGATCAAGCAAGATAAATATTTATGGAGATTATACTTTGGTGGATGAAAAATCATGAATGGATCATGTGGGGGAATCATGTTGATTTCTCTAACAAAAGAGAAGTATTTTTAGCTTTAAGGTTTCATTTTAGTTGCACTAACAATACAATTGAGTATGCGAGATCTTGTGCATGGATTTAGTGGTCAAGGAAAAGAGGGTTAAAATAATTGCAGATGTTTAGAGATAGTGAGTTAGCTTTCAATCAAATCAAATGGAAAAGTGTAGCCAAGAACAATTTTTTTGATATCTTATAAAACAAAGTGTGGGATTTGATAAAGGTTTTTAATGCTTTCAATGTACAATTTGTTCCTAGATAAAAGAATAAATATGCAAATATGCTAACTACGATTGGTGCTGAAGTTGCCATTCCAAATTAGATCAAGAAGGATAAAAATAAGCAACATATCAAGATAGTTGTAAGGCCTTATATCCCTTGATAAAAATGTTAACTAGCAAGTATTTGAATCATATTAGCATATAGTTGTTTTTTATAAGAATTTGTTGAGTTTTCAGCTAAAAATAGGAAAAATTACAACAGCAGCATGAAAATCAGATTATTTAGTTGATATCTAACAAAATACCTTAGGGATTAGTCACTCTTGAGTCTATATTTAATACAAATTATCAGGTCAGAGGTGAGAAATATAACATGTTGATCAAGCAAGAATATTACGAGAAAATCAACATTGGCAATGACAAAACACTCAAGTTGGGAAAGGTATGTAATCAAGATGAAAAAATTTATTTTGTTCAAATTTCTCAGGAATTTGATGATGTTTTTGCATGGATCTATGGTGATTTAAAGGTTTTCAATCCAGATTTAGCTCAACACATAATAGAGTTGGATTTAAATGCAAAACTAGTCAGACAAAAGAAAAGACCCATCAATCCTAAGGTTGAACCTCTCATGAAATAAGAGTTGGATAAATTGATCAAAGCTAACATCATTTTCCCTATGAAGAATTCATCATGGGTTTCCAATTTGGTTCCCATGAGAAATAAAAATGGATAAATACGCTTGTGTGTGGATTTCAGATATTTGAATAGGGCATCTTTAAAATATCATTATCTGTTACCATCAATGTAGCAAATTTTGCAAATGGTAAGTGGCTCAAAACATTTTTCACTCTTGGATGGTTATTCTAGGTATAATCAGATTATGGTGCAAGAATCAGACCAATTCAAAACTATATTTACCATAAAATGGGGCATATATGCATACCGAAAAAAATCATTTGTATTGTCAAATGTAGGAGCCACATTTCAGCGTGCAATGGACTTAGAATTTTAGAGATTGATTAATAATTGTGTTCTTGTCTATTTGGATGACATAACTGTATTTTCCAAGAATGTTATAGATCATCTAGTTTATCTTAGACATTGTTTTGTAAGGTGTGGGAAGTATGGTGTATCTTTGTGTGAGTTAGGAAGTATGAGGATCAAGAAGGAATATGTGTACATTAAAGAAGTTACACTCGAACCGAGACATGAATTAGCTCCAAGATGAAACCAAGAGTTCAACCACAATAATTTTGTATGTATAAGAAAACATTACTACTCATGCTCATATATCAAAATGTAAAGGTACAAAAATAGGAGTGCTAGTAAGCAACACAACCGTGGTGAGTGACACGGTTCCAAACCACGAGCTCTGATACCATGTGAGAGTGAGGAAGCATGAGGATAAAGAAGGAATAGGAGTACATCAAATAAGTTCCACTCGAACCAAGATGTGAAGTAGCTCCAAGATGAAAGTAATATTTCAACCACAATAATTTTATATGCATAAGAAAATAGGTCTACTCATGCTCATAGATCAAAATGAAAAGGTAGAAATATGAGTTTTGTGTAACTCCCAATTCAAGACCCATCATACCTCCATAAGGGAGAAGAGGAGTTACTTTCCAAAAATGGAATGTAACTCTTACATGACGCATATTGACACATATGACATATTCTATCATAGAATTTTTCATATGTATAATTGTGCATCATACATGAGTTTCCTTCTATTTCTAAAATGTAACTCCTCTTCTCCTTTATGAAGGTATGATGGGTCTTGCTTTGGGAGTTACACAAACCTCTTATTTTTACCTTTTCATTTTGATCTATGAGCATGAGTATACTTGTTTTCTTATGCATGCATAATTCTTGTGGTTGAATTCTTTCTTTCATCTTAGAGCTACTTCACATCTCGGTTTGAGTGTAACTTATTTGATGTGCATGTATTCCTTCTTGATCCTCGTGCTTCCTTACTCTCATAATATTTGAATCCAAAAAGTGTATTTTCAATCCATGAAGGTAAATTGATGGGTCATTTTGTGTCTAAGAAGGGTCTTTCCATTTATCTAGAGAGAGTAAGTGAAAGTTTTTCATTATCTTTGTCGGATCATAAGAAGTAATTACAAAGTTTTACGGGTAGAATTAATTTTATTAGAAGATTCATTCCATATTTTTCAAATTTAGTGAAGCCACTAACTTCAATTCTAAGGAAAAAATGGTTTTCAGATGGAAAATAGAGAGTAATAATGATGTTGAAGCAATCAAAAATTTTATTTTACAAGGTCCAATACTTATTAATCCACGAATTTAGAAAATATTTTATTTTATATGATTTTGGAGTAATTGACACTATCTCAGCCATGTCGGTTCAACAAAATGATAAAAATTGGAGCATCCAATTGCTTTTTTTAGTCAAATATTATAATATTATGAGGTAAGGTATTCTTTTGTTTAAAATGGGTCCTTTCAGTCATTAGAAGTCTCAAAAAGTTAAGACATTTGGTTTCTAATAAAAGTTCATTTAATGGTTTCTCATCTAATTGTTAAAGAGTTCCTTTTGAGCAAAGATTTAAATGAGAAAAGGGAAGCTTGGAGTACAAAAGTTATGAAGTATGATGTTGTTATTAAGGTTACTAAACAAGCAAGAGGGAAAGGGTTTTGTGATCAACTAGCTTCAAATTTGTATGATGATAGAAACCAAGTATTAGTGTTCCAAAATGGTCAAAATATAGTTTCCCCTTCATTGGCTTAGAGTTGGACTCATGAAATGGTCCATTTTCTACAAACTAGATGGTGCCCATAAGCTTTAGATAAGACAAAAAGGAGGTATTTCATATTACAGTCCATTCCTTATGTTCTTGTTGATAATATTTTGTTTAGAAAGGATGTAAATGGCGTTCTTTTGAGATGTGTTGATTTAGATCAAATTGAGCATGTTTTAGAAGAGTTTCATGGAGGATTATTTGGTGGTCATTTTTCACCAAGAGCTACAGCCTTGAAGATCATGATAGAAGGCTATTATTGGAAAATTTTATTCATAGATGTTTATGCATGGGTAAGGAAGTGTTCAAAGTGTGTTATTTTTGTAGGAAAACGAAGTTAGCAGCTCTTCCTCTTCAACCTATTCAGGTATATCATCCTTTCATGTAATGGGGTTTGTATTTTTTTCCATGATTAACCCACATTCTAGTGTAGGACACAAATGGATTCTTATAGCTATGGATTATTTCACAAGGTGGACAAAAGCAGTAGATTTGAAAGAAGCAAATAAAACTCTAGTGTTGGACTTTTATACAAGTATTTTCACAATGTTTGGTGTCACTACTAAAATTATCTCAGATAATGCATTAGCTTTCATTGGAATAAGAATTAGTACATGGGAATTCAAGCTTAAAATGCATCTATCAACATATTCCCATTATTATCCTTAAGGGAATGTCTTAGTGGAATCAACTAATAAAAACCTTCTCATAATTATCAAAAGAACTATGGAGGAGAATCAGATATCATGGCACATAAAACTGAAATCAGCCTTATGGGATTATAGGATTACTCCTAAAATGCCAATTAGAAACCCTCCTTTTATGTTTTTTAGAGTAGAAAGGAAATATTTCCTATTTCTTATGTATTACCATCCATATATCTCATAAAATAGATGGAAATGATGGGGAGGATTCAATGCCAATAAAAATTGTAGAGTTAATGGAATTAGAAGAACTTGGAAACAATGTAATTGTTGTCATGGAGATCCATCAAGCTCAAGTGAAGAGATAATTTGACAAGAAATCAGTTGCAAGAAAATTCAAAAAGGTGCTCAAATGGGATGAAGAAAGAACCAAACCATGGAAGACACACTAAGTTTGACTCCCAGAGTGGGACATATCTGATTACAGGTTGTAAACAACACAATTCCTTTCAACTCTCCAAGTTGAATGGTGATGAGCTACCCATCCCAATTAATGGGATATACCTCAAACTTTGTTATTGAGGTCATGTTTCACCCTTGTACATAGTAGGTTGTTGTTTTCATTTTCCTCTAAGTGCTTCTTGCACATTGTTGTCTTATTTTTCTCTCTCTTGTGCCTTTTGCACTTTGATGGTGTGTTTGTTTTCTAATAAGTTCTCTAGCACATTTTTTTGTTATCTGGTGAAGGTATTTTCAGTGTTCACGTGGTTTTAAGAGATTTCAGTAGTTTTATGACTTCGTGCTCAATGGATCCTTCAAGGCAACTGGTATATATATATATAGCAGGATGTTGTCCCCTGAAGGTTTCCAAATTGTTATCCAAAACCATGCCCAAACCATTTTTTTGGCATTCTTGACAATTCATGGTGTTTGAAATTTGGTACAAAGTTATACCTAGAAAAATACTTCATTACTCTTCATTTAAAAAACTAGAGAAAACCATACAATTATATAGGTATAAGTACTCCTATAAACAAGGATATTTTTCTAGCTACACTCCAATCTATGTGATTTTGGTTTAACAATCAAATCTCATATAAAATAAACTAAACAAATCATGATACGAGTTGTTCTTATAACTCATTATAACCATAAATATTATTTCACCCATAAATATTTTTCACCCACTAATCAAATATGAGTAGTAGTGGTTATTTCCTAACATTGCCCCTAGTGCAAACATGAGGAAAACCTCAATCTCGTATCTGCACCTACTTTCATGATTTGGTGATTTTCACAGGACAATCACAAACCCTAATGATGGTTTTACATATGGTTAACCAAAAATCAAAAGTGGTGGTTGTAGACACGAATATATGCACTTGGGTACATTTCTAGGTCCTAAATCATACTAATGTATAAATTATTCCTAAGCAATAAAACTCGTAGTGACAACTCCTTTTGTCCTTTTGATTGCTTTATTTATTTCACTTTACTTGCTTCACACATCTTACATCTCTATCAACACTTGGCTGGTTTATTTTTTGATGACCTCGAGACAATAACACTCCTACCCTTTGTTATCTTCTTCTTTCTCTTTTGGGTCATGTTATCCAAAATAACTCCATTGGTTATTTTGACAACTTGCATTCCAATTCTAGATTTGAGGTTCAATTGTTGTAGGTTGCGTGTACTTTGGTTATCCCCTTGGCACATTTTCTAGTTACAATCCCTCACATACCCTTGCGCGTTCTCTTCCTCTCATGTGCCTTCCACTTCTTCATTCCTCTATCCTTTCCATTTCCCCTTATGCACACTCCTAATGCATCCACCTTCTTACTAATATTTTTACACCCTTTTTGCACATGCTTGATTTGAATTCTAAATTGGTTAAGTCCTGGCATATTCTTTCATACCCCTTTCCTTTCTTACAGTCATGCATCATTCCTTTGATGTTCACACCCCGCCCGCATGCTTGTCCCCTGCAATTATGTTTCCATTTCTATTGCACGCGTTACTTTTCACACATGTCTCTTGCTTTCCCCTTCTACACCATTCTCTTCTACGTGCACCTTGTTCCTTCCTCTACACCTGTCACTATGTCACGTGGCAATCTATCGTACTTGAGTGTGTTACGGTGCAACCTATCCAAGTGCACTAATAGGGCGCTAAATCCTTACTACAAACCAATGTGTGACACATGGCATAAAACAAAAAAATAAATGAACAATGGGCCAATCCTTTAGCCACTTAGAGCATCCACGTGGTATTTTGTGTCCAAAAAGACCTATAAACTTTAGATCATCATAGCTTTTGTTGTTGAGCTCAGATTAATGTGTGATTAGTCTTGTTGGAAATTTTTTGACATGGTATACATTCCAAATCATTCAAATTCAAATGTTGGCAGGATTTGGTAGGTGAGAAGTAGGAAAACATGTTTTCAAACCATTAGCATAGAATCTGATTAGCTCAACCACCAGATTTTATTCAAATATTTTCTCCTTCCTTCCTCTACAAGTTAAACAGACATGGGGAGGCATATCGACAACTTAGTAGGAGGATTTACAGAATTCATTTTTAATTGTTAGTGGTGAAGATTCAAATCTAATTTTCCCTCTTCTTTTCTTCCTCTTCTTCCCTTCTTCTATATATTGTAAAGCTTTTCTCTTTGTAAGGGTTGGATTCTTTCGGTAATAAGTGTATTATCTAGGTATTTCCTTTCATTTTGAGTTGCAGACCTTTGGATCTAGTTCTTTGCATGTGGATACTTGCCTCTTCTACCATTGTAATCAATTGTGCATTATTTGGAAGCAATAAAAGTTTTTTTGTGGCTATTCTCTGCCTTGACTTGATTTATTGCATCTTCTTTCATTTTCTTACATTGGTGGGTTATTGTGCATCCTCACATCCCTCGTAGGTTCTATTTTTCATTGTGTCTCATGAAAATGGATGTTTAAGTGTGTTTCAGATTGTGGTACACGTGCCTTCCCTCCTATGTGTATTTCCTTCATTTCCACTTAAAGTTGATTATGTTCATCCCCTTATTTCTAGTACTATCACCTCCATATATTAGTTTTCCTTTCTGCCCATCCTTATAAATCTGGTCCCTTGGCATGATTAGTATAGGATTTTATTTTAGTAGTAGGAGTAGTTGTAGTAGTAGAAATAGGTAGAGGAACCGGCCTTCTCTAGAGGTCTGTCTCAAGCGCGCAAGGTCCCACAACTTGGAGATAGTCCCATTGTTTCCTCAACGACCCAGTTCAACCTAATCTAGGATGGGTACAAGTTTAATCTCTAACAGATCCTTTTCTCCTTTTGGTCACCTTTTAAAACTTTGGGCCATCCTTTTAGTTTTCAATTATGAAATTCAAACAAGGGAATCATATATATACTTAGTTACTTCTCTCAAATAAAGGGCCAAAAATTATAAGCATTATCTATCACCACCTAAGCTTACATAAAGGCACAAGAGCATTATAAGGCATACATATAGCACATTCATACAAGGGACAAGGGTTGCATTATTCTGCATACACAACATAGGAGGGGAGTTTATTCTATTCCATCACACACATCTTGTATACTTGATACAATCTATATCTATCCTATTATCATCATGTAACTTGCATAAGGGAAACCTAGGGTATCATTTCACACACAAGAATGGAGAACTACATGGAGTCGATATGTAGTGCAACGCTCATTCATAAGTTCACTCTTTGGTGACCTTTTGGGTTAGTCTAAATCCCCATTCTACATCTTCTTTATTAGATTTGATGTGGTTTGTGGGTATGTGCATGTAGACATTTGTTTTATAGGTTACGGGTATGGTGGTGACATCATAGAAAAACTAGAGCAAAAAGAGATATTAATAGTGAAGCTCCTCCAACCGTAAAAGACTAGAACCTAAGCATCTGAGCAAACACATGCACCCAGTTCAATCACTAATGCCCTGGGAACTCTTATCCTCCCTGTAGACACTTATGTCTTATGCATTTATAGGGTTTTGAACCCTCATCAATTCTTGATGACATTGTTTTGAACTAGATCTAGCAAATACTCAGTCTATATCACTCCCAAAGGTTGCAAAAAATCAACTAAGTTCTCATCCCTCTCTCATTTTCTTAGAGTTTTTATAGTCTTGGATGCTTATTGATTGCATCTTACTGTATTTAATTACATAAATATCACATATTAAAGTAGTTACTCGAAATTAAGGTTTAATTCTATTCATATTAAATCATTTTCTAAACCCCAACTTGTGATTGACCACTTGGATCCTTATTCGAACACTAGATCTTAGTTTTTCATATTACCTTTACATCTGTTAAAATTTCTTCTCAATCTATTTTAAATAATGATACACCCCTTTATATTCAAGTTCACATCCATAAAATAGGGGCTACATGAGCTTTAATTGATAATGGATCTGGTATTCACATTTTTACTTCATCCTTCCTTCAACAAATTCGCCTTTCCAAAGCCTCCTTAACTCCCTCATATATTTGTATTCGTGTCTTTGATAATATTCCTCAAAAGGTCTTACGTACAATCACACTTCCCATTATTTTTGGGCCATGCACTTTGCTCATCCCATGTCATGTAATGTCTAATAATCTTAATTATAATATTCTTCTTGCATAACCTTGGATCCATGTCATGCATGTAGTCCCTTCAACCCTTCATGCACATATTAAATTCTTATACCAAGGTGTGGTCTATGAGGCCTTAACAAATCCCTCCCCATTTTCCTTTTATAACACTATTGATCATTCACCTAAATCCCCTACTTCTGCTACATCTCCTCCTAATTTCACAAAGTGTGGTCTTAGGTATTAGTATATGCTTCGTTGTGGTTTCACTGGCACCATGTTGTCACTTACAAAAAATGTGCAATTTTTGGTCAAGTGATCCCTTTGCCTAATTTTTTTGCCTTTTGAAGTCTTAAAGAGAGAAAAATTCATAACAGTTAGTCAATTTTTGGGTTTTGAGGTCAAAATTTGTGTATTGTGGTGATTACAAATTCTAGAGGAATAGGAGGAATAAGTTCCTCTGGGCCTTTCATTCTCTGCATCCCCGTTCTACCCTCATTGAGTTTATTGCAGATCCATGTGTTCCCCATAGAATTATTCCATCGGGTCCTTGTTCCCGCACTCTCTTGTTCTCTCGCAAGGAACCTTAACCCATCAGGTATTTGTTTGGTAGTTATGTGGAAGTCTTTCTGTTAGATGGAAATGTTCCCCATTGCTCATTTTTCCCTGCAGCTTCATATCATCTGCATTCCTCTAAAATCCTTCACATTGCGGGAATTTTAGATAATTTTGGAACTCATGACCCTTGTATAGTCTAGGCCTCCATTCTTTGAAACACCTTGTTCTCTGCACTTGCTTCTTGTTTGTAATCTTTACCTTCCTATCACACGGGTATTCTTTGGAATTGCGGTCATTACGGATATTCATGGTAATCCCAACCCTATTCCTCTTGGGCCTTTGTTCCCCTTAGGATCCCTTATTCTAATCTTCATTATGTTTATTCACATTGCGGTATTTTCGGATTTTTTGGAACACATGTTACTTGTTCCCTCGGGCTACTAGTTCCCGAAAACCCAACATATCCACAATTTTGAGAAAAAGGATTTTAATGAGTTCCAATACATTTTTCACCGCCCACATTACATTAATTTTCTCAAATTAACCCATTTCTTTGGGCTATGTTGTTATAAAGGGGGGTAAATGTAATTCATTTCCACCATTCTATTTACAAAATTTGACTGTGTGCTATTATTTTCTACTCATGTGCCCTAGAAAACGTGTTTGGTCATAATTTTCCCATTTCTCATCCATTTTCAAAAATTCAAAGTCCATTGGAGTCATTCTAAAGGTTTCATTCTTCCCATGGTAGAGGTGAGACATTTCATAATTCCCTAGTTTGGTTTGGTGTCAAATTGAGTTTTGTGTCCCCATTTTCAATCTTTCCTAAAACCATTATTGAAGCCCCCATTTTTTGAGTTTCCTTCCTCACCTTGCCACCATGAAGTTCCAGTATGGGGGTTACAAGCACATTTCTTCTTTAGAAACCATTGTGCCTAATATTGGGGATAGTGATGTTAGACATATTAATTTAGATGACTTTTGGGCTCAAATCTTTGGATACACCCCCACTGTTATATTCCAATGTATCAAGGATAGTGGAATCACTCATGTTGTCGATTTCCCTCTCTTTGTCCAATGTACGGATATTATCTTAGCTTGTGCCTCTTGTTTTGATCCTAAAACTAAAGAAATCAAAGACCCTCAAGGCCATGTCATATTCTGTTGGATTCCAATTACATAAATGTTGCCCCAAGAATCCATGTATTTGAAGATTCAAACACCCTGACTAAGACCCAGACCTAAAATATTTTTGAGCAAGATAAGGATAGATAGAGGGAGATTATTGCTAATTCTTGGCTCAAATCTTAGAAGATAGGTGCATCCAAATTGCCTAAGGTTATATTTAGGGTAAACTTCAAGGAATATTTATTTGATATGATTACCCTATTGGCAAGATTGATGGGCTTACCCTCCACCAATGAATTTCACTTTTGGATGTGTGTCTACATCAACATCATTTGTGAGGGAAAATAGAGCCTGAATTGGGTTGAGATAATTCATGAAAATTTAATTGAGATACTTGTGAATGTGTAGAAAAATAAAGCCTTATACATGACCTCTTACCTTATGTATGCCATTATAGCTTATAGAGTGTGGGTAAGATTATCCCCTCAAGATTATAAGAAAAATGAGCTTTTCTATGAATTTTTCCATAGCTTACCTTTGAAAAACATAAACACCATCATAGGAGGGTGAATGATGTTTTTACAATGTATATAGTCAGGATCTTAGAGGGAAACATCTTTTGGAAAGAGTATCTACAAAGGCTAAATAGGTAATCTCAACCTATGGCAGTCTCTTCATTAAATTTAAGAAGTTTTTCTATATCAGGATAACTGGTTTTGAAGGTGTGCCCAACAAGCTACCCATGTATTGTAATGATAAATTAGTTCTTATAGAATTCTATAGATAATTGGACATGTTACATAGGACATGTAGAGATAAGAAGATCACAGGTATCCAATTTCCTATCTCTTTGGGAAATTATACCTGCAAGATTGCATTAGATGCCCAAAATGTAGAGAGAACAATTTCTGAATTTAAATTCCATTCATACCACAGAAGATATTCTTTTGATATAAAAGGGTTCATCTCCAATCACTTGAGAATGTCTTATTACCATGTTCCTACTCTTGAAGATTATTGGGAAGATTGCTCAGATGAATATGAAGTGAGAAGAAGATATTAAATCAAACTCTCTTTACAACAGATCAAACATTTCAAAGTGTATAAAGTCCCAGAGGATTTGCAGGATAAAAATGATGATATTTACTTTATTGAGTATATCAAAACTATCTAGCACATGCCCCTTCTTACCATTGATTGGTCTCAAAAGGAGAAGGATGATCTCTCTGAAATAATCAATCCATTTTTGTGAGAACAAAGATTTGGTTCAATAATAAAATAAGGGCATACAATCTAAATGTGACACAATCCTCCTCTCAAGAGGCTTCTTCATCACATAAAGAGGTTTCTATTCCTCCTCCAGAGGTTCAAGCCAACCTACTTCTCCCTCTTCACCTTTGGATTCCACAACCAAAGTGTACACAAAGAAATATAAGGCCAAGGAGATTGAGGAAAATGAAGAAACTCTTGAGAAAGAGATGGAAAAGGAAAAAAATCAGAAAATGACAGAGGAAGATTCCTTTACTCTTTAACAAGCATCACGGCCACAAGGAGAAGAAATGAAAATAGTTGAGGAAGGAAAGGATGAAAGCAGAGAACGCCATCTGTAGAACAACTAGTGAATGAATCAGGAGAACAATCGAGAAATAGGAGGATGATCAAAAGAAAGAAGATGATGATGATGATAGTGATGAAGAGGATCTCCAAATCATTAAGCCTAACACCGAAAAACTAGCAGGCCCAAACTAGATATCAAGGAATCAACTTCTTCTTCCATTGAGGTATCTATTCTTGAAGTTGCAACTACTCAACCTCTTGGTCCTCCTAGTGTTTTGGCATTAGACCACCTCCTCCTCCATCTTCAAGTGACTCTTTCACATGGGTTCAACCCATGATTGATAGTAAAAAGAGGAAATCTTCTTCCAAAATAGTTGCTCTAGTTTTGATGTTGTAGCTTCTTTGCTTAGCACAACCCCTACTCCTCCACCAAAAAGGCCAAAACAACCTCCAAGTTGGTTTCTAATTCAAAGGGACAACAATTCTTGGAAATTGCAAAACCAAGGGGAGAGAAAGATGAAAAGGATATCACTCTTGCAGACCTAGAGCTGACCAAAATTCCACTTGGTGAATCTACTCTTGAAGGAGAGGTTCAAAATTTGAAGGAGATTGTTTCTAAGGTAATTGAGAGAGTTGAGAAAGAAAAACAAACATAGGAGTAGCTAGAAGAACAAGTTCAAGTTCTTTCTAACTTTATTAAGTCTTTTCTCTCAAGTGATAAATTTATTGATCTAACTCCTCTCTCTTTAATGCCTCCTCCAACCATCCTTTCTGAGGAAGATGTTAAATCCATCAAGGAAATTCATAAACATGCTTCATATGGTAGAGCTACTGAAGAATTGTTGGAGGAAATGCTAATCATTGGTCTAAATTTCATCGATGCAACTTGCAAGATGTATGATAGCATTTATGTTCCCAGGATCAATTCAATACAGCTATCATGGGAGTGGAGAAAGAACTCAAGTTATGGTTGGAGTGCATCCAATATTTGAGGATCATGAGCACCATAGATGAGAAAATCCTCCTTTCTCATAAGATTTTTGATGACCCCAAGAATAATCTTTCCAAGAAGTGGGTGTACAGTGTTGAATAGAAAATCAAATATTTGAAGAGGTAGTCACTGAACTCAAGAATATGGTACAGAAAGGAGAGGATTTCAAATCTGAAATTTGTAATGACTTACAGTGCCCTTCAAAGTATCAATTATATAAGGATAAGTATATAGAGAAGCATTCATTGGATGAATTCAAGGAAAAATTTAGTGCACTCATCAAGGAAGATTTGTTTAAAGCCGAGACTATCACCAAAGAAAAGATGGAAGAAATCACAGAGCTACACAATGTTGTTGTAGAGGCCACCAAGGGCTTGTTGCAAAATGGAGGCATTGATAAGGAAATGGAATACTCTCTTGGCAGCTGGTTGAACGCCATGGCAAACACCACCATTCCAAAGGTTATGGATATTTCTAGTGCTCTGAAAAAATTCAAATTTCATGTGCTCAAAGTAAAGATTCTAGCTGCATCACTCACCAGTGCTCCTTCTCCTAGCTCTTAAATCTTTTCTTTCTAATTGTTATATTTTGGAGTTAGCTTTATCATGTTGGAAAATTTAAATTTTTAAATAAATCTAACTTATGTAATCAATTAATTAAGTGTTAACACTTAATTAAACAAGTAATTAGTTAAGAAGTTGGTTACAACCACCCCTTTGTCTATATAAGGCTTCTTTCTCATTGTAAAGGGGTTGGATTTTGTGTTTTTTTAATGTAATGATACAAGAGCTTTTGAAATCAATACAGAAGAATAAGTTCTCTCCCTCTTGTCTATGTTCTTTCTGTTTCTCTTCCTGCAATTGTGAATGTGAATCTAGTATATTTGAATATAGAAACTATGTGTTCAATCCATTTACTATAGTGTGAAGAACTTTGTGTCTGTTGCATCTATATTTCGTGGATTTTTAGATATATTAATTCATATGTTCTTGAAGTCCCATACATGCATTTGTAAGATATTATTTTGTAATCTCTATATCTGAATGTGTAGCCTTCTTCACTTCTTTTCTTTACAATAGTGAGTAATCTTGAACAACCAAGGAGAATACTTGTATTCTTGACTGGTGGATTAGATAGAACTTTGTGTCCCTAGTTCACTCCTCTTACTCATACAAGCTATTATTTCCTCCTCTGAAACCCTTCTCTCTTTTTCATCTTCTGTATTGAGAATACCAAAATATGGAGACATTCTTTACACCAAAATTCTCAATCATAACGTTAGTTTTTATATTTGTAAATAATTAGATTTCCATGTTTTTGGTGAATAAGGGAACCTCCCCACAAAGAGGAGGGATTGTTGTCCCCTAAATTGTTGCTTGTGTCCATAGAAAAATTTCCAACCAAAAATTTTTGGTGCCCACCGTGGGGCATGTACTATTATTCCCACTGAAAAATATTCAAAATAAACTAGCAGTCATAGAACACTAGCGTAAAGAAGGTACACGCGAGGACAAAGAGCCCAAGGTTTTTAGGATCGTCATTTTAATTTGTTGAAGCAACAAGGTTTTTCGTATTTCTCCAGAAAGAAGAGGTAGAATAGAAG
This sequence comes from Taxus wallichiana var. yunnanensis, assembly GCA_018340775.1. NCBI lineage: Eukaryota > Viridiplantae > Streptophyta > Pinopsida > Cupressales > Taxaceae > Taxus > Taxus wallichiana. Next base: position 371,961,598 of record CM031236.1, read on the forward strand.
GTCCTTAAGCACTCCTCCTAGTAAAGAAAGAGTTAGTCCATCCTCTCTAGAAAACACTGACACTTAGCTACAAGTAAGTCCTAGTGCTTAGGATTTTGTTTTAGTAGGTGTTGTAGTTCCTTTACAAGTTGTTTTTCCTACAATGGTTGCACCTTTGCCTTGGGGCCAATGAGTTGGACCTTTATCCCTTCCACAACCTTTGCACGACCTACCTAAAGGGCACATAAATAATTTCCCTAAGTTCAAAGGTGATGGTAAAGTGCACCTAGATGAACACATTACAGCCTTTATTATTGCATGTGGGGTTCTTGGAGTTGAGCACAAAGATGTTTCAGTCATACTTTTTGTCAAGACTTTATAAGATAATGTTGCATATTGGCTCTACTATCTCCCAGCTAGTACTATTACCAGCTGGAATACCATAAACTATTGTTTGTGTCCATAAACAAAATTTCCAACCAACATATCAGATTAGGCATAGATGGAAAAGGAATCATGGATCCTCTTTCCATTCCCATGTAATCCAAAAAAATTGGCATCAGATATCTCCCTCCGCCTAATCCTTTTGTTCCCACCACTTCTTCCGAGGTTTACACTACTTCACATACTCATAAGCTTCCACTATTATACCCGAGCTTATTGTCTCATCCCACTTCTCCCACTTGGCATGAATTGGATACATTCCTTACTAATGATGCTCTATTAGAATACATGGGTACTTACGACCATTTCCCCCTCACCATCATAAAAAAATATCACATATGTTCTCAATGATACATCTTACTTTGGAAAATTTGATCCTCCTAACCCATTGCCACATTCATCACCATGGCATGGTCTCTCTCCCATCATCGAATAGATCTTCATCCCTATCACACTTGGGGGCATCAAACACCCCCCATAATTGCACATTCTAAGTAGCAGTTTCTTATCCATAATTGTCACATACAAACCTATACCTTATTGTTGCTTTGCACTTCAAGTCAATATTTATAGCAAAACCTTCTCTTATCTACATTATGTGCACACCTTGCTACATCTATCTATGTTTATGGCTTCCCTTTCCTCTCCTATTCCACTCCATACACACTTTTCTCCTCATGTTTACTTATGGATCCTTCTATTCACAATACACATACTAATTTATATATATGGTATACATACTTTTTCTATTCTTACTCACAATGACCATATCCATTTTCCAATAGATCCTTATATACACACTTGGGGGGCATCAGACTTCCCCCTCCTCATTTCCTTCTTATACTATTACTTCTTCCTATCTATACAACACAATGCTACTACTACATACTCTACCTTTGCCACCTGATGATGCACTCATGTTCTCAAGGTTCATACATGACTGTTGAGGGCATTAAATGAACCTTACTCACACACTTGGGGGGCATCACACTTTCTCCCCCTCCATCACTATTAGTTGTCTCTATCATCTACTCATAGATTATCTACTACACTTCACACTTTATGCTTCATGGTAAATATTTCCTAGAATCTACACTCAATCACATATAATACCTTTGTCACCCGATGACACACTCTTGTTCTCAAGGTTCATACATGACTATTGAGGGCATTAAATAAACCTCACTCACACTTATGGGGGATTGCACTTTCTCCCTCCCCCTATATCATTATTGGCTAACCTTTTCATCCACGCATCACTTGTTTGTTATACTTCATGCTCTTTGCTTCATGATAAATCTTTCCTAACATCTAATCCCAATCACATATAATACCTTTACTACCTAATGACACACTCGTGTTCTATGGTTCATACTTGACTATTGAGGGCACAATTATTAAATGAACTTCACTTCACACACATCCATTGGGGGAAATGTGGCCCCTCTCATCTACGCATCTTTCATATTGCCGCACAACATCACATTCACATGGAATTAGCCTATCTTGGTTGTATTTACTCTTGTTATCTTATACTACTTACATGTTGCACTTTTTTTCCTATGCTACTTGGATACTTAGCATGTCATTATCTTTCTCTATACACGCATGCACATTCACATGGTATCTTGAATGAATTCTACATATTCTTACACGATGTATGATTCTTGAAACTACTCTTTACCAAACCTATCAAGGGTTCTTGAGGCATCTACCTTTGTCACTCTCATACTTCACACATCACAGGTCCCATTGTTTTAATATTCCCTATTTTTCGTCACCATCACTTAATTTTTCACCGATCTATACATGATTTTACATGCTATTTATATTTTTAACATTTTAACAGGTGCTTCATGTGTAGCATTTTCCTTGCATAATTCTATACAACCATGGTTATCTGTCACTTCTTGTTTGTTATTGTTTGATATTGTTTGTTATTGTTTGTGGGATATGCCCTATGTCATGCTTAATCATTGTTTTCTTATGGATGCTTTGTCCCCGATTGACTTGTGATGTTTTAAGTGATGTCCCATATATGAAACCTATTTTTCGTGGTCCCTCTTATCTTCATAGTTACTTGTGATAGTGTCTTCTATTACATACTAGCTCTTTACACTAATACTTGCTTACAATTCCATCTTGTTTACATGTTCCTTCGTTTCTACCATGCACATATCCTACCATTGCATGTATCCAATCTCATATATGCAGATCAGAATCAGGTCCTCTCATTTGGTCTACGTCCTCCTACATTCATCACATGCACCCCAAACGAGGGGGACATCTATTGGGTGAACAAATCACCCTTCAAGCAACTTAGAGCTCCATAATAGCATAGACATGACAATTGACAGAGACCCATAGTCACCAAGTGGTCCAGAATCAAACTTGGATCACAAACACAGATTGAAAACTAGCACCCACTAATGAGATAGGAACGATGGGAACTTGTGTCCCACCTAGGCACTTATTTTCTAGGGAGAAAAATAGACATTTTCTCAATTCAACATAGTTTCTAGCAGGTTACAATATAGATCTATAGTATTAGGCACTTACCTTTAGTTACTAAATCACTCAATTAGCTACAATTTGATTACAATCGTTATAAATCAAGACATTCCAATCTACAAGTGGCACTTTGAGAAGTGTCGTGGAAGGAGATAAATATAGACCTCACTCCCCCAACACTCTTCTCTTGATGTGAGATTGCTAGAAAAAACTCATTCTCGACGTGAAATCACCCAAAAACTCATTCTTGGCGTGAGATCACCTAAAAAACTCACTCTTAGCGTGAGATCTTCCAAAAACCTCACCCTTAGCGGAAAGACACTCAAATCCAAAACATCTCCAAAGAAAACATGGAAAATTTCTATTCTTTACCCTCTCATACATCAGGTGCACTCTTTCCTTAACTACTACTTTTACACACTACTTTTACATATTTATACATACATTACTTCTATTTTTCACATACGGGATTTTGACTACTCTTTTTATCTTATTTTACACATCCATCCTTAGAAAAAGTACCACATTTATAAGCACAAGCTCTAAGAAGCACATTACTACGCATACGCTTCACATTATGATCACTTCACACTTCACATGGCTACTTGTCCACTCGGCACACTATCGGCTACACTCTTATACGAGATCACAAGGTATGCATCTTCTATCTACTTTATGCTATCAAGTATTCACTCAATATCATAAAGTGGGGTAAATGTAGATACAAAATCTATGCACTTGGGTACATTTCTAGGTCATAAATCATACTAATGTATACATGATTCCTAAGCAAGAAAAATAGTGGTTGATATCTCCTTTTGGCCTTTTGATTACTTTATCTATTTCATTTCATGGCTTCACACATCTTACACCTCTGTCGACACTTAACTGATTTATCTTTTGATGACCTCAGACACTAGCACCTAGCTAAGACAGAAGCACCAGTGCCCCTCGTCCCTCCTAGGCGTTCCTTCCTACTTTATATTTTTCTTACTCTTTTGGGTCCTTTTCACCTTTTGGTCACCTTTTAAAACTTTGGGTTGGCCTTTCATTGTCAATTACAAAATTCAAACAAGGGAATCATATATATACTTAGTTACTTCTCTCAAATAAAGGTCCAAGCACTATAAGCATTATCTATCACCACCTAAGCTTGTATAAAGGCACAAGAGCATTACAAGGCATACATATAGCACATCCATACAAGGGAAAATGGTTGTATTATTCTGCATACACAACATAGGAGGGGAATTTATTCTATTCCATCACACACATCTTGCATACTCAATACAATCTACATCTATCCTGCTATCATCGTGCAACTTACACAAGGGAAACCTAGGGCATCATTACACACACAAGCATGGAGAACTACATGGTGTCTTAGATGTAGTGCGGCGCTCGGTTTGTAAGCTCACTCTTTGGGTGGACCGTTAGAGTCAATCGACTCCCATTCTACATCTTCTTTATTATATTTAATGTGTTTTGTGGTTATGTGTAGGTACATATCGGTTTTATAGGTTATACGTATGACCCGGTGACATCGGAGCGACAAAGAGAGACTAATAGTGAAGTTCCTCAACCCGAAAATACTAGAACTTGAGAATATGCACGAAACAAGTGCGGTTCGATCACTACCAAGCACCGGGGTGCTCTTTTCTTGTTGTGGGTGCTTCGCATGTGCATTTTTAGGGTTTTGACCCCTCATTGAGTATTGACAACATTGTTTCTAGCAGACACTCAATCCATATCACTCCCAAGTTCAGAGAATAAAATAAGTCTTCATCCCTCTCTCATTTTCTTAGGGTTTTTACATTGTTAAATGCTTATTACTTGTGTCTTATTATACTTAATTACTTGAATATCATATATTATAGTAGTTACTCGAAATTAAGCTTTAATTATATTTATATTAAATCATTGGTTTACCACAAACCAAAAGATGATGGTTTACCAACAATCAAAAGTAGTGGTTTTACATGTTGTTTACCACAAACCACAATTAATGGTTTTGCAAGTGGTTTACCAACAACCGCATGACGATGTGCAAGTACTTTCATCATCTCTCATCATATCTTCTTGAGGGGATAACATAGGAAATTTTGCTCACACATTACAAACTAAAAAAGAAACTCAAAATGGAACATTGGTGTCATGCTCCCCCATAATGTGAAATTTCCACTTATTCACACCACACAAGAACATTGAAATCTAAAGCATGATGTAAAATTGAAAAAACATGCCACCAAACATTTTCGCAGTCCGTCGTTGGTGCTAACGAGAGGTCATTGATCGTCCTCCAACCTCGTCCTCCAATAACCAAAATATTTCATTTTCCGATCCTCGATATATTCACATGCAATTAATCATTGACATTTGTGAGGTTGAACTTGCTCGGGTTCATCATTTGCCTCATATCCAACTTCTCAATTTTCTTGAATTTTAGTTTCCGACACTTTATATATTGGACATCGGTTTCAATTGATAATGCATCCGTAAGGGAAAAAATATATTTTTCATATTTTGACAAACATTCTTTTCACAAATGACATTAATGATGACACAACTCTTTTATGACAAAGGTGACTAAACTCACGAAAAATTAAGACACAATGACTGACTCAAATATAAATTTCTAATAATTGTTATTATTAGGAATTTAAATAATAATACAGGACACGAATTTTGAAAATTTAATAAAGACTCTATCACTTAACTATAGAGATGGCAAACAATAAGTAATCAATTTGACATCTTAATCAAATGCACAAAATTTAAACTAGATCTATTTATACTTTGACTATTCGAAGCGTGGCACACACTCATTAATTTTATAAATACCACATTATTTGTCAAAACCATGGGCTCTTTGTGTCTTTGGACGCTATAGAATGAAGAATTAGAGACCAACTAAATCTTCAGTCTAGCATTCGTTATCTCGAGGAATATTTTAATTTGAACACACTTCCATACTACAACCAGTCTTTTACTTGACCAAAAGTATGGAGATGCAACACACATTGATTTGCATGGATTTTGGGAATCAAAATTGGTCTAAGAAAATAAAACCATTTTAGAATGACCCCAATTTCCCGCAAGATTGAGCTCGACGTGTCTTTGAAATAAGGGAGATCAGAATTGGCGTGTTAAATATGGACTGTGTTGGATGATAAGCCAAGGTGGAATGAAATGGATTTTTGGAACTCGGAGTATGTTAAACCCTATGTCGATCCATCACCACAATGTGAGATCTTAGGTCAGATGTACATGAACGATTCTGATATAAAATTGATTTTACAAAATTATTTTGAAATTGCAGAGATTTACATGGAATGAACGACAAAACATTAGAGGATATTTTATCATGAACCTGAGATGTAAAAGTTGTCACTCTCAGAGAATACAATTTTGTTGTAAAACCGCCACGCTTCCTGTGAGAAATATGAACTAGTAGTAGGCACGTGCAGATCCCAGGGGTACCCAATCCAGTAGAGTGTGGCGTGACTGTATATTTTAGATGTCTTCCGGTGATATCTACGAAGGTGCTGCATAGCTATATCTTAGATCAAATAAGTAACACAAGTGGTCTCCTATACTTTTATTAATATCTAAGTGCTTATCCATACATTTTATCCAGGGCTTATGCAATTTGAGAACAAACACTTGAACCACTCATTACACCCCAAATTCACAGGGCCCTATGGGTTCTCCATCACAGGAGAGAGATTATTAATTCGTTTTGATACCAAATGAAATTTGGTATAGAGTTATACCCATAAAATACTTTGTCACTCTTCATTTCATCAATTTGAGCAAACCATACATTCATATAGGTAGAAGAACTCCTATACACAAGGAGATTGTTCTAACTACACTCCAATCTACATGATTTTGGCTTAACAACCAAATCTCACATAACTAAACTAAACAACTCATAATACGAGTTGTTATTACAACTCATTACAACTGTAAATATTATTTCACCCATAAATATTTTCCACCCACTAATCAAATGTGAGCACTAGTAGTTATTTCCCAACATTGTTGTCCTGGATCAAGGAAATTTTACTATTTTACAATTATGGGCAAGTTTCAGTGTTTTGAGCATTGTCCCTCAACTTTTAAGCCTCTTCATCCAGAGTTAGTTAAATTTTACAAATTTTAGGTCGAATTAGGTAAATCTAAGCAAGATCGGCCTTTAGAGGAACATGAGGAATTGTTCGTAAGTTCCTCCTGTTCCCAACATCTCCGCCTTGGCCTCTTTGCAAAGGAAGATCAAATAAATAAGGTTATATTGATACTTTGGAAAATGTTCCTAAGTTATTGGTGTGCCCCAAACCCCGCCTTATTTGACTCCTTAACAAAAGTAATGCAATCAGTTAAATCGACCATTAGTGGCACTTGTGGAATAATGTCAAGGTTCCTTTGCTTCCCCAACCATCCGCAACCTCTAAAATAGGCACAAGTGACGTGAATTAGTTAAAATGGCCATTGGTGGCACTTGTGGAATAGTACCAAAGTTTTTTTAGTTCCCTGGTTACCCGATGCGATCGACTAAGGCACTTGTGGAGCAAAGTGCTCACATTCTCATTATAACTCGATCATCGCATTCCCTTACCATCGGCAAAATTGACTTCAAAGGGAATAGTGGGAATTTTTCCCTCGTTCCATCATTCCGCTTGTGCTCGATTTACATCCCAAATAGTGTCCAAACCCAAAATCAATAAAGTCGACCAATTAAGGAACAAAGGGAACGTTCCCTTGTTCCTCTTGTTCTCTTATTTGTTGATCGGCCTGACAAAAGGCACAAACAACCCGTAAATGTCCAAATAAGCTATTTTTGATTTGTTTGATCAAAATGAAAATTCATATAATGCAGAGGTTAAAAGGGGTAGGATCATGCAAGAAGATTGCAAATTTAGATCATACATATACAAACAGGGGTCAATCATACAACATAACTCTATTTTTATCATGCACAAACCATTAAAATCAGCATGAGCATGCAAGAGGGCACCAATCTATTTCTTGGGCATACATAATCACTTTTTGAGTGTGGTTCTCCCTAGTTTTAGCATGGATATCTATTATGGAGCAGAGCAGAGTGTTTACTTGCATGTTTTCACATGTTTTTCTATTCTGGGCATGGATTCCTTATTTTGAGCGTGAATAATCGTCTATTTTTAGCATAAGGGCAATATGGGCATATGCATTACTCTTATGTTTTTCTATTTTTAACTGACTAGACTTGCATGTTTGTGCTTTTCACCTTCTTCTCTCTCTCAATTCTCTATAAAACTCCATGAAAATCATTGTAAAAAATAATCTATGCCTATTACTTTTTGTCCATTATACGGGAGTTATCTAGCATTCGAGTGAAAGAGCAGGGGGTCGGGAGAGATCTTTGGTTGGTTATGGCTAATCCCGCTAATTTTTATACTTGTTTCACCTCTTGGATCAATAAAGGAGCTATTTTTTCCATCTAATTACATGTAATGTGTGTTTTTAAGTTGATTTTGATCTTGTGATATTGTTTATCCCTGATTTTGCAGTCTAAATTCCATGCCATAGTGTAGTAATATGCTAATTTATAGGTCATAACCTGTGTTTGACTAAATTTTTACAAGATTCAGTTGTGGAGTCTACCAAATTGTCCTTCCGAGTTATTTTCTTCCCCTTCTATATGCTATTATAACTTCCAAACCTTTCTATGAAACACTTATTCATTAGTTTATTAATTTATGAGTTGTGTAAGTTGTGATAGTTCCTTTTATCCATCTATGTGGCTCAAACAATTCTGAGATCCTTAAACTTTATGGTGTATTGCCCCATTTTTATTTTCATTCTTTCCTTCTCCATTTTCCCGTTTCATGCAGTAGATTAGAGGTTAGTTTTAGGTGTTACATTAGGGGAACAAACCCTCTCGGAGATTCATTCCAACATACAGGTCACCCACAACCTATGAGTGTTTCAATTTTGTCAATTGGAAGGGGAGACATCACACCACTCCCCAAAGGGTGCATTCCTTCATGAAAACAGTTATCGTGAAACCTTCCATGTAATCCAATGCACATTACTATACTTATCCAACATAGGTACACATCATTTATTTTGAGTTGTCCCTCTATTATTATATATTATGTACCTCAAAAGAAGAGACATTCATTGGGATATATTATACATATACAAATGGTACATATAGAGCAGGAGAATAAGACATAGATTTATACAAGTCATAATTCCTCATAAACAAGAACAAATATATAGCAAGAACATAATTGACACTGGTATAAAAATGTCCACTAGGGATGGAAGTATAGTATGTTATGGCCCACACTGGATGTTTCGTCCTAGGGGTAAATTCAAAAAAAAATTAGCATTATCATATTCTTATAGTTATTTATAGACTTTTGGTATAGATTCACATACACATTACATAGTTCATAGTAGAATACAAGGGGTGTGAATGCTTCTTTCCTTTTTCACTACAACACTTGGATACAATTGAAGATATAGGATATGGGGGCATGTGACTTCTTTTCCTTTCTCACTATTCAACATTTTTATTGTTTGACTTAATTATTTAAACACATAGTGGGGGTATGGGCTGGCCATTCCTTTTCACTATGTGCTATTATAAAATTAAGCATGTATTTGTCTATATTGGTGTGGTATGTGGGGCTAGAAGATATCAAAGTGGCTAGATACTTTGCAGTATATTATTTCTTCCTCTCTCTTTATGTTGGAAATTATCAAAGTGTCTATATATTATATACAAATCCTATTCCCTATTTGTGGGGTTCTTTTGGATAATTTTCCTATGATACCTCTCCTCTTGGTTTTGGGTCGCATGCATTCAATTCCTCTCCTACTTTAGTTTCTCCTTCACTAAATTGTGTATTGATCACCCCTAATCCTTTGGTAGATCAACATGAATCAAAATTTCCAAGAATAATGAAAATGAGAGTTCCTCCCGGGAAAATCAAATAGGTGCATTACTTCCATGATTTATCTCTCTTCACTCTACCATGTAAAATTAAATTTTCAAATTTTTATATGTTTCTTCACATTTGAATTAAATTTCAATCTCTTCTACATATATTGATTATACTTTATGTTGTAGGTTTCACCATAAAACCTTTAAATACCAACACAAGAATAACTTATGAGAAAATATAAAGTGTGTGTGGACACTCAATTATGTTTTTCCTCCGAGTATATAATTTTTAATTCCATAGTTAAGGGGAACATAGACACTCAAATTCAGTAACTTATCATTTGGCAATGATAAGTTTAACCTTTTTCCTATATTATGACCTACACTCATATTAAAAACATAATTAGCATATCCTTCTCTTGTGTATGGCTTACTAATCACCGCACACTAATTTATCATTTGTTCATACAATATCAATTATCCAAAGTAGTAATTCACCCTAGGGATATTTCACTGAGTCTAACTTTATCATCACTAATTACATGTATGGGATCGTACAATGTGGGACCAGCCATACTATGGTCCGAGACAACCGTGCATTATCATCCCTAATCTTACAATGATTTTTCTTAATTTTAATATCTTTTATGTATCGTTTCATCTTCGCATGATGTGATACTTGTGAGAGTGAACCATGAGGATCAAATGTATCCCGTAAACATCAAGGTTGTTGCACTCTAATGGAAACAAAAATGTGCTCCAAGTAATCAATAAGAAAACTTAACCAAACCAAATTGTTCATGCATAAAGGAAAGCATGTCTAGCATTCTCATAGATTAACAAAAGAGTACAAGTATGAGTGTTGTGTAACTCCCATGTTTAGACATGCCATACTCCCATGATGGAGTGAGGAGTTACAATGATAGGAGTAGCAAGTAACTCCCATATGAAAATGAATCATATGACAATATGACAGATTCTATGATGGAATATGTCATATGTCATATAAATCCCTAAAATACCTATGACTCACCTAAGTGAGATGACTCACCATGTGTGAGGTGGAAAACACCTAATAAAATAAAAGGTGAAAAATACACCTCACACCAACACACCCTTCATCAAATCTTAGGTAGAGGCATGACAAGACAGTAAAGAGAAAGAGGAATACCCTAGACAACTAAGAAAGATGCGTCATATGGGTCCTAACAACTAAAGGCATGATGAGGTACCCATGTACAAATTATAATCTTCTAGAAGAAGAAGAAGAGGATAAAAGGACTTGAAAGCCTAAATAAGATGAGCAGATGTATTGGACCTCACCCTAAGAAGAGAGTGTAAGTGAAGGAACTTGGCTTCAATGAAGGGCTTGGTAAAGATGTCTACAACTTGATCTCAAGTCTAACAATACTGCAATTCAATGTTGTCTCTACGGATCAATTCTCATATGAATTACATGTGAATCTCAATATACTTCATCTTTTGATGTTAAACCAAATTTTGAAAAATTGAGATATTTCTCATGTTGTCACAATAAATGATGGTAGGCCACCAAAGCTAAATACCAAACTTTGTCAAAATCCACTATAACCAAACAACTTCCATGGAAGCTTTGACTACTCCCCTATATTTTGCCTCTATAGAAGATATCGCAATCGCATTCTTCTTTTTGCTCGACCAACTGATAGGATCCAAACCAAGAGAAAAGTTATAGCTTGAGGTAGACTTATGATGATCGATAACATTGGCCCAATCAGAATTTGTGAATCTAACTAAATTAATCTATGCCCCTCCTAAGTAATGCATTCCATCGTATGAGTACCATGAACATGGTGAAGGGTATACTTTTCTACTTTCTAATGCAACTCATGAGCCTCCTGCATAAATTTGGAAATGATGTCAACTTCTAACAAAATATTCATTTGAGTGTGAGTTAGGTATATCAAGATCCCCACCAACTGGTGATAAAGGGTACCATCGACAAAGGGATTAGAGAAATCAATAACTAACTTGACCCCAGAAAGGAAGGGAGTGGGAGATGGCTTACAATCAGACATGTGAAACCTGACTAGCAAATCAAGGGTGTACTTAGGTTGAAAAATCATAATTCTTGAGTTAGATTAGGTAATATTTATCCTAAGGAAGTAATGAAGAAAACCCAAGTTGGTCATGGAGAAATTGTTGGCTAAGGCATTCTTCACATAATCAATGATCAAGGAAGAGATAATTGTAATCAACAAGTCATCAACATACAAAACAAAGATAAGTATGGACTCATCTTATCGCAAAATGTAAACATTTGGGTCAGAGTGACACCTAGTGAACCTTAATGCAAGAAGAAAGGATTCAATCTTGGCATATTAAGCTAGAGGTGCTTATTTAATTCCAAAGATAGACTTCTTTAACTTGCAAACAGGGTAGGAATCCTAGACATAACCCGGAGGTTATTCCATATAGATTTCTTCCTCTAGGTACCCATGAAGGAAGGCACTCTTAACATCCATTTGATGGACTTCCCATCTATTGGTGGAAGTGAAGGCGAGGGTTGGTTGAATGGAAGTCATCTTCGCAATGGGAGAAAAGGTCTCTGAATAATCAACCCCAACAACCTGGGAGAAACCCTTAGCTACGAGTCATGCTTTATAATTTTTGATGTTCCCATTGGCACCATACTTTGTTCGATATACCCACTTACACCAAACCATTTTTCTTACTTTCGGAAGAGGGGTGAGATCCAAAGTATCATTCTTCATGAGTGAGTAATACTCCTCATCCATGGTAGAATCCCACTCAAGAATCCTAGTAGCCTCCCAAAAAATATTGAGGGTCGAAGTGGAGGTGAAGAATGCATGGGCTCTAGTGAACTCGAACAAGTTTTTCTCTCATCTGAAGGATCCCCTATCCAATTTCCATTACTCTGTAAGGTCTTCATAGCCCAACAAGGACTAGGAGGAGAGTCAAGATCAAAATATGTAGATTCTTCACTCAAGTGAGAGAGGACATAATCCTCATCATTACTACTATCATAATTGGAAGATTCTGAAGCATGAGTGGGAGGAATAGGAGGATCAAGAGGGGGCTCAATAATATCATCATCAGAATAATTAGAATTAGAATCGAGAGGGGAAAAAGGACCTCAATGGGTGGAGAAGTGGAAGTAGAAGATGACTCATCAAACTTCACACTTCTCTCAATATAAAGCTAATGAGTGGTAGGGTTAATAATCTAGATTGTGGTTCCAAGGCCATGTGTATCTTTTTAGGAATCTAATCCATAATAGTTGATCCGAAGACTTGAAAGTGCTTAACATTAGGTTTACATCCATACCAAGCCTTCAAAGGGTGTAATCCCTTTTGATGTTTTGTGTGGAATCTGGTTCTGAATGTAACAAGCACAATTCATGGCTTCGGATAAATACTATGGAGGAAGGGATTTATAATGAACCATACAAGTGGCCATCTCCTTGATAGTTTAGTTACTTATTTGCACAACTCCATTTTACGAAGCGTTGTAAACAATTATACACTCTAAATAAATCCCTTCAGATGTGTAGAAATAATCAAACCATTTGCTCACATACTCACCTCCATTTTTAGTTCAAATAACCTTGATAGACCTTTCAACTTTTTTCTCAGAAAGAGCCTTGAAGTCTCGAAAGTGATCAAAAACTTTATATTTCTATTTGAGAAATTAAACCCACATGTAATGTGAAAATTCATTAATGAAGGTAAGTATATAAATAGATCTAGTGAACGAAGGAGATGGGAAGGGGCCATAAATTTCACTATGAACAAGATCCAAAGGATGAGAAGCTCTCTAATCTTTTCCCTTGCCAAAACTTTCTTCAGGGTGCTTCCTGAGGGCACAAACCTCACAAAGACCCTTAGAAAATTTGACTCGAGGTAACCCATTGACCATCTCATGTTGGCTCAATTGTTCAAGGTAATAATAGTTTAAATGAAAAAAACACTCATGTCATATCTTACTAACCTCATCAATATGAGTAAGCAAGGAAGTGGGAAAAGAATTAGAAGTAAAGTGGGAGAAGGTGTACAACCAAGACTAGTGATCCACCTTCCCCTCAATCACTGTAATATCACTGTGAAGCTCAAAAATAATCATTGAGTTAGGATTAAATTTCACTCGCATTCCTTTACCAATATGAGTGATTTGGTAAACTGATAAGAGATTGGTAGAGAGATTGGGAACACTTAAAACATTGTTAAAGGTTCCACCATCTACTTCTACTAATCCACTACCAAAGAACTAACATGTAAGTGTCATCACCCAAAGTGATTTAGGACATACCACATAGTTCAATGTCAAAAACTCAACATGTGAAGAACCCATGTGGTTCAGAGCACCATAATCTATGACCCACATTGATGAAGGATCAACTCTAGCTACAAGGGTCATTCCTTTCTTCTTCTTATATTGGATTCCTTTGTTTTGGAAGACTCAATTTTTGGAGCATTTTTCTTGATAGACTCGGGAACACCTATATTATTTTCTCAAGTAAATGAGTTAGGTGATCTATTTATTTTCTCATGCATTTATTCTCTTCATGTCTTGACTTCTTGTAATAAGAACACTTACACTTTTCCTTCTTTGGTTTTTCCTTAGAAGTAGAAGTGTTCGTGTTGGGTTTGGTTTGGTTTAGGTTTAGGTAATCTTGGATTCTTTCTTAAGTTGGTCCTTCTCATCTTTCTTTTCCTTTCCTTTACTAGTACTTGCTATTAGGACATGTGACTTGGACTTGATTTCTCCCATTTGAATCAACTTATCCTATTCTCGAATGATTTGGGATGAAAAGTTTCAAATGAGGGCATCTTCCAAGTAGTCCCTAAAATTTCTTTTGTGGCATGAAAATTAGAAATAAAGACAAAGTATTTGGGGCAAATTTTATAAATAATCGACAAGATTAGTTGGGAATCCTTTTTGGTGACTCCAAATTCTTTTAAAATCGGTCTTCAGTATGGAAAAAATTTGAGAAGAAGGCTTATAGGTTATCAAAGTTGCTAGGAGTTAATCGAAGTAGTTTGTTTTTTTAACTCATACACTCATGTCATTTTTTTTCTAAATATATCGTCTAAAATTTTACATACTTCATTAGGTGTTTCAAAAGACTCAATGTGGAAGAGAAAGTTAGGAGAAACAGACACAAAAATAATACCTAAGGCTTCATCACATTGGTTAAACCACTTGGGTTTCTCAGGTTCATCATCAGGTTCAATTTCCACTCCCATAGTGATGCGGTACAACTCTTTACCCTTTAGTTTGATTATTAATATTTCCACTCGAATAATTTAAACAACATGAGTAAAGAAACATCACTATCATCATCATGAAGAGAGAGAAATAAAGAATGTAGAAATAAAGGAAACAAACACACACCCCAGAACAATATTTTCACACCCTATTTATGGCACTTTATAGTTTAGTGCATTGATCATAATATGATGCCATCATGCGTCATGAAATAGTTAGCCACTCACCTTGCAATTGGCGTAAAAACATGCAAGTGTGGAGACCACAATAAGTTTCTAGCAATCACAGCAAATATTCATCATAACAAGAACAAAACGATTAAAAAACAAGGGAAAAAACTAAGTTCTATGTGAAAAATAACATCTCACGTCGCTTTGGAACTCCATTGTCGCAAGGCTATGGCAGACGTGCTCACTATCCCAAAAACAATAATAAGAGCTTGAATACAAGAAAAATTACTCTCATAGGAGCCAAAAGACCTCCTAAAACGGAAAAGGGCCTCCGAAAAGAAAATTAAAAAAACTTCACAAGCACACATTAGAAAACATCCAATAACGCTATTTTTTAATATTTTCCCCAATTTGAATCATTTACCAAGAAATGATAAAAAAATAAAAGGGTTTAATTAAAAAATAATTAGCCTTAAAATAGATTAATGACCTAATTAATTTAATTTCCTTCCTTTTAAATAAATAAAAACTCAACCTTATGTTAATAATATAAGCTACGTTAAAAAAATAACCTAAGTTAAAACTTTAAACAAAGCTTATATTTAAAATGTGGTCTCGAATATAAGCGAAGGGAAAAACTTTTGAAACTTGTCAAATTAAAAATAAAGTTCCATTGTGGGGATGGATCGAGGTGAGGTGACCAGAGTTGGACTCAAAGTGAGTCAAGTGGAGGACAAGATGGGTCAAGTGTAATGCATGCAAAGTGGGTTGTAAGGAAGGGTTAGCGATTTAACAAAGGTAAACATGACGAGCCAAATAAATGCATGTAAATAGGAAAGTGATCCAAAAATATAGGTTAGTGTAAGGGTTTGCAATGTCATTTCAAAGAAGGGACGAGAAAGGTAAACCACATAAATCCAAGAGCAAGCCACACAAAATCGAGTTGGCATGGTAATGAGCTTGCAATGAAAAACAAGGAACTCAAGGCAAGATGAAGCTACAGGGTGTAGGAGAGATCAAAAACAAGTTGAGGCAGCTCGGGGAAAGAATAAGGCACGGGAACCACCAAGACCTTAGGTTGAGTTAGGAAGAAACCAAAGACAAACTAGAATCCATAGAGATTTAAAATATGGGAAAGCTAATAGAAATGAGATCTCGAGTTGGGGGAGCTAAGGAGCTTTTGTAGAGAGGTAGTCTCGAGCTCGAGGTGGCTCAACTGAGTTGGGTATAAGAGTTTGGGACAAAGCTTATTTGGGAGCTCACCAAGTTAGTGAAAGGGAGCTCAAGGATCTTAGATAAAAACTCACCAAGAGGTGGTGGAGGGGAAGGAGCAGCTCGGTGATCCGACAAGAGGGGACAGAAGCTAAGTAGGGTGGTGTGAGCAAGTGTAATGAGGAAGAAAAGATGAAGGCAAGAAAGTTTTGGAAGGAAAATAAACTCATAACAAAGAAAAAAACAAAAAAAAAAACCAAGAGCATAAATACCTCAAAAATAAGCTTCCCGCCAAAGTTAGTTGTGACTAGCTAGATTTAGTATGGAAACTCCTCACTGCACAAACACAACAGCAACACCGTAAACAACAAACTCCAAAAATTGAGATTAACCTGGATTAGCACAAATCAATAAATGATTAATGAAACTTACACAAGAAGCTAAATTTTTTGAAACCGAGAGTAATTATCAATCGACCATAACAAATTACACATTTACCGAAACAACATAGCTTTGATACCATGTGAGAGTGAGCCATAAGGATCAAGCAGAGCCCGTGAACATCAAGTTTATTGCACTCCAATGGAAACAATAATGTGCTCTAAGTAATCAATAAGAAAAATTAATCACTAGCCAATTATTCATGCATAAGGGAAAATAGGTCTAACATTCTCATAGATAAAAAAAAGTACAAGTAGGAGTGTTGTGTAACTCCCATGCTTGGACATGTCATACTCCCATGATGGAGTGAGGAGTTACAATGCTAGGAATAACATGTAACTCACATATGCTAATGATGCATATGAAAATATGATAGATTCTATGATGAAATCTGTCATATGTCATATAACTCCCTAAAAGACCTATGACTCACCTAAGTGAGATGACTCACCATGTGTGAGGTGGAAAACACCTAATATAAAAAAGGTGAAAAATAAACCTCACACCAACAATACCTAACCTATGAAATCCTATATAAACAATTCTAATCCACATAAGAACCCACTTAATGTTTGCAAGAACTCCCATTACAAATTATCAACACTAAAGAACTAAAGTCTCTCCTAAATATTCCAAATGTATAAACACATCCTTTAGGGTAGCCACCACACAAGTTCAAAACACTCAAACTAGGTTTCAGGAGTCTAGCTTCCCTATTTCTAAGAATTTAAATTTCCTACAGCTATGTATTAGAATTTCCAAGTCACTCCAAAATTGTCAAAGGCACTAAGGGATTAAAGGAATTAGTTTAGCATCTGAAACACATCACACTATACCATAATTACATTGGGTACATCTTTATTCTATTTATAGTTATGCCTACAACTCATTGTGTCAAGAGGCACAAGGTCATTATAGAAGGGGTGGATTAGATTTGCACCTACATTAGGAGAATAACATGAGGATTCTCTTACTTTAGGAGATGTAGTATAATTTCGGATTTATTCAACAAATATTGATCCCTGTGGTTAATACAATTGTGTACAAGGAAAAGTGAAATAATGAAAGAAACAAGCAATACAAAAAAACTTGATCCTTCTTCATGTTCTCTTACAACCTCATATCAGATGGTTGAAGTGTGGGATGAAGTACCACACTTGTTGAATATACTTTGATGAGTTATTTATGGATGCTCCAACATTAATTCCAAATGGAAGAAAGATGTGCTACAAGGAATGGATGGATTTTTGATCAAATGGGAAACCTCAGTGTAAATTCTAATGGAAATTTGACAGAGTAATGTTGCAAATGCCTTAAGCTTCCAAGAGATTATTTGTGAAGGAATGAGCCTCTTATTTATAGCTGATGGAGAGGCCATGGATTGTGGATCAAGCTTTGAATGAGTTGTAGGTTAATGAATGCATTTTCCTGATTTAGCAAGTTGATTTGGTTTGTGCAGTTGGTTGGTTTGAATAATAATTTAAGGGGTAATGAATTTGAATAGTTGGCTCTTGAATTCTTCAATTGTACGTGTAATTTTTCTTCCTCCTTTATAGGGTTCTAGAACTTGAGTGGAGTGAGCAAGTGAAGTGGAGTTGAGTTGAAGGTGAGTGGATAAATAAAATTTATTTTATCTAAATAGATAATTAAATTAGCTAAGGGAGGATAAGAGATGGAGATGGGGGCAAGGAAGGTTAGGTGATTTCTGCGCCCTATGGTTTATGCATGATAGAATTAATTAAATTAATTATAATGAGATGTGGGTGAATTCTAATGGGATGTGGGAGGATAATAGTCTAGAATGTGTTCTAGAACTGATTTGGCACATTGTGTAGATGATAGGGATGATTAGGAATAGGTATGTATTTTTAGGGTGTCTACATTTTCCCCTCTTTAAAGTATTATTACAAAGTAATAAAATTTTAAAGATAGTAGACACATGTAGATAAATGAGAGGATGATAGGAAAGTGTGGTGGACCGCTTGATCTACCCGGTGAAGCACTTGATTCCCTGGTGATTATGGATGCTTGATTTTCCTCACCAAGCATTTGGATTCCCCTCAAGTATGGATGTTTTATTTTCCTCGGTGAAGCATTTAGATGCCCCAGCGATTATGAATTATGCTAAAATAGTGCCCCCTTAAGTGGATGGCTAATGTAACAAAGAATTGGACAACCACTTGATAAGAGGAAGGATGATGCTTATAATTCAAAGTGATGAGAAGGATGATGGGAATTATTTTCTTGTAGCTTGAGTTTTCATTCAGTTATCATATTTTAGATCAACCTTGTTTTGTTATTGCATAATAGAGTTGGCACCATGATTATGAAAGAATCATGATGTTTAACCCATTATGTGCGTAAAAAAACACACACACAAAAAAAGGTAAAAAGTAAAACAAACCCAATATACATAGTAGATGTATACACCATGGTTATAAATGAACCAAGATGGTAACATAATACTTTTAATTGGTCTAAGGACATTAAAATATAAAAATTAAAGAAAACCCAATATACACAAGTAAAATTATGCACCATGGCTATAAATTAACCACGATGATAACGAAATACTTGTAATTGGTCAAGAAATAATAGTAATAATGCAACACAATTGTAAATAAATACAATTAACTACGCCCTAATGTGTTCCAAAGTGATGATTAAGAAGATTTGGATGGCCCTAAGCAAGGAAACATGCAAGGAGATTCGATTAGCTGAAGAGTGGGGTCAAGTGACACTCTTGTTGGATTTTCATTGAATATTAATCTGAGATTGAATGGGTCATTGCCCCCAAAGCAAGGATGCATGCAAGGGATAAAATGAGAGTTGAGATTGTCCCAAGTGAGGATACACATAAGGGATCAAATTGGTTTGAATTTCCCCAAGCAAGGATACATATGAGGGGAAAGATGATTTGTTTTGATAGTCATAGGATGGTTGGAACATTCACTAAGATAGAGTTAAAGGTTTGATTTGTTTTGTTGTGTTGAGTTTTTGTAAAAAAATTGGATTTTGTGATTATTTGAATGTTTTTGGTTTTTTTAGTTTTTTTATTAAGGGTAAAGGTTTTTGGCTAGGACCCTACCCAGTTACAAAATAGGCCTAGAGCCTATATATTCCATTACATAAAAGGAAACCAAAACAATACTAGCTAAAAGCATAGTCAACAAGAAACACATATATAGAGGGATGATAGCACAATATCAAAGACAATGTCAACACTCTTTTAAAGATAGAGTCAACAAAATTACAAAAAGAGACACAACAGAAAAAAGAGTCTAGGTCATTTCATGAGCTTATAAAATCTCTTCTTAACATTTTCCAAGCCTTTCTTAATGTCTTTGAAGGTGGTGCCCTTGCTAGATTTATATTTGTTGTTATGGACTTCAAATTGGTCCATGAAAATGGAGAGGAATTCAAGAGTATTATTTTGCATGGATAGAATATCACATTGTTTTACTTTGATCGCTTCCACCTCCTCCATTTTGGTGACTCTATTATGCAGATCCTAAATAATCCTTTTATCAATCCCCGCACGTCGGTCTTTGAAAGAACTCGCAGTTTCTATTTTTCCTTTGAGATCCCTGATTTTCAATAGTTAATCATCCAAAGGAAGAGGAGTATTATTTTACATGGATAGAATATCATATTGTTTTTCTTTGATCACTTCCACATCCTTCTCCATTTTGTTGATTCTATTACGTAACTCCTCAAAAATATGTTTACATCCTAACATCGAAGTGTTGAAATAATTACATGCTTCTATTTTTCCTTTGAGATACATAATCTTACATAGTAGATCATCCGATTCATCGATGATAATAGTGTCCACCTTGGAATATTTCTCCATGTCATTACCTCCAATGGATATAAATCCCAATACAACCCGCCCATATCATATGGAGGGAGGAGATAGGGTAGAAGAATCAATATAAGATAGATTAGCCCTTTTTCTTCTTAATGCTCTTTTAGGGAAAGGGCCAGCAGGAGGTTTTCTAGAGGAGGGAGAGGGAAGTGGGAAATGACATGATGTAGAGAAGATGGCGGGGAAAGGGGATGTGAATGGAGAGGGGGTGGAAGAAGAATTTACATAGGAGGCGAGAGGTGTAGAAGAAGGGGGAAGGGAAAGGGGGCAGGGGGTGGAAGGAGGAAGAGGTTGGGAGGTATGGGTGAGGGCAGCATGGAAGTGGAGGAGGGAGAAGTGGTGGCAGGTGGGAAGCAGGGGGAGAGAGACCAGCGAGGAGAGGGTGGAGACAATCAAAAACTCAACCCCTAGAGAGACCAAGGGTTGAATTTTTTTATTGTTTGAATGTTTTCTGCTTTTTTACTCGGTAAAGAGTGCACTATCGAACTCATGTTCAAACAATTGTAAACATTTCATTCCATTATTATAATGGATTATATATGATAGAGTGATGAGATATCTTACTCCATTCTTGACTCCACACAACTAGTAAGATGTGAGGGATCAACACCGAGAGCTAAGAAGGATGAGACAAAGGAGATAGTGATATGAAAATGAAGATGATGGATGTAAAGACACAAGGTGTAACAATGGTCCATTTAGGAAAATGTGACTCATCTCCAATCAATATTATCTAGATGATTCTAAGATGATTTAACTTTATAGGTCTTGACTAAACTTAGACTCGTAGCTTTCTACCGATTGGCAAGATTTGGTCAAGGACTTGTTTTCTCTTAACATAAGCAACTAAATTGATTATTTTGATTTGTATGATTAAGCACATTTGATTTAGATTTTTCAAGGCTTCTTTTGTTTTTTTTTTCTACATGATTAAGAGGTAAGGGCTCAACACAAAAACAAAACATAGGTGAGTAAGGATTCCTTCCTCCTTTCCCAATCTCACACTACTAGTAAGAAGTGTGGGCTCAACACCAAATACCTGTGAAGGACAAAATGTGTTATGATTTACAATATATATATATATATATATATATATATATATATATATATATATATATATATATATATATATTATTGGTTTTACCTTTTTTGTTTGTATTGTGCTTGTTGGGAAGGAAATTTTTCCCCAAAATCTCAGCCTCATGTGACTAGTAGGACATAAGGGTTCAACACCTTAGACTGAGATGGATGGTCAAAATATTTGGGTAAATAATTTTAGTGCTTTTATTAAAGAGAGAGCTTGTTTGGAAGGAGGATTTTCCATTAGTAAGATTCTAGACAAGACCATAGGTAAAATATTTGAAATGGTAGAAACCATAATAGGGATGAGATACACAATGCCTAATAAGAATAATATTAACTTGTGTCTTATAGGTAGAGAGTGTGAATACATGATGATGTTATGTTTGAGATATCTTCCAATGGATGAAAATTTTAAAACTCTTTTTTAGATGATTTGATGCTATAAGAAATATCCCCTAGTGTGGAGAGTACCCGTGGATAAGTAGTTTTTGCTTCTACATTTTTTATTTTCATATAGTGCTTGATGAAGTGTTGGTAAAGGAAGATATTGTTTTCTGTTTACACCTTTTTTATTTTTTTATTTTTTGTGGATTAGGGTGGGAAATGGACTCATAATTTTGGAAGAGCTCTATGGTTATGTGAATCTAATGATCTTGAATTACAATACTTGGGTGGAAAAGGTCCAAGTCAAAAAATTGATTGGAAATATTTTCAATGAATTTGTGATTTGATTGGTCCTTATTTATGAGACTTGGGCGGATAAGGTCCAATTAAATGAAGTAGATAAAAAGACTTTCAATAAATATATTATTTGATTGGTATTGATTTACAAGACTTGGGTGAACGAGGTCCAAGTAAATAGATTAAATAGAAAATTTCTAAATGATTTTGTGATTTGATTGGTCCTTATTTATGAAACTTGGGAAGACGAGGTCCTAGTCAATGGAGTAGATAAAAATATTCTCAATGAATATATGATTTTATTGGTTTTGATTTAAGAGGCTTGGGTGGACGATGTCTACGTCAAAAAAGTAGATAGAAATATTTTCAATGTATAAGGATTTATTATGATGATGTTGGGATTAAAAAGGTCATGATGACCAAATTAGAGGATTGGATTATTTGATGAAAGATGTGCAATTAAATCTTGAAATTGATTTATGTCGATACCCTTACGCACAAGTGCATCTAGAGTTCACGAGTAAGGATATATTGAAATATAGGTGATGTTGTGGTCAAATCCATAAGAGGGATTTGTGGAGATGTATTCTCTAATTGTTTGATAATGTCATTGGCATTAGATGAAGATTTTGCATTTGATGATTGTTGTGGAACAATAATAGAGTTAGGATTGGACATTTGAAGTATTACAGATAGTTTTCTTAACCTATTTTGTAGTGTGGTTATAGCATGGATAGGGGTGTTAGTTTTGATAGTATCCATAGTGTGAGGCATAGGATATAATAATGAATTACGGGATTAAGCTCAACCTTGTTTAATGATTGGTCTTTATTAATAGATTTTTCATTTGTACCATGAGTTGAAAAGGATTCATGAATCACTTGCAATTCTTCATTTGGCACAGTTTTATTAGAAGTGTCTTCAACTTCAATGCCTCCACTATCATTCAAATCTTGGATGTAATGACGTAGTTTTGAACAACGATATGTAGGATGGCCACTGATGCGGTGGTATTTACAATAGTCCGATTCGTTATACCACGTAGGTTTTGGTTCCCATTTTTCGAAGGGTTTTGTGATTGGATAGGTTACCATTTTAGCTTCTACTAATTTATGGAGAACACTTGAAAATATCTCGAAGATTCATAAATTTCCATTTTTGATTTCACATGGATTAGTTTCTTGACTAAGGAGTATGATTGTTTGTTTACTTGATTCGCTTTATTGATGATTTGAATGATTTATGGTGAGGCCTTTTACAATAAGGAATCTCTCAATTGGAGTTACCTTTTTAATTGTATCTTTGAAGTTGTTTAGACAATGCATTTTCATTTAGATTGATATTTGTGAATGAATATTACTTATGAAAATACTTAAACACCATTTTTTAGGTATGAAGTAATGAAATCAGCTCCGCAGTAATACCTCATCATTATTGAAGGAAGGATGTGAATGTTTTATTGTTCCTTTGATTTATGTTGCAAAGGTCCATCATGGTGAGTTTTGTTAACATCTCATGAAGTTTTTCTAGAAAAGCTTCATTTGATGTGTTGCATATGCGGTCGTCATTGTTTAGTGAAACCATTGTTTGATTTAATCAAAGGTTAAACTATTTTTCAGATCGAATCGATGGAAATTCAAGTGTGATTCGATTAGGGATTGATTTTTTAAAAATTTAGGACTAAGTTGATGAAATATTTTCTTAAATTTGGATAAATTGAATACCCAAATGATAAGACTCTTGATTTGATTTGGATTACTTAATACGTGAATAAAGTGAATATCCAACACATAAGGTTTAGACTTGATTTTACTTAAATTTTGGATGACATGAATATCTAAATCATAAGGTTTGATTTAGGTTTATTAGATGTACTTAATATGTTAATAAATTGAATATCCAATGTATAAGATTTTTATGTGATTTGGTTTATGAATTGTTTAAAATTGAATAAAGTGAATATTCAATGTATAAGGCTCTTGATTGAGTTTGATTTGATTTGGTTTGATACATGATAAAGTGAATATTTAATGTATAAAGGGTTTGATGAAATCAAAAGTGCTTAAATAATGGATAAAGTGAATATCCAATGAAAAAGTCTTAAATCATGATTTGATTGGATTTTACTTAAGTCTAGGATTTTTTTGGTGAAATCAAATACTAAAGCTAAAAATGTTTGATTTGATTTTGATAAGTGTGTGGAAGAATATGGGATTTATTGGCCCCAAATTATTAGGATTCCTAGAGGTTAGGGAGATTCTCTCACCAATGTTGTCTGAACAAGTACACATGCCAAAAAACTTTTGGTTACAAACTTTACCCCTCAATCAATTGAGAATGTGGTTGTTTTTGGAATATATTGGGTAAAGAGAGGGTTTTAGAAGGTCCCACAACCTTGATACAAAAGCCCATCGTGCTAGATTTAACAATAGTATAACCAAAACAAAATACCCACGAGGATTCCAAAAAGGAGAACGAAAAGAGACAAGCCAGAAGAGGAGCAACTAAATAAGCTTTCTTCACTAAACAAGATCTTTAGCTCTAGGGAGCCCGATTCATTTGCAAGGAGATCCGCCAACTTGAGAAGCTCCGAACACAATGCTTGCTAAGGCCATTCTCGGTAGAATTCGTGAAGTCCTCCCAATCTTTGAGAGCTTTAATGCACGCCGAAGCTTACGTAATGGAGGAGATGATATCGCCTGCTTCGGTCCTTTTTTTCATCAAAGATCAATATCAGCTAAGCTAAAGTCCATAAAGCAGGAGTGGAGAGAGGAGTGTCAAGAAGTGGAATCTTTAACATTCGAGGGATCCTTAGAGCCAGCAGAAGGAGAGGGGGATCCGCAACAAATTGATTGATATCACCCCGCTCCTCTTCCGAGGAGTCGTGGTACAGCTTGAGCAAGCCCAACAGATCGCCCCGCACAGAGAGACCCGGCTAGAAACAGAGAAGGAGCGCGCGTCCACTCGGCATTGGAGTCTTCCAGAAGAGGCACGAGATGGGGGTGGGAAAGGGGGAACAAAGAATGAGATGGGGGCTTCGGGGGGCTCACGATGGCCACGCTGAGTCCGAGCGCAGGAAAGGGAGAGGCGGCGGCGGCGCCGAGAGGAGCGATGGGAAGAGGAAGAGGGGTGAGAAGGAGGGGAGGGGGAGCGGCGGCGGCGGCCCAATTTGGGAGGAAAGCTGAGAGCAGATCGCTGTGGGAAGCGGCGACGAGAAGAGAAGGTAAAGAAGACCCCGGTGGAGGATGACTCCTCGCCTCCCGAGCCAAAGATAACAGAGTGCTCCAAATGATTGAAAAAGAAAGGCAGCCTAATTAATCTTTCTCCCCAACGGAGGTGGGAGAGAATAAACAGATGGGGGTTAAAACCAGATTTGCACTCTACCGCCTATGGTGAAGTACCTCATAATGGCTTCCGCCACTCTATCTGTGCATGAGGCAGAGAGTCGCGGTATATCCCGACATATATTTCCTGGTCTATCCCCCTGGGCGTTGAATTTTGTATCTCGGCGTGAAGGGAACGCCCGTAGTAAATATCGCCCGCAGCAGGAGCCCGTGGCATCGGGCGATGGCGTTCGTTGAGATGGTAAACTTAGTGCCGCAATTTGAACACGCCTCTCGACCACGAAGCCGTAATAAAGATAAGACACTAAGGCCGAGTAACTGACATTCTTTCCGTAAAAGTAGAGATCCCATTTTCCACTAAGATATTCCTGCACTCGCCATCATTCCTAAGCGCCTCGCAACCTGCCGGCTCAAGGCGCCCAATTGCCCCCATGAGAAGAATATTGGAGCAAGCATACAGAGTCGGAGATAGAACGGACGAGAGCCACTAAACAAGATACCGGCAAATATATTAAAGCCCCGACGCCACCTCCCGGATGATTAATGGGAGCATATTGCCTGCTCGCATGTGGATTCGCCGCATCATAACCAGCGCCTGATCAGAACCTCGTGTCAAGAGTCATGTCAAATAAATTTGCCGTATTCATCGCCGCCATTTGAATGGACCAAAGCGCCTGTGCCGAAACCCCGCCAACTTCAGAGACCACCCACAAGATTGGAGTGCGCCAATTTGGGCAACTGACAGAGTTCATTCGGGAAGTTCTCACCCAAATTTGCTGATTTTCGATGAGGACACCCATGTTAGCCGTAAGATCCGCCGCTTTATTACCTTCCTGAGGACGGCCGGAATTGACTTGAAGGAAGGATCTTCAATGCTTCTAATATCAGCAATGATGTTTTTAATCGACCAAAGCTGTCCGTGGTCACTGGAACAAAGGAGGTTTATGATGTCGAGGGAGTCACTTTCCACTGAGGGGATCATTGCCCACCTCGATAGCCATCTCAAGACCTCGAGGATGGCTAAGGCCTCCGCACGATGGTTGGAACCAAAGTTGAAATTATGGGCAGAGGCAAAGAACAATTAAACCCGAATAAAGAACGAAGAATGGCCCCTCCTCCAGGACATACCAGTGGTTCCCTTTCAAGCGCCATCCGTGTTGAGTTTTCTCCATCCCCAGAGGGGGAAGCCAAGAAATCGAATTCCCGCGTAATGGGTTTTTTTGCACGGAATGGATAGATACCGCCGCCACCTGTGGTGTGACAGAATCGCAGCTTTTGCTTGATATTTAGACCAAGTGGTCAAAGTTGATATTTTTTCGAGAGCCGTGCCAATCGTAATAGCCACCGATCGATCGAGACTCTTATTTTGAAGATTCTTCGCTTCTTTCTTTCCATATGCCCCATAAACCATGCGGGAGGAGGAGTTTCAAGCCAACTTTAGAATCGGATGAGTGAAGGGGAGTACCATGAGAAAGAGTATCCCGAATGGAATCCTAAAGATCCAAAAACTCCTAATCTCGATAGGAGCCACCGCCAAATATCATGCGAGAAAGAGCAATGGACCAGAGGTGAGATGAGGATTCCTCTTCATTCGCACATAGAACACATTTGGTAGGAAGGGAAAATCCCCTTCTCTTCAAAGTTCTCCCTAAAGGAAGGCATTTTTAGAGGAGAGCCAAGAGAAAAACCTATTTTAGGAGTGATCTCCTTAGGCCGTAATTTTATAAGAGGGGGCCCACGTCAAAGACAATGCATCGAGAGATAAGCAAAGCTTCTAATCGAAAAGGAGCCCGAAGTGGATAGAGTCCAGATAATCTCATCTTCATTATGGGAATACGGATGTAGATGGTGGAGAGTCGCACTCTAAGGGAGGACAAGCAGTCTCTCTTCAAGGTCGCCGATATCCTCCCAAGCCTCGATATCCCAAGAGGGGATGGAATTTATCCTCCGCCAATAACCGGGATGCTAATCTACCATGAATATTGATGATACTTTCGATAGGGTCCCAAGAGGGGCCGAGATCAAGGGGAACATCACCAATCCAAGTATCCCTCCGTAAATCAATGAGACGCCCATTCCCGAACCTCCATTTAGTGCCAAAGACGAATGATGGGGAGCGAACTACAAATGGAGTTCCATATGGTAGAGCCTCTAGTGGGGATGGATGTGAGAAAGTCTTCATTGTTTGTTAAATACTTAAGACGGAGCAAGCGGGCCCAACAAGAATTGCCTTTAGCCACCTCCCAAGCAAGTTTCGCCAGAGGGCCCCGCTCATCTCCTTTATTTTCCGAAGACCAAGACCACCGTGAGCAAAGAGGTTTACAAACCTCTTCCGTGCCACAAGGTGGATCCTTTTCTTTTCTTCAGCCTGCACTCACGTAAAGTTCCTTTGAATTTTTTCCACACCTCTCTAACAGAAATGGGAATTTTGAGCATGGATGTAAAGTAAGAAGGAAGATTCTCAAGAGTGGCTTTCACTAACTGGAGTCACACTGGCCGAGGAGAGCACCTTTCCAAGCAAAGAAGTTTTTTTGATATCTTTCAATAATCGGGTTCCACATAATTTTTTTGATCCTACCATGGAAGAGGGGGATGCCAGATAAGAGGTGGGAGATCCACAATCGAGCAACCAAAAATGTCAAGCAATCTTCCTCTCGAACTCGGGGGCGGTTGAAAAAGGAGATGCCGCTTCGATGAAGTTAATCGTCATTGTCGCGAGGCCGATTGATATAAAGAAAGGATATCCATAATAGCCCTAGCTTCGATAATGAAGGTTTGACTCAAAGAATAAGGTGTCATCGCCGAATCAAGCTATGGGTGGCCGAGGGACAGTTAGAGGTGATTTTCAAACCAGAGATGATGGATTGATTTTTTGCCGCATCCAGCGCTCTGCTGAGGGAATCCGCCATAAGAACAAAGAGAAAAGGTGACAGAGGGTCACCTTGCCTGATACCTCTGCTACTTTTGAAAAAACCCGCAGGAATGCCATTGATCAGAATAGAAAAACAAGGGGTCGAAACACATGAGTAAATCCAGCTACACCATTTTTTGTTGAACCCAAATTTTTCCAGGGTCTTGATTAGGAAAGGCCAGCTGACTCTGTCAAAGGCTTTTTGCATATCCAATTTTAAGATCATACCAGGAGACTTCGCAAGGAGGGCCGAGTGGATGGCCTCATGGACAGTAATTATACCGCCTTGAATAAGCCTACCTTTAATGAATCCATTCTGATTGAGGGAGATGAGGTTCGGCATAAGAGGTTTTAGCCTGGAAGCCAAAGATCTTAGTGATAATCTTGTAAGACGTGTTGCCGCATAGACTTATGGGCCGAAAATTGACACATCCTCGAGATATGCACTTTGGAGCCAAGGCCAAAAAGTGGTGTTCCATTCCTTTAGCAGATTATCATTCATCCGAAATTCGCTGATCACGAGGAAAAGGTCCCGCTTGATGATTTCCAAAAACTTGGAAGAAAGCAAATGAAAGCCATCCGACCGGGGCTTTATCTCGCTTCATAAAGAAAGACAACTTTATGAATTTCCTCCATAAAGAAAAGGCTTGGTAAGATTATTGTTCATCTCAGAGAGACCAGATGAGGAATGTGTCAAGCATTTCATTCATAGATTGTTCCAAGGAGCAGATCAAAGACATGGAGAAGATTTGAGTAGAAGGATATAAGCTCATTGGATATATCGAGTCGGGCCAGTAAGAAGAGTACTCGAAGACGACACCAACTCACGAATCTTGTCCCTAGCTTTATGTTTACAAGCAAAGAATATGAAAGAATTTAGTATTACGATCACCTTGGTCAAGCCGCAGGGCCTAGAACGCGCCTCCAAAGAGGTTTCTTCTTCTTTAAGAGTGCTGTGATAATCACCGAGGAGGGAGATTTCCGTTGGTGAAGATGGTCCAACCTTCCCACATTCTCAATTTGCTCAGAAATTTTGATCAAGCTCTGAGAGAGCTCCTTCTTGCGAACCTTGATGTTGCCGAAGACCTTAGACTTCCATATTTTGAGTCGTTTTTTTTGACTTCTTTGAGTTTCCTGGAAAATCTGAACATATTGGTTCCTTCAATCTCAATATTCCACCAGCTTGCAAACTGTGGGGGTCGATGATTATTCTCAAGCCAAGCCAGCTCGAATCTGAAGGGAGGATTCTTGATATTCACCAAATGGTTGGCGCTCAACAGGAGGGGGCTGTGATCAGAGCCAACCCTTGGGAGGGAGCTGAGATAAAAGTCCGGAAAGAGAGAAATCCAATCCATCGATCCAAGAGCTCTATCTAATCTGCATTGAATGTGATTCCTGCCCAATCTACGATTTGACCATGTGTAAGAAGAACCGTGGAGATCCATATCCGTATGAATTTTCTCTAATGAAGTCACCAAAGCTTCCATGCTAGCTCCGGCATAGCAGCATGCCCCTCGTTTATCCGAGGGATAAAGAGGACAATTTAGATCACCCATTATGATAATTGGAATTTTACCACAAGTAACGATGAAGTTGGTGATATCCTTCCAAAGTTTTCCACGATGATTCTCCAAGTTTGGGGCATAGACATCGATAGCAATCCAGAGGTGTCGCACCAATTTCTGAAAGAGGATACATAGAAAATGGGATGTTTGAACAGTAATCCCCTTTAAGAATTCTGGGATTCCACAAGGTGCAAAGCCCCCCTGAGTTCCCAAATGAAGGTTGGGATTCAAATGCAGCCGCAGGCCAGATTTTATGAAGCCGAACCTCAGTTTTTAGCTTGGTTTCCTGTAACATGATGATATCAGGTGAGTTCTGGAACTTGATGTCTTTGATGATTCTTTGCTTTTGCAGAGAGTTGAGCCCTCTTATATTCCAAGAAATGATCTTCATTTCTTTTGTTTGGATTTACTCCCCACCACCATGGGGATAGTGCTTTGGGTTCCTTGCGCCACATTTGTAGCTGCTTCAATCTGAAGCTTAACACTGCTTGGAGTTCTGCCTCTAACTTTTTCCAAGCCTATATCTGGTTTCTTGTTGCTGCTTCTAGTGAAACGGTGATTAGAACAATCATCTGTGGATAGCTCCGAGGGAGAGGGGGCAGAATCAAAAACAGACGGGCCAAGGGGAGGAAGGGAGGGAGGATCGAGGGAGGAGGGGATCAAGGGAAGGGGGGGGATGGAGAAGGGAGCAGGAAGTGGCGAAGGGGGGGGGGAAGAGGCAGCCAAAAAAGCTGGAATCGAAGGAGCCAGGGGTGGGGAGAGAGGAAGGAGGGCAGAGGAGGGGGGAAGGGTCTCAGCAGCAGGATCAGAGGGCTGGTCGATTTCTCCATCCTCCAGGAGAGCAAAGGAGTTAGAAGTGGGGATGATCGGGATCTCAATGGAGGACGATTTAGGTACAAATTTTTTCTTGAATTTTGGGGATAGGGTTTGGGACAGTGGTTTCGGTTGGGGTTTAGAGGGGCAGCTGGAGGCCCTATGGCCCAGTTTTTTGCAGAAAGAACAAGCTTGAGGAATGTATTCATAGTCAATAGGCTGTCTCCAGTTCCCAAAGTCCGAGATAAGCTCAATGTCTTTTGGCAAGGGGCAACTAATATCAGCATTAACACAGAAACGAGCATGAATAAATCTAGTTTTTGCTTTCGTGGCTTGATCTATAGCAATCAAAGAACCTATAGAAAGAGCAATACCTTCAATGACCGCCGGATGCCAGAACTCCAAAGGAAGCCCCGGAAGGCGGACCCAGATTGGGGCTTGGGTCATGGATTCCGTGTGTGGGTTGAAACCAGGAGACCATTTCCTGAGATAAAAACCCCGCCTGCCAAAGAACCACGGACCTCCCAGCAACGCTCTAGCGAAATCTTCTTTCAAGCTGAAAGAGAATAAGATGAATCCATTAGGCATAGCCGCTATTTCAAGTGCTCCACATGGTTGCCATTTTAAACGAGCCCATTTTTTTATATCCTCCGGTGGGGCCTAGGCCCATCGGGCGTGCCCACCAAGGACAGGTCACGAGAAGCAGCAGCAGCCTCCGTGATATGAGTGGGGATGCGCAGGGAAAAGGACCCTTCTGACAGTGAAGGGGAAAGCTTTTCCGCGCCGTGTGCTGATGTGGAAGCGTCCACGACTTTGGACCAAGCGAGAGGCTGTGAGGGAGAGAGAGGCCCTGACAGGGGGGCCCCCCGATCCGGACCAGGAGGGTCCGGCATTAGAAAGGGGACCAGAGATCGCAGACATGTGCAAAGCAGTGTGGCGGCGCTTTTTACAAATAACGATGCAAAACCCATTGAGAACAGGGTTATTACCACATATAATGTTTGGTTTTCCTCGTGGGTAATACTAGTCAAGTAGGATGGGGCACTACCCATTTTATTGGCTAGTTCCCTCAATGTGAAAAATACTTTGGGGTTCTTTGGTACTCCTCATAATGAGTTTTAGGGCTTATGCCAAAGTACTTGCCACAGTTAAGCGGAATGGTTTTACCCTTATCCAAACCTGCAATGAATATGTTTTGTTTTGTTTTGAATTAGTAAAGTTTTATTTGTCTTCAACTAAGGAAACCCGCATGCAAATTTGTCAACATTTTTTTGCTTGATATTGTTGATGAAATTTTCCAATTTTGCAATGGTCCTACACACAAATGATTAGTAATTTTCTTGCAACCACAATATGAGAAGAAAACAACAACAAATAATTGTGGCTATTTCTAATTCTCAAGATCACTCAAGAATGCGAGAGAAGAGCATACATGGATTTGATCTAACATAAATGAATGGATATGAACAAAAATTCAAATATTAGCATTGTTATCTTCTAAATTAGAGCTATAAATGTATATAAAACAAGAAGAAAATGAAAAATAAGATGTTGAGAAATTACAAAAAATGAGGTGAAATTTACCACATCACGTTAGTGCACTTGTGATGCTAATGTACTTTATGACAATGGTAGTGCACTTTCTATAACGCTAGCGCATATACAAGAAAATGAATGGTAGTGCAAGTAATAGTATGGTAGTGCAAGTAATAACATCAGAGCGTAAGAAAATGAACTATAGCACAAACAACATCATGTTGGCGCAAGAAAACGAATGGTAGAAAAAAAAAAAATGCTAGTGCAAGAATAAATAACATGATAGAACATTTTATGGGATATACAAATTCATGCATAGTCAAAAAGACGCAAGGAATGTGTAAATGAAAAAAAAACATGAAATCTAGCCAAAGATGACTGGTTTTTCGAGAACTGCTCACAAAATAGCTCACCAATGGATTTGAAAAATTTTCAATATGTTTCAAACACTTCAAAAAATATTAGTATGAAGTTAAAATGAAAAAACAAAAGTAAGAAAGTTATGGGTGTCCCACCGGCATGCCAGAATGTGTATAAGGAAAACTGAAACAATGAAAGAAACAAGCAATACAAACAAACTTGATCCTTCTTTACATTCTCTTATAACCTCAGATGAGATAATTAAAGTGTGGTATGAAGTACCACACTTGTTGGATATCATTTGATGAGTTATTTTTGGATGCTCCAATATTAATTTCAAATGGAATAAATATGTGCTACGAGCAATGGATGGATTTTTTGATCAAATGGGAAGCCTTACGGCATGCAAATTCTAATGGCAATTTGACAAAGTAATGTTACAAATGCCTTAAGATTCCAAGAGATTATTTGTGAAGGAATGAGCCTCTTATTTATAGTTGAAGGAGAGGTCATGGATTTTGGATCAAGATTTGAATGAGTTGTAGGTTAATGAATGCATTTTTCCTTTAGCAAGTTGATTTGGTCTGTATAGTTGAATAGTTTGAATAAGAATTTAAGGGGAAATGAATTTGAATAGTTGGATCTTGAATTATTCATGTGTATGTGTTATTTTGCTTACTCATTTGTAGGGTTCTATAACTTGAGTGGAGTGAGCTAGTGAAGTTGAGTTGAGTGGAAGGTGAGTGGATAAATAAATTTTATTTTATCTAAATAGATAATTAAATTAGCTAAGGAGTGTAAATATATGGTTTATGCATGATAGAATTAATTAAATTAATTCTAATGAGATGTGGGTGAATTCTAATGGGATGTGGGAGGATAGTGGTCTAGAATGTGTTCTAGAACTGATTTGGCACATTGTGTAGATGATAGGGATGATTAGGAATATGTATGTATTTTTTCGGGTGTCTACACCAATCTTACCCACACACAAATTTCTCCATTTTTTATCTAATAATTTTATGAAGTTTGTTGCAGTATCTTGGGTTTTATATTTATTACAGTCATTACAAGTGGTGCCAAATTTGTGTAAAACCGAGTGAAATGTAGTGAAGACCAGTTCTAAATCAACAGTAGGCACAAGCTACAAAACTCCATTATTTGTAAGTTTAAAATGTACAAATATGGCCGATCATACTATGCCCCAAAGAGGGAGTTTTATGGCTACGTACAAAAGTAATTTCCATCTATATTCTAAAAACAAAGCATTTTCAGATTTAGATCAAGCCTTTCATCTAGTCCACACACCCATATCACTTTTTACCTCTTTGAACAACTAAGTATTCATCCCTTCGTATTTTTACATTATCATCAGTAAAGCACTCTATTATGGTTTGTTGTATTAATAGCTATATTTTGGATTATAGGGTTACTATGAATTAATTTATTTATAATATTCTAACTATAAAATTATCACAACTAATAATAAGTATAGAAATATTTTTATCAACCCCTTACACTTATTATTGATTTTAGGATGTAAACATGCCTATGTGTGGGTTGTTTGTTACACCTCGAATCATGGGTCATATATTGGGATATGGATGGAAAACATGTGGCTAACATAATATCTTATAATGTTATATCATATTTAATTATGTTTTCATATGCTTATTAGGTCATATTTGGTGCTTTGCATAACATAATAGGATATATTTATCAGTTAGCTAGTAGATGGGCATCATATGAGCACTCGAGTCTTATTGTATGGTTTGGAGGTTTCCCCCTCATAGTGGATAAGTCATTATATTTACATATTGTGATCCTTTAATTATTTTTTGGTGTTCTATTGTTGATTATATGCATATCTATCTCGGTAATTTCATATCAAGTAGTGTCAAAGCTTCAATTCGGGCCAAAATCATGTCAAACCCCTATTTTTTATTCATCTATAAATCATAACATGTTTATAATTTATCTAATAAATTTTTAATTAAGTTTTTATATCAATCAAGGAAACATCTCTAAAAATTCAAGATTTTTGATTTATTTTGCAAAAGTTATCATTGTTTTAGTTTTTTTATATAAATTCACTCTACAAGTCACAATTTTTGGATTTTTTCCAAGTTTCTTACATTTTGAAAATCTTGTGAAATCTTATCTAGGTTTTTTTCCTTATGTTTTTCTACTTCATTAATATCCTTATGAAACAAAACATCCTAACTCCCTATCCTAATCCAAAACCTTAAATCAAAAAAAATCCATCACTAGACCCCAAACAAGAGGAAAATGCAAGGGTAACACCACTCCAAGGAAGAACACTCAGGATATGGATTCAGAAGGAGGAGTTACTAAATCCTCAATCCTATGTTTATCCAAAAAAATCATAGAATTATTCAAATTGAGTATGATGTGTGCACTTTACAATCATATATGGTGACAAAAGCATCCTTTGATGATGACTTGAATAAAATGAAATTAGAACTCATGGCAGCCATTTCTAGTCTAAAACGACAACCATAACCTACCAACTCCCAACTAGTTCAGTCATAATCTCCCATTAACCATTTTTCCAATTCAAGATAAACCACATCACTCATCATGTTCTAATTTAGGGGTAGAAACATGATACCAAAGGTGGAGATGAAAAAATTGATGTTAAGGACCCAATCACATGGATCAACCAAATGGAGAAAAAAATTGAGGTACATAAAATTCTAGGACATAAAGTGATGTTGATGTCCTTATATCTAGAACAGAGAATTTCATTTGGTATAGATGGATGTGTGGGTAGAATAAAAATAAAGGTTTCTTTATTACCTAATCAATGTTCACAAATGAGCTAACTACACCACAATAAGAATTTTACAGAAATTTTTGTTATCTAAATAGAAAATTTGTGAAAAATGTAGACAAACAAGGATTATATTCAACATTTCTAAAATCTAGCCTTATGTGTGGATGACATCTAATAGGATCATTTAAATGATATTTTCTTTGGTTCCTCAAGGATAACATCCAAATCAATGTTCGCCGCTTACTCCAAGTTTTATATCGAATCCATACTAGTTGCTCGTCGTGTAGAGGAAAGAGATCTAGTCAAATGAAGGGCTCTCACTACTCATAAGGAGAATATTATTTTGACATAATCATTTCCCCAACCTACTTGATTGAATCCTCAAAAATTTAAGACAAGTGAGTAGAGGATCTATGTTATAATTGTGATAACAAATGGAGCAAGAAATACAAATGTGCTGATAAAAATAATTCTACAATGAAGGGCCAAATGATGAAGAAGAATGGTAGTAAGAAGTTGGAGAAGAGTAAGAGATGCCAAAGATCAAGGCTAAAGAATCTCAACCATCTCTTGCCACACAATTTTAGGCATTAGCACCACACAAACCCTTAAGGTAGTCGACTTTATAAATAAGTGAAGGGTGGTAGTATTGATTAACTCTAACACTACTCATAATATCATCAATCATAAGTGGGTATTAAACCTAAATTTATTTTTTTATCTATCCCTAAAATTTTAGGTCATTGTTGTAAATGGGTGTAAAGTTAGCTACCCAGGAAAGTTCCATAATATTAAGATATCCATTAGAGATTACCTGTTAGATGGATCCATGCATGCTTCTTCAATGTGGGGTGCAAACATTTTGTTAGGGGTCCAATGGCATACTTGTTGGAAATATTTTCATTGATGTCAAATGAATATTGATAAGTATCTCTTAAGTTAGAAATATTGTCATTGATGCTTACATATGTGTGCCTCTTATGAAAAATATGTTTTAGTTTGAATTTTGCAGGTCATGCCCGAGTAAATGTTTTTGGAGTGTTTTGCAAGTTTTGTAGTGTTCCATGGATTATGTAGTGTTCCACGGGTGTCCGTGGTGATTTTTGGGTTGTAAAGTGCTATGTGGGTGGTTGTAGTGCTCTGCAGTATGTGTAGTGCTTTGCAAGTTGTAATAGTACTCTTGCAAGTCAAGGACTAGAATGAAATATTTTGGTTTGTTAGAAATAATCCCACGTAATGAAGAAAATTCATAGAAGTCAACATGAGATACAATACAAATGATGATATCTACACAACAAAGAGAAGTGTCTATAATGTATAGATTTATTCACAATGGTCGTATAATTCTCATGACTAAGAGAAAATCGGGGATGCCCATGGGAGTCTTTGAAATTTCAAATTTGCTAATGTCGACACTCATGATGAATATTCTAAAAGGATGCCGACTCATGAAAAGACATGTTTTTTTATGAAATGAACATGGTATAGAAGCATATTTAATTGTGAATTCATAGTGCACTCACAATATGATGATGCCATTTTGAAAAGAAAAGGAAGAGAGTGACAAGAGAGGAGTGGTTAATGAATACATATCAAGAGGATTAGAGATGAAAGATGAAGTGAAAAATCAATCGATTAAAATTTCAAGTTATTGAAGAATATTGAGCAAAGTGAGAAGTGCATAAGAAAAGTATAAAGTGCGGGTATATAGAAATAGAAGGAAGAAGTGAAGAGATATCTATACACCATCATCAAGTTAAAGAAGAAACTATGGTGGGTGGATATTTTTAGTGTTGGGTTGGTGCTCGGCATTGGGGATTGTTGTCTCTAGTGATTTGGTGATCCCAAATCTTGTTGATTTAGTTCTCAGTATTAAGGATTGGTGTCTCCAGTGAGTTGGTGCTCACAAATATTGTTGAGTTGGTGCTCAACCTTGGGGATTGGTGTATCCAATGAGTTGGTTCTCACAAAGCATAGCTAAGTTTGTGTTTTTCATTGGGGATTGGTGTCTCCATTAGTTTTTTGCCTAAAAACATTTGCAAACCCATTAATTTTGTGGTTGGATTTGGATAGTAGCTCCATGTAGTATTTTCTCTATAAATTTTCTCCCGAAAGGGTTTTCACATAAATATTGTGTTGTGTAATTGTTGTAGATTGTGAATGTTAAATTTTAAAATTATGAAATTTGGATAATATTGATTCACCCCCTCTCAGTATAAGTGTGTTTTCTACAATTGGTATCAGAGTGGGTTCCTTCTGAATAGTTTAACCATTGGAAGGTAGATCTCAGAAGCACACATGGAAAGTCAAGAAGGTTTCTCCTTAAACAAGGCTATATTGTTTTATGGAACAAATTATGCTTTTGAGTATAAGTATGTGCACCTACCTAATGGAACTAAGGTTTGATATATGGCAATCAGTTGGTAATGGTTATACGGTTCCAACAACTCTTCCAATAGATCACATTGGAAAGAAGAAAAGTGAAATAAATGCAGAAGATATGAATGTTATATTGAGTGGATTGTGTGAGGAAAAAAATTAAAAGTGATGCATTGTGGTTCAACAAAGGAAATTTTGGATAAGCTCATAAATTTCTATAAAGGAGATGATAAAGTAAAGAAATCCAAACTCCAAATACACAGAGGATAGTTTAAAAGTTTGAAGATGAAGGATGAAGAAAATATTTCAACTTACTTTCTTTGCATTGATGCAGTTTTCAATACTATTAGAGGACTTGGTGAAGAAATTAAGGATGAAACTATTGTGTAAAAAGTGTTAAGATATCTTCCTCTAAGATTTGATGTCAAAGTTTCGCTATTGAAGAGTTGAAATACTTAATTATTCTAATAATGGATGAACTGCATGGGATTCTCACAACATATGAGATGAGAATTGAAAGTGATAAATCATCTAAGTGAGAAGATGCATTTAAAACATCAAAGAAAGTGAAAGGTAAGAAACCTAAACCACATGATTGTTCCAGTAATGAGTCAGATGAAGAAGAAGCTCACTTTTCTAGAAGGCTCAAGAAAGGATCTGGAAAATATAAAGGTAAGTTACCATTCAAATGTTTTGATTGTGGTGAAATAGGACATTATGCCAACAAATGCCCATATAAAAACAAGGATGATAAAGAAAACAAAACTTGAAGGAGAGTAACATGTATTATCAATCCAAGAAGAATCATAAGCAAAGAAGATCGAAAGTAAGAAGAATCTCTACAAGCAAAAGAAGAACCTTTACACCAAGGAGGAAAGTAACTCATCTGAAGAAAGTGATGAAAGTGTCTCTGCTAGTGATAAAGATGAATCACTGCTCATGGCTTTATAATTTA
This sequence comes from Taxus wallichiana var. yunnanensis, assembly GCA_018340775.1. Classification (NCBI taxonomy): domain Eukaryota; kingdom Viridiplantae; phylum Streptophyta; class Pinopsida; order Cupressales; family Taxaceae; genus Taxus; species Taxus wallichiana. The sequence continues at coordinate 372,000,852 of CM031236.1, forward strand.
AGGAAATAAAAGAAGAGATAGATTCAAAATATGATGAAGATACTAAATTTGAAGTTGAAGTAGATCTTGAAGGTGAACTCATTTCTTCCCTAGAAGAACTCAAGAGCCTAAGAAATAAAAATAAAAACAAAAACAAAAGTTCTAGAAACTAGAAGATGAGTATGGTGCCTTAAAATATGATAAAATCATTATTGATCTAAAGATTCAACTAGAAGAAATGAAGAAGATGGATGAGGATGTGAAAATATAGTTGAAACAAAAAGAAGAAGATTGTGAAAAACTGGAAGGTGAAGTTGTTTCCTTAAGAAAGGAACTTGATAAATCAACTACCAAGTTGAACAAATGTCTCAATTTTGAAAAGAGCTCTGAATTTTTAGAAAACATCATCAATAATCATAGATAACCATTTATCAAAGCAAGTCTTGGGTACAATGAGAATTCTGCAAAATAAGATCCTAAAGAATCTCCAAAGATGACAAGTCCAAAGACATCAAAAAGCTATGTAGATGCACTTAAAAGTTATACCAGAGATGAGAACTGTAAGAAGGAAGAAGCACATGACCCTCAACACTCAAGCACTTTAAATGAAATTTGAAAAAGGAAAGAAATTCATGTTCCACACAATACTCCTCCAAAGGGAAACAACCATTCATCAAGAAGATCATTTCTTTCAAGGTGGAATGACAATTTTAGTTTTCAAAATTCCTTTTATGGATATTAATTTTCATGTAATCAATTTAGTCACAAGGTAGCATACTACGAGATATCATGTAAGAATTTTTGATAGGAAGACAAACACAAATTCATATGTTTCCTTGTTATCACCAAATCACAACACCCTCGATTTGCCCAAGTGTGTGTGTGTTTAAGCTCACAATGTGACTAGGTAACATGGGTACTATCTCCAAGTTGTGGGACTTGCTACTTGAGATAGACCTCCAAAGAAGGTTGGTTCCTCTTCCTAATCTAGTGCAAGCTAACTCTAATGAAAGAAAAACTACTGACTATCTCTATCCTATAATTTCCAAGGGAATGGGAAGAGAGAAAGAACATGAAAATAAGGAAAACTACACTACATAGGTGATACACCAAGAAAAGGGAATGGGAAAGACTCTCTAATGTGTAGAAATGAGAAGAAATGTTGATTAGAGAGGGTGAAAATAATTCTCCACAATCTAACAAAGCAACACTTACAGCATCATTTCCATGAAAACACAACAATATTGCACCTTGTAAGAGCATAAGGAGACACAAAACACCTGCAAATAAAATGAAGAGGAAAGAAGAATGCAATAAACATAGACAAGGGAAGAAAACATCCACAAATTTGCATCTACTATTTCATTAATATGCATAGTTCACTTACAAAGTAAGAGAAAGGCCTAGATCAACATGCAAGAAGTCCAATATGAAGGGTTGCAGCACATTGACATTCCAAAACAAAAATGATAGAGTTTTGTTACAAGAGTCATCCCCTTGACAAAATGAAAGCCCTTCTATATATAGCTTGAGCTATAAAGAAAAGGATAGAGAAGAGAGAAGGTATGGCTTCCCTAACTTTCAACCACTAATATATCACATTAAAATTCTTTTCCAAGCACATGGGCACCTTACAGGGCCATCATCTAGTCTATTTCATCTTGTAGAAGAAAATAGAGCCATGCTTCATCAAGTCTAGTGGTTGAGCAACTTTATTAGACTGATTTCATGTCAAAACAGCTCCCCTTTGCCCCCAAAATACGTTTTTTCCATTTAGACCCCCTAAACATCACCAAAGTCAGATTTTAATGATGCCAACTTGAAGAGCTTGATGAGATATTTCCAGTGATATAAATTTTGTCTGATTTGGAGCTTGGGGTCAAAAAACATGGCCATCTGAAGTTTTTTCTGTCGGGAGGCACAGGAATTTGACACATGGCAACCTTTAATTAGTTTGGGGATTGGCCTCTGCCAATATGTACTTGCTTCACATTTTGTCAAGTTTCTACTCCTCATTGGGTCACAATATCAGGATTTACTTCTTCACTTGTCATTTTTCCTTTCTTTTTACCTTTGCAGACTCCCTTTATGAGGAAATGGGCCAACAAAACTTTGCCATGTTCCTTCGGGATGTCAGGATGTCCTTTACCTTGGTCATTCCTTGACACGTGGACCAATGAAAAGGCTCCATGTTCTTCACATTTCAGACCCTTTCAAACCCTTAAACACGTGATCCAATAAGAAACGACCACATTTCTTCACAATTTTCCCCTCAACTAACAATTGTGAAATGTGAGCCAATAGAAAGGCTCCACACATTTTGTATGTCATTCCTTTAATAGTCCTGACCTCTAACATCCGCAAAGGATTAGCTAATGAGGAAGCTTTGTGCCTTAATGCATTTTCAGACTTTTAATAGCCAATCTTACAATCACAAAAATTCAAGCCAATAGAAATAGTCCACGACTTCGTGTTGTCGAGTCTTTTATTTGATCTCCACTACCAATTGTGAAACGCGGGTGAATGAGAAAGCTCCACATTTCCACATTGTCAGAACCTATCAGTATTTTTCTTGGTGCTTAGATCTAATTAGAGGAGCCTTCACAATTTTCAAATTTATGATAGGTGGGCTAATGAAATGGTGTCACCTAGTTCTTGTCTTTCCTTTGTCTCATGGCTTTTCAATGTTCTGCGGGTTTTAAGAAAAACCCGCCCAAGTCTTCGACCAAGCTCCTTTGTTTCGCACCTTTTCAACTTTTAGCCCATTGAATTACCATCAACTATCTTTGACCCTATCTAACTTAGCTGGACCGCTAAGCTCTTTCCACGTAGCCCCGTTGATTTTGTTATTGAGTTTGATGGGCATTTGAATGTCAGTCAAATTTTCTTAATATAGCCCGCAAGTAAATCCGACCACATGGATTTTTTGAATGCCAATGGCTAGGGATTTTGGGAAGTGTAATTTGATGGTCGTTTGACCATCACAGACTTAGAAAAAATGGCTAAGTCCATTTTCAAGCTTGTTCAAGCCAAAATTAACCCAAGGGGGTAATTTTGGATAACAATTTGGTGACCTCTTGGGGTAATCTGCTTGCTAGGTTTTGACCAGTAGTTTTAAAGAAATCCATTGGGTATGGAGCCAAGCCAAAAAACAAAAAACTGATCTGCAACATTTTAAAATTCGACCCTGGGGGCCGTATGGAGCTCTAATGGGTTTATTTAACCTGAAACTGCTATCTAAACTTGATTTGTGGGCTTTAAATGAATCTCTAAAGCTTCTAAAGTTTGAGTTGGGGCTATCTTGGTCTATTCTTTAGGCTGATTTGTTGGGATTTTGATGTAGAACATAGAAAACTATTCCCAAGCATTGTTTTGACCAAGAAAGAGACACCATGGGCTGGCCACGATTATCAATGATCTTTTTGAAATTTGAGTGATTTAGCTTTTAAGATTGTCCCAAATCTGATTTTGCCACGAACATGTCATCTACTACAAGACTCCTCAAGATAATATTCATGATTTGGTGGAGGGAAAAGAAACCTAGTTGCTGATTTGGAGGAGCAGAAAGTGGAAATCTTTGAAATATACCTCTTGATGATTTAGTTGCTCTACATTTGAATTTTCTAAGTATAGCAACCGTTTCTTACAACTTTGAATCTCTTTGTTGCAACTTCTCCTTCCAGAAGCATGATGAACTATGCAAGAACACGCACTAGAAGCAATGGAACATGTGCACCAACACTTAGGGAAATTAAAACCTACTCTAACAATAATACAATATGTATAAACACTTGGAGGAATTGAAAAGTCCTAAACTAATATGTACAAGGGTGAGAACTTCTTCCTTCTAGTAACAATGTTTGAGGTAGATTCCATTAACTGGAATCTGTGATTCTTCACCATCTAACTTGGCTAGTCGGAAGGAATTACTACTTTTACACTCCATGATCATGTATGGGCCACTCCATATGGCATCGAACTTGGAATGTTTGTCAAGATTTTCCTGATCATAATCCCATTTCAGCACTAAATCTCCTTCCTAGAATGTCCTGGCTTTAGCTTTCTTGTTAAAGCTTCTCTTGATCAGTGTTTGATCTTTCTCCATGGTTTGTATTGCATGATCTCTTGTTTCTTTCAACTCCATCAATTATACATACCTGATTTCCATGGGTTCAAACTAAGCTAGTTCCAGTTGTTTCATGAGTTCCAATGTCGGTAACTTAAGTGATATAGGCAACACTACTTCTTTTCCATATAATAGTTTGTATGGAGAGATTCTTGTTGACCTTTTGGGTGTTATCCTATCAGCCTACAAGGCTGATTTGAGATTTGTGTGCCAAATTCTTTGATTCTCTTCAAGATTTCTTCTTATGATTCTCAGCAAGTTCTTATTTATCGACTCTTCTTGGCCATTACCCTTGGGGTAATAATTAGAAGAAGTGTTGAGATAAATTCCATTTTTAATAGCCCACTATGTTATTCTTGTGCCAAGGAATGCCAATGCATTATCTGATATGATAGTGGCAGGGATACCAAACCTCGTGACTATCCCTTCATAGAAGTCCAAGATGCTAGATTCATTTACTTCCTTGAGTGCCACCGCTTCAATCCACTTGGTGAAATAGTCTGTTGTTGTTAGTATCCACTTGTGTCCTTGGCTTGAGTTTGGATTGATAACTCCAATGAAGTCCAATCCCCATTGCATGAATGGTTGATCAACTGAAATGGGATGGAGGGGCAGTGCTGCTAACTTCTCTTTGCCTATAAAGAAGGCACATTTCTTACACTTTTTAATCCATGAGTAGCAATCACCAAACATTATAGGCCAATAGTAACCAGCTTTCATGATTTTGAGAGTTATTACTCATGGAGCAAAGTGGCCTCCCACTTCTCCATCATGGAACTCGTGTAACACTTTCTCAATCTGATCTGTTGAAACATACCTTAGAAGAACTCCATTTACATCCTTCTTGAACAAGATTCCATCAATAAGGACATATGGAATGGACTAAAATTTGAAGTATCTTCTCTTTTCTTTACTCAATCCTGGAGGACACAAACCTATTTGGAGATAATGCACCATATTTTGAGCCCAACATGGAGTGGGTGCATCATCAGCTGATTGTTCTTACTCATTTTATAGCACTAGGACAACCTCGTCTTCACCTTCTGACTCATCATGTTGTTTGGAATCTAGTTGCTCACACAAACCTTTTCCATGAACCAACTTAGTCACCTTGATTTCAATTTCATACTCCATCACACGAGTGATCCAACCTACCCTTTTCTCATTTAAATATTTGTTTACGAGAAATTCCTTGACCCCAGTATGAGACACTAATAGTTGGATCTTATTGTTTAAGACCAAATTTCTAAACTTTTTCAAGCTTCTAATCATAGCAAGAACATGTTTTTCAATAAAAGAATATCTCACCTCATAATCTTCTAAACTTTGGATGAAGAATGTTATGGTTTGTTCTAAACCTTCTTTATTCAGTTGTGCCAAGATGGCTGAAATTGTATCCGAACCTCTAAAAGCATAGAGTATGAAATCTTTTGAAAATTCTAGGTTGATAAGAGTTAGAGCCTCGAGATCTCTCTTTACCTTTTGTTTTCCACTTAAATGCAAGGATATTTTTCAACATCATTTTCAAAGGCTTCACTAAGGTGGAAAAATTAGGCACAAATCTACGGACAAATTTTATTCTCCCAAGAAACTTTGGAGAGATTTCTTGTGACTTGGCAATGGTAGAGTTCAGATGGCTTTAACTCTCTCAGGATCAATTGTCAATCCTTCCTTGAAACAATGTGGCCCAAGAACTTGCCTTCATGTGCTAAGAATATGCATTGCTTCAAATTCAAAGAGACTCTTAATCTTCTACATCTCTGGAAACACTTTCTTGAGGTGAAAGAGGTGATTTGCTGCATTTTTTAGAACATAATGATATCATCAAGATAAACAAGCACTATCTTATTGATCAACCCTTGAATGCCATATCCATAGCTTGTTGAAATGTTGCTCCAACATTTGATAGTCCAAATGCCATTTTCCTATAAGCATATGTACCCCATTTTGTTGTGAAGGTTGTCTTGAATTGGTCATCTTCTTTCACCATGATTTGAGTATATCCTAAGTAGCCATCCAACAATGAGAATATTTCCAAACTAGATACAACTTGCAAGATTTGTTCCATTAAAGGAAGCAGATAGTGATATTTGAGTGAAGCTCTATTCAGATCATGGAAGTCCACGCACAATCTGATCTCTCCATTTTTCTTTTACACTGACACTAAATTTGTAATCCAACTTGAATGCTTGATAGGGAAGATGATGCTAGCTTCAATCAACTTATTCAATTATTTCCTCATGAGAGGTTCAATGTGGGGATTCACTAGCCTTTGCTTTTGTCGATGGGCTTGGATCCTGGATCCAACTCAATAGTATGTTGTGCTAACTTTGGATTGAAGCCTCTCAAATCCTTATAATTCCAAGAAAAGACATCCGAGAATTCTTGACAAAGTTGGATAAAATCATATTTCTCTTGTAGAGTACTTATTTTTCCAATTTGCAACATCTTACCTTCACCCACTAAAATAGGCTTTGAATCTTCACCCTTCACTTGAATATTTTCCCTTTCTTTCGGAATTGATCATTGGGATTGAAGATTGACTCTAAAGTCACCAATCCTTTGGGAAATTTTTTTGTTCTCAGTTGAACTACCTGGTCTCCATATTGTTGCTCCAATCTGTCTTGGTTTCTAGCAGAAAAATCAGCCTCTTCTTCAGAGAAAATTGATGATTTGTTGATCATTTTTGAAGACTTTCCAGCTTGTATTGCTTTACGGGATAGTTTTCCATACCACAACCTTGATAGGATGCTGATTTTTCTCACTTTTAATACTTTCCATGACGTCAAATGCTGCCCCAATTGTTGTAATTTTTCTCATTTACCCCATTCTTCTTTCTCGGGATGAAATTGATGTTAAAAGCTTCAAAATATTCAATGAGATCCCATACCCGATTTTTTGTAGTTCTTCAAAAGATCATTCTTGGCAGAATTTTTCCTTTTACTTGGTTCACAATCAACTCACTATATCCACACACTTGCAAGTTTTTAACACCCCTCTTTCTTTCCCAATGCAATCTATGGATCAAGGCTTCATACTCGGCTATGTTGTTTGAGAAAGCAAACTGAAAATGGAAAGTTGAGTAATATTTTGTACCTTGTGGTGAAATAAGGATAGCTCCCCCTCCAACACCTTGCCTACTCCTTGAGCCATCAAATAATAGTTTCCATACCTCATTAATATATTTTTGATCCGGATTTGTGATTCTAGGAGAGGTGAATTTTCTTCATGCAAGCAATAGACTCCTAATTCAAATTCTTCCATTTCCTTGTAGGGATCAAAATCATGCCTCTTGTTTTCCCATTCATCAAGAGTTAATTCTGGAATGCTTTTGACTTTAGTATCTGTTTCATAAGTGTTTGGAAAATTTTCTTGATGAACATTGAACAATTTACATTAATTACATTTGGTGTATGAGGCTCAATATGGAATTTTGCAATTAGTTCAGACCTGATTGTAGCCTTAGATCCATACCTTGTTCTGAATAGCATGTATGACCAATCAACATACAAGTAGCCCCCAATTTTAGTTGTGAAGTCTCTTGATAAGCACAATGTAAAGAGTGGTGGAAAGTCAATAACCGAGACATCTTGCAATATTGTAACATTTGGGCATGTATGCAATGTGAGACTTAATTCTTTGATTACTCCAACCATTGTTACTACTTTCCTATCCAATTACACTACACCTCTAGAAATGAATTCATATTGGAGACCCTATTGATCAGCTATTTGTTTAGGCATGACAGAACTACTTTCTCCCAAATCAATCATGTAATTTTGTACAAGATTGTTCCCAATAATTAGATATATGTAAAATGGAGGAGGCTTCATGTTTTTACCTTGTTGACCTCCCTGATTGTGTTCTTGTTGAGTTGCATTTATTAGCACCTTCTCTTAATATTTAGATGGCTAACTCGGATGTAGACCAATTTGTTATGGTAGCTTAAAGCAAATTTCTTTGACCTGGGATAGCTAATGCATCCCACATTGAAATGTTTACACTTGTTTTCCTCATCTTCTCAAGAATATTGAACGGGGGTGAGCTATCTTTCTATTGCCCTCTACCTTGCACAATATTTTCTTGCACATGGGCTATTACAACCGGTATATGGGCTAATCTAAAAGGTGGCTTGGGTTGGCTTTCCACATCCAGACTGCACTTTGACTGCTAACACCTTGTGGAGTGATAGAGGGTTGTGAATCATTTGAATTGGATGACTGTCCCTCTCCAATATTCCTCTTCTTAGACCATGTATTGGCTACCACACTTTGAGAAGGGACTGATTTATACCACAAAAATCTTCAACTTGCTAATTAAAAAGTGTGGTCTCATTCGAGAGGTGCCTCTTGGGTAGCTTCCTGCTACTGATTTTCTTCTTGGCTTGTCTCTTGTTCCACACCCGTTGTTGTCACCATAAGAGCTTGATTTAAGGCACCATTAAAACACATCAACTAGTTTTGAGGTTGATTACATGGAAAGCACGGTCATACCATAAGAGCTTGATTTAAGGCACCATTAAAACACATTAACTAGTTATGAGGTTGATTACATGGGAAGCACCAGTCATACTCTTGAGCTATGTTATTTTGTATTGGTACCATGGCTCTAGATGTGGATACAACATTAGGATTATAAGGCTAAAATGGCCTATTAGTAGGAGGTTTTACTTGGTTTTGATTTATAGCTTGAGTAGGTGGCTTATTAGGCTAATATGAAGGTCTATTGGGTTGGGTTTGAGGCTGATATGACTTGAAATTTTGAGCATGTTGCCTCTTAATTGTCACCAACTCATTGCCCAAGTTTTGCAATTGTTTCATGACTTCTTGGAGCTCATTTGAGGTACTAGAAGATGAGGTAGAGGTTTCAATAGAATTCTAATTTTTGGGGTAGGAATGGGAGCTAATGTAGGTGCTTGGCTAGTGCTTAGACTTCTTAATTCTAGATAAAGAGGCATATGTGGCCTAGGTGCAAGTTTACCAGCTTGAATCAAGTAATTTTCAGCTCTAATAGCAATATCATAAGCTGCAGGTAAATTTGTACCTCCCGTAGATTTAATCATCATGGCAATATCAGAATTTAAAGCTTTTAGAAAGTAGAGAAAAGCACCTTCATCTGCTGGTCTCATGGCCAACGGAATCCTATCCCATGTCCTCTGAAATATAAAGTTGAAATCAGCCATCTACTCATTTCGTGCCCTCTTGATTGTTGTCAATTGCTCTAATAAGGACAGATTGTCACCTCTTTCTCCAAACTGATTGTAGAGGGATATGTATATCTAATCCCAATTTTTAATAGATCCTGTAGCTAAACTCCTAAACCATTGCAATTCCTTTCCTTTGAACAAGGAAGCTATAAACTTCAATACAATGTCTACTTCATGTATTTCAAGAATAGTACATATATTTGCAATGTCTTTGATATGATCAACAAGAGTTGTGTGGTTATCTCCAAGTAAAATAAGGGATATTTTTTAGTGTTGCAACTGGAATTAGATTTTGTGCATTAAGAGCAAGTGGGCTGCTCCCCGTGAAGTTGACATAGGGATTTGGTGGCCCTTGTGGTGGTTGTTGTTGTAGATGTGCCATTATAATTGGTCTAAGAACTCTGGTTGATTGAATGAAAGGCCTACCAAGTGGAGGTGTTGATAGTGTTCTATTCAATGGAGATGGAGACCTTTGAGCTCTTCTTCCCCTTCTTCCTCTACCCAGAGATAGCTACAGATATTCAAAAATACCTTCCTCTCTTGCTCTTGACCTTGTTTGAATTCTTCTCATAAATTTTTCAAGCTTGGGCTACTTAAACAAGTGAATTATCCCCTTGGAGTCAAGCTGGAATTAACAAGTGCACACCAATCTTGTTGTAATAAAATGAAAACTTCTTATTTTCCCACTTTGGGCATGCGAACTATTATCACCAAATAACATCACCTCTAATTTACACACCTCTATAGAAGGTTGGTTCCTCTACCTAATCTAGTGCAAGCTAATTCTAATGAAATAAAAACTACCGAATATCTATATCTTAAAATTTCCAAGGGACCAGAGAGAGAGAAAGAACATGAAGGTAAGGAAAACTACACTACATACATGATACACCAAGAAAATGGAATGGGAAAGACTCTCTAATGTGTAAAAATGAGAAGAAATGTTGATTAGAGAGGGTGAAAATAGTTCTCCATAGTCTAACAACAAAGTAGCACTTACAACATCATTTCCATGAAAACACAACAATATTGCACCTTGCAAGAGCATAAGGAGACACAAAACACTTGCAAATAAAATGAAGAGGCAAGAAGAATGTAATAAACACAGATAAGGGAAGAAAACATCCACAAATTTGCATCTACTATTTCATTAATATGCACAGTTCACTTACAAAGTAAGAAAGGCCTAGATCAACATGCAAGAATTCCAATATGAAGGGTTACAAAGACATTAGCATTCCAAAACAAAAATGATATAGTTTTGTTACAAGAGTCATCCCCTTTACAAAATGAAAGCCCCTTCTATATATAGCCTAAGCTAGAAAGAAAAGGACAAAGAAGAGATAAGGGACAACTTCCCTAACTTTCAACCACCAACAGATCACATTAAAATTCTTGCCAAGCACATGGGCACCTTACAAGGCCATCACCTAGTCTATTTCATCCCATAGAAGCAAATAGAACCATGCTTCATTAATTCTAGTGTTTAAGCAACTTGATTAGACTGATTGCATGTCAAAACAACTCCCCTTTACCTCAAAAGCTAGGTTTTCCATTTAGACCCCCTAAATTCCACCAAAATCATATTTTAATGATGCCAACTTGAAGAGCCCAATGAGAGATTTCTAGTGATATAAATTTTGTCTGATTTGGAACTCGAGGTCAAAAGATATGGCCATCTAAAGCTTTGTCTGTCGGGAGGCATAGGAATTTGACATATGGCAACCTTTAATTAGTTCAGGGATCAACCCTCGCCAACGTGTCTTTGCTTCACCTTTTGTCAAGTTTCTACTCCTCATTGGGTCACAATATCAGGCTTTACTTCTCTGCTCGTCATTTGTCCTTTCTTTTTAACTTTGTGGGCTCCCTTTATGAGGATATGGGCCACTAAAACTTTGTCACATTCCTTTAGGATGTCAGGGTGTCCTTTACCTTTATCACTCCCTTGACACATGGACCAATGAAAAGGTTACATGCTTTGCATTACTGAGACCCTTAAACACACTAGCTAATAAGAAATGACCATGTTTCTTTACATTTTGCCCCTCGACTGACAATTGCAGAATGCGAGCCAATAGAAAGGCTCCACGCATTTTGCATGTCAATCCTTTAATAGTCTCCAACCTATGACATCCGTGAAGGATTAGCCAATGAGGAAGATCCACACCTTAATGCATTGTTAGACTTTGAATAGTCAACTCTAACAATTGTAAAAACGTGAGCCAATAGAAAGGCTCCACGTACTTCACGTTTTCAGTCTTTTATTTGATCTCCACTAACAATTGTGAAATGTGAGCGAATGAGAAAGCTCCATGTTTCCATAGTATCATAACCTGTCAGTCTTTTACTTCGTGCTTGGATCTGATTGGAGGAGACTTCGCAATTGTTAGATTTATGATAGGAAAGCTAATGAAATGGCTTCCCGTAGCTCTCTTTTTTCCTTTGTCTCACGGCTTTTAAATGTTCCACGAGTTTTAAGAAAAACCCACCCAAGTATTCAATGGAGCTCCTTTGCCATTGACCGAGATCCTTTGTTTCACGGCTTTTCAGCTTTTAGCCCTTTGAATTATCATGAGTTGTCTTTGACCCTGTATGACTTAGCCATACCATTAAGCTCTTGTCACGTAGCCCTGTTGATGTTGTTATTGAGCTTGACGGGCATTTGAACATCATCGGATTTTCTTAATATAGACCACTAGTGAAGTCAGACCACGTGGATTTTTTAAATGCCAATGGCTAGGGCTTTTGGGAAGTGTAATTTGACAGTCATTTGGCCGTCACAGACTTGTGAAAAAATGGCTAAGTCCATTTTCAAGATTTTTCAAACCAAAATTAACCCAAGGAGGGTAATTTTGGATAATAGTCCTCAAATAAGAATTACAACTCGTTTGCACCTCTACTGAATTTTAACATTGAATGTTGTAAGTGCCACATCTTTGGACATAAAGATCACTTTTGTAGAAGTGGTCCTATTGACTCTACTAGGAAGTCTAAGAATGAGCAAACCATAGACAATCAGAAGGTTGAATCAAAAAAATGGAAGGAAAAACAGGAGAAACAAACAAGCAAATAAAAATCCATGATTGTTCAAACAACATTCCATGCACAAAATGAAGAAAATAAGTGGTACATTGATAGTGGTTACTCAAGACATATGAATGGATACAAAATCAAGTTTCTTATTTTGAAAAAGGTAAACATAAGTCTTCAAGTTAAATTTGGAGACAATGTTACTGCAAGAATTTTAGGTAAAGTCACCATTAACTTAAATAATGGTAAATCAAAAACTAAAAATGTCTTATATGTTGAAGGTCTAAAGCATAATATTTTGAGTGTGAGTCAAATGAGTGATAGAGGATACACAATAACATTTTATGTTGGAGGATGTGAAATCATAAAGGAAAGTACCAGGAAGGTTGTTGTTAATGCATGCAAGACAACAAATAATCTTTATATTCTTAGTGAGATTAAAGGTGAAAAGTGTTGCATGGGGCAAATTGATGAGAGTTGGTTGTGGCATAGGAGAATGGGTCATATGAAATTTGATAATCTAGTAAATATTAGTTCCAAACAAGTTGTTAGAGACATGTCAAATATTACTAAACTAGTAAATACCACTTGCAAACAATGTCAATTTGGAAAATAGACAAGAGCCTCATTCAAGACAAAGGAGTACTCAACCACAAGGCTATTGGAACTTGTGCATACTGATCTTGTAGACCTAAAATAACTCAAAGCATGCAAGGTGAGAGGTATTTTATGTTATTTATTGATGATTATTCTAGAATGACATGGGTTACTTTCTTAAGAGAAAATTTGAAGCATTTGAAAGATTTAAAGAATTCAAAGCTCGATGGAGAATGAAATAGATTTGAAAATCATGTGTTTAATATCTGGTCAAGGAGGATAATTAATTCATAGAATATTGTGAATGTCGAGGAATAAAAATACATTATTCAGTTGCAAGAACCCCACAGCAGAATGGATTTGTAGAAATGAAAAATAGAACATGCAAGAGATGGTTAGAACCATGTTAGATGAATCTAGAGTATTTGAATTTTTTTGGAGAGAAGTAGTCAACACAATAGTCTATATTCGAATAGAGGATAGATCAAAGTAAACAATAACAAAATGCCTTATGAACTTTGGAAGGGTAGACCTACAATTGTTAAACATTTCAAAGTATTTGGAAGCAAATGCTATATCAAGAAAGATGATGAAGACTTGGGTAAGTTTGAATCTAGATCTGATGAAGGTATTTTTCTTGGCTATTCCCAAATGAGCAAGGCCTATAGATGTTACAATCTAAGAACATTCAAAATTGTTGAAAGTGCAAATGTGAAGGTAGATGATATCCAATATAAAAAGAACATGATATAAGAAATTGATTATTCTAAAGAAGCAAGTAAAGAGAGATGAAGATGAAAAGGAAAAATTTGAGATAAAGGAAACAAAAATTCCATCCAAATTAGTCCAAAAGAATCATTCAGAAAATCATATTATAGGTGACAAAAATCTTGGAGTACAAACCAAAAGAATATTGATAAATGCATAAGAACATGCAAATATGTCTTTCTTGGCCCAAATTTGAGCCTAAAATCTTTGTTTAAGCAAGGGAAGACAAGTAATGGATTGATGAAATGGAAAAATAACTTGATTAGATAGAGAATAATGAGACCTGGGAGCTTGTTCCAAGACCTAAAGACAAAAATGTGATTGGCACCAAGTGGGTATTCAAAAACAAGTTGAATGAAGATGGGCAAGTAGTAATAAATAAAGAAAGGTTAGTATGCAAAGGCTATGCACAAGTTAAAGGTATTGATTTTGAAGAAACTTTTGCTCTGTTACACAATTATAAGACAATAGGATGTTCTTGGCATTAGCTTGTTATAATAATTTTAAAGTCTATCAAATGGATGTTAAATTTACTTTTCTGAATGGGAATTTAGAAGAAGAAGTTTACATTGAACAACCAGAAGGATTCATATTATCAGATAATGAGGACTATGTATGTAATTAAGAAAGCTCTTTGTGGATTGAAATAAGCCCTAGAGCCTGGTACTCAATACTAGACAAGTATCTACAATAGCAAGGATTTAAGAAAGGAATTGCTGACAGTAATCTGTATATCAAAACTAAAGGTGAGAATCAATTGATTGTTGTTGTTTATGTTGATGAAATCATTTTGGAGGAAGTAAGGATAAGATGTGTAAATAATTTTTGAAGAAATGCAAAAATAATTTGAAATGTCCATGCTTGGTGAGTTGTCATTTTTTCTTGGATTACAAATTTCTCAATCTAAAAAAGGTATATTCATTTCACAAACAAAGTATATTAAGGAAATGCTAAAGAAGTTTAAAATGGAAGATTACAATCCAATAAGTACACCCATGATCCCAATCTATAAGTTGAGCAAGGATGGTGAATTTCCTAAAGCAAATCAAATTTTTAATACATCAATGATTGGAATTTTGTTATATATAATCCAAGTGGTAGGCATGTTAGCACGTTTTCAAGCAACACCAAAATAAAATCATGTGCAAATTGTCAAAAGAATACTTAAATATCTAAAAGGTGTGGTGGATTATGGACTGTGGTATCAAATAGGTGAAGATTTTTCTTAACAACATATATAGATTCAGATTGGGGCATTTGGTCAGTATAGATGATAAAAATTACAAGTGTAGGTTCTTTCTTTTTGGGCAACAGTTTAGTATCTTGGCTAAGTAAGAAACAAGCTTTTGTTTCTCTATCTACAACTGAGGCAAAATATATTGTTGCAGTATCATGTTACACATAAGTTCTCTGGATGAAACAAATATTGAAGGATGTCAAGGTAGAATTTGATTCTCCAATTTCTATACTCTATGACAATACTAGTGCAATAAATATCTCAAAGAATCATGTTATACATTCTAAAACAAAGCATATTCCCATTAAATATCATTTTCTAAGAGAGCAAGTTGTAAATCAGTAGGTTAAGCTAGAATACATTGCCACAAAAGAACAGATTACAGACATTTTTACAAAACCTCTTCTAAAGGAAGCTTTTGAATATCTTAGACAAAATTGGGAGTAGTATCCTTTTCAGTAGGTCATTAAATGGAAGTGTTAGTGTAAATCAACAGCACCCCTGGATGTTGATCAGACTTCTAGTTTGACATTTAGGACATCCAGTGTGATTGCACAACATTGAATCTTTTCCCCAAGTGTGGGACTTGTAAAAATGGGAAAAGAATCTCCAGTTAGAGGTTGGTTCCTCAACTCCTTTGATCAGGTGTATTACTTGCAAGTTACAGAGGTTTTAAACTCAAAATCCTACTCTAAATTCCAAGGGGACAGAGATAGAGAATGCAAAAAAAAAATTGAAACTAATACTAATAAGGTGATGCACCAAAGGAGTGGTGAGCATTTTTTGCTTCTACAGATTGACACAGATCAAAGAAATGCAAAAAACATCATGCACAAACTGATGAAATGTAATGAAATATTAGAAATGAATCAAACAACATAAGCAGAGGATTGAAATTCGTTCACAGATCTTGCATTGTCATTTCCAATATCATAATACATGCATTACAACATCCGGGAGGCGAGAAAACATGTTCTGATTTTGGAAGAGGTCCGATATTTCACAAAATCACTTTCCAGGTGAAAAAGGGGGCCTGCAATACATGAAAAATGTTCAACCCCAAAAATGAGCCAAATCTGGCTTTTACCATGCAAGAAACGACCCAGGAGAGAGAAACACGGGAAAACATGGGAGAGCTTCAACCACTGACCAAAAACACAATAAAATAGCATGGGCATCCTTACAGGTCCATTCCCTGACATTTTCCACCATCTTTATGCCTGGGGAGAATGCGAGCCATTCTTCATTAAAAATGGTGGTTGAAACATCTTTTCTCAGTACATTACCATGTGCCAAAGGCATTTTTCAATTTTATCTCTCTAAAATAATCAAAATACCAAAATGATCCTAAAATCTTGTAGAGAATTTCACCAGCTTTCTGTTGATATAAAGAACGTGAAAAACTGAGCTCTGGATCGAAAGTTATGATCGTTTGAAAATTTAGGGCAAAACAGGGCCAAAATGGATTGGCGGGCAAAAAATTTGAAATTTTCCCACTTTTTGCATTTGGGAAAATTTCCCAAAAATCTCCGTACCCGCTGATCCGGTGCCATGTGGCATGATTCCATTGGCCGCGGGCTCTTGATGCCTCATTTTCTATCGTTTTGGCCATTGGAAAATTTTCTAAAATTCTCGTCGGCCGATGACTTGAGGACATGTGGCAAGATGTGATTTGCCGCAGGCATTTCCTCTTGAATTTTCCGTCATTGTTTGACCATTTTTTTGACTTGGACACATGCAAAAACCCCATTGGTTATGGGATTTTCCTTTCCTTTTTCCCTACGGGCCTGTCCTGTATTTTTTCCGCCACCGGACACGTGGCAAGATTCCATTGGCTCACGTTTAGGGGCGGACTTTTCCTTTTGAAATTTCCTTCGTTTTGCTTTGGGAAAATTTCCAACTTTTCCCCACGTTCAAGCTCCGGTGCCACATGGCGGGATCCCATTGGGCACGGGCCCTGGGGGCAAACATCTCCTTTTGCGCTTACCTTTGGGAAAAATTCCCAATCTCCCCGCGCTCCGACGTTCCGACCCCCGAGGACATGTGGCGAGCTCTGACTGGTCGGCGGGGTGGCGGGCCAAAAAATTAACATTGCACCTTTACCGATCACTTTGCCAAATTTTCAATCTTTCCTCTCGCCATCTACCACTCCCTTGGCCTAAGGACACATGGCATGATGTGATTGGGCGCGGGCCTTTCCTGGAGATTTTTCCATGGTGCCAACACTTAGTCAAATTTTCTATTTTCTCCCCTTGGACACATGGCATGATCCCATTTCATTGGCGGGCCATCGGGGTGAAAAATCCCTTCTGAAACCTTGCCAAACACTTGGTAAAAATTCCAAGTTTACCTCGCCCTCCGCCACTCCCGAGGACACGTGGCAAGATATTACTGGTTGCGGGCCTTTCAGGGGAAAATTTCCCACAAAATCTCCCGAGCCATAACTTCAAAAATACATGGAGTTAGGAGGAAAACTTTACCTTTCTCGAAAGCTGAGAAAGAGCTCTATCCAATGGTTCCATTTCCAAAAGTTCTTGAGTTCCTAAAAAGCAAAAATTATAACTGAGGCACAAGGGAGGGAAGAATGAAGGGAGTTAGCCACAAAATGTGCAAGGGGAACATTTTGGATAACAATTTTGGCGACTCAGAGGGGTCATCTGCCTGCTGGATGAAGTTACCAGTTTCCTGAAACAATCCATTGGGCATGGAGTCATTAAATTCTCTGCTTGGTACCCCAACTGATTAGAACATTGCAAGGAGGGAGATGGAAGGTGGAACATCATCTGATTGGAGCAAGGCCTGCAAAACACATTTCCTGGAACAACAAGCTTGTGCCAAAGCACTTAGGGAAAGCAAAGATAAATTACAACAAAACAATGTGCATAAGCACTTGGAGGAATGAAAACCTAAGCTAATATGTACAAGGTGGAGAATTTCCTTCAGTAGCAATGCTTCAGATGGATTCCATTGACTGGAATCTAATTCTTCACCATCCAATGTAGACAATTGGAAGGCATTGTTGTCCTTACACTTTGTGACCATGTATGGGCTGCTCCAAATGGCATTAACTTTTGAATGCCTCCCCTGATTTTCTATCTACATCCCATTTTAACACTAAATCTCCAACTTGGAAAGATATATCCTTGGCCTTTCTATGAAAGGTCTTCTTGATCAAAGCTTGATACTTCTCCATTCTTGGGATGCTGATTTCGATTTCTTGGAGCTCCATCAATTCTGCATATCTAACCTCCATGGGCCCAAACTCCAACAACTCCAACTGTTTCATGAGTTCCAATGTTGGCAACTCAAGTGACATGGGCAAAATTGCCTCTCTTCCATAAACAAGCCTGAATGGAGAATTACCTGTAGATCTCTTGGGAGTTATCCTATCAGCCCATAAGGCTGATTTCAATTTGGTATGCCAAGACCTCTGATTTTCATCAAGAGTCCTCCTAATGATCCTTAACAAGTTCTTTTTGTAGATTCACTTGGCCATTACCCTAAGGATAATACTTTGAGAAAGTGCTTAGGTAGATCCCATTCTTGACAGCCCATTCAGTTACCTTGGACCCAATGAATGCCAATGCATTATCTGATATTATTGTAGCAGGTATGCCAAATCTGGTTGTTATTCCCTCATAGAAGTCCAGGATGCTAGATTCATTTGCTTCCTTGAGTGCTACTGCTTCAGTCCACTTGGTGAAGTAATATGTTGCTGTTAGAATCCATTTGTGTCCTTGGCTTGAATTTGGATTAATGACTCCAATGAATTCCAAACCCCATTGCATGAATGGTTGGTCAACTGAAATTGGATGCAATGGAAGGGCAGCTAGCCTCTCCTTACCCGTGAAGAATGCACAATTCTTGCACCTCTTGATCCATGCATAACAATCACTGAAAATCTTGGGCCAATAATAGCCAGCCCTCATGATCTTTAGAGCTGTCACTCTCGGTGCAAAATGACCACCAGCTGATCCACCATGGAACTCTTCCAACACCTTGTGAATCTGATTTGTACCAATGCATCTCAGCAGCACTCCATTCACATCCCTTTTGAACAAAACACCATCAACAAGGGCATATGGGACAGCCTGCAATCTGAAGTGTCTTCTTTTGGTCTTGTTCATCTCTGGAGGGCATAGACATATGCTTAGGAAGTGCATTATGTCTTGGGTCCAGCAAGGAGTGAGGACACCATTATTTTCCTCTTGAGTGCTTCCTTGCTCAAGGCTATCTTGCAACGCCAAAACAACCTCTTCCTCATTGCATGCTTCCTTGTGTTTGTTCAAGACCAGCTGCTCACACAATCCTTTTCCTCCGACCAACTTGGTGACTTTGATCTCAATATCATACTCCATGACACGAGCAATCTAGCTTGCTCTCTTTTCATTCAGATCTTTGTTGAGGAGGAAGTCCTTAACTCCCACGTGAGAAACCAACAATTGAACCTTGTTGTTGAAACTAGATGCTTGAATTTCTTCAAGCTCCCGACACGCAAGAACATGCTTCTCAATGAAAGAATATCTCACCTCATAGTCCTTCAAAGCTTTGGATCAAGAAAGCAATTGGCTGCTCATCATTGTCTTTGTTCTGCTGTACCAAAATTGCGTAAAATAGTATCATCACCCCCAAATGCATAGAGGATGAAATCCGGGTTAATGAGAGTTGGGGCTTGAGATATGGCTTCTTTTATTTCTTCAAAACTTTCCTTGCCTTCTACTGTCCATTTGAAAGCTATGCTTTTCTTTAACATCTTGGTGATAGGCTTGACTAGGGCTGCAAAATTTGGGAAAAACCTCCGAACGAAATTTATTCTCCCCAAGAAACTTTGAAGGGCCTTCTTATCGCTCAAAGAATGGTAGTGCTCTTATGGCTTCAACCCTTTCTGGATCAATTGCTAATCCTTCTTTGGAGACAATGTGGCCAAGGAGCTTTCCTTCATGGGCTAGAAAAATACACTTTTTAGGATTCAAGGATACTCCAAATCTTCTGCACCTTTGGAACACTTGTCTCAAATGAAAGAGATGGTCTGCTACATTTTTTGAAAAAATAGTGATATCATCAAGATATATCAGCACTACGTTGTTAATCAAATCCTTGAATGCCATGTCCATTGCTCTTTGGAAAGTATCTCTAGCGTTGGACAGCCCAAATGGCATTTTCTTGTATGCATAAGTTCCCCATTTGGTTATAAAGGTTGTCTTGAATTGATCCTCTTCTTTCACCATAATCGATTGTACCTAAATAGCCATCAAGTAATGAAAACCTCTCAGAACCGGCATCAATTTGTAAAATCTGCTCCATAGAAGGAAGTGGATAATGATCTTTGAGAGATGCTCTATTCAAATCTTTGAAGTCAACACACAATCTGATTTCCCCACTCTTCTTTCTAACTGGAACCAAGTTGGCCACCCAACTAGAATGCTTGATAGGGAATATGATTCTTGACTCTAGCAACTTATTCAATTCTTTTCTCATGAGAGGCTCCATGTGTGGATTGACTGGCCTTTGTTTTTGCCTGATGGGTTTAGTACTTGGATCCAATTCAATGGTGTGTTGAGCTAACTCGGGATTGAAACCTTTCAAATCTTCATAGCTCCAAGCAAACACATCAGGGAATTCTTGACAAAGCTATATGAACTCATACCTTTCTTGTTCAGTTGTCATCTTACCAATTTGGAGTGATTTGCCTTCTTCCACCGAGATGGACACTGAATCTTCTCCCTTGACTTGGATGTTTGCTTTCTCCTTCCTAAACTGATCATTAGGATTGAAAATGGACTCCAAAGTAATAAGTCCCTTTGGTAGTTTGTTGGTTTTCAGTTGTACCACTTGGTCACCATACTGCTGCTCCAACTTTTCCTAATTTTTAGATGAGAACTCAGCCTCTTCTTGCAAGACATGGATGATTTGTTGATCATTTTCAAACACTTGCTAACTTACATTGTTGTCCTAGCACTGAAGGCCTTACAATCACATGGATGTTTGGTTGTACCTTATCCTTTTGGATGCTTTCAACAATGTCAAAGGCTGCTCCAACTGCTGCAAGCCTGTCAGCAGCTTGGTTCTCTTTTCTAGGAATGGATTTGATGCCAAAGCCCTCAAAATCTTCAATGAGGTCCCACACCCTGTTTTTGTAGCACTTGAGTAGATCATTCTTGATAGCATGTTGTCCCTTAACTTGGTTGACAATCAACTCACTATCACCAAAGACTTGCAAGTTCTTTATTCCTCTCTTGATTGACTAATGCAATCCTTGTATCAAAGCTTCATATTCAGTAGTGTTATTAGAGCATGCAAACTGAAATCCAAAAGCTGAATAATACTTAACTCCTTGAGGTGAAACAAGTATAGCTCCCCCTCGGCCCCTTTTCTACTCCTTGATCCATCAAAAACAACCGCCATACCTCATTGTCATCCGGCTTGGTGATGTTATGGATAGGCTGATTTTCTTCATGCATGCAATAGACTCCTAGCTCGATTCTTCTATTTCTTGATAAGAATCAAAATCATGCGCTTACTTGCCCATTCATCAAGATTCAGATCTAGGATACTTCCAACCTTGGTGTCACCTTCATCAGTGCTTGGATAATCCTCTTGATCAAACACGAAAAATTGGTATTGATCGACTTGGAGTGTGAGGCTCAATGTGAAAGTTTGCAATAGGTTCAGATCTCGATTGTGGCCTTGGTTCCATATCTTGTTCGGACAACATGTGTGACCAATTAGCAGATAAGTAACCTCTAACCTTGGTGTGAAATCCTTGAGACATAGGGCAAAGAGTGGTGGAAGATCTATCACTGAGACATCTTGCAAAACAACAACATTGGGGCATGCATGCAAATAAGACTCAAGTTTTTTATCACTCCAACTATTGTTACTGTTGTCCCATCTAATTGCACTACCCCTTTGGATATGACTTCATATTAAATTCCCAACTGATCAGCTATTTGCTTGGGCATTATTGAACTACTTGCTTCGGAATCAATCATGTAGTTGTGTACTAATTTGTTTCCAATGATCAATGAAACATAGAATGGAGGGGGCTTCAACATCTTACCTTGCCATTCTCCATGATTCCCCTCAGGCTGGGCAGCATTTGTGACTACCTTCTCTTACATTTAGACCTGCTGATTTGAAGTTGACCAGTCCTTCATGGCAGCTTGTAATAAATCCCTTTGGCTTGGGATGGATAGTGATTCCCACATGGATATGTTTACATTTGTCTTCTTCATCTAATCAATGATGTTGAATGGAGATGAAGCATCTCTCTATTGTCCCTTGGCCTACACATTCATTCCTTGCACATGGGCAGCAACAACTGGCATTTGAGTTGGCCTAGGAGCTATTTTAGGCAGCCCTTGCGTGTTTGGAACTACATTTTGTTTGCCAATAATTTGTGGAGTGATAGAAGGTTGTGGATTACTTGGAGCCAATGGTTGTTCTTCACCCAAATTCCTCCTTTTTGACCTTGTGTTGGGATGCAACACTTTGGGAATAGCTTGATTCATGCCACAAAAATCTTTTTCCTACCATTTTACAAGTGTGGTATCATTTGGAGCTGATTGTTGCTGGAATGTTTCTTATTGTTGGTTATTTCCTTGACTCCCTTCACCCTCCACACCAGTAGTTGTCACCATTAATGCTTGATTTAAGGCACCAGTTGAAGCACATAGGATCGGTTGTGAGGTTCATTACATGGGAAACACCAATCATACTCTTGATCTATGTTGTTTTTTGCATCGGCACTATTGCTTTAGAGGCGAGATGTAACATCGGGATTATAGGGCTGAAATGGTCTATTGGCGTGGAGGTCTTGTTTGATTTTGATTTGCAACCTGGATTGGGGTTCTTTGAGGCTAGTATGGCTGCACTGTTAGCCGAGCTTGAGGTTGGAAAGAAGGTCTAAAACCTTGGGCTTCGCCTCTTGAGTGTAACCACTCATTGCCTAGATTTTGCAATTGCTTCATGACTTCTTGAAGTTCATTTGAGGCACTAGAAGATGAAGTAGAAGCTTCACTTCAATTTTGATTTCTAGGAGTGGGAATAGGAGCTAAAATAGCCACTTAACTAGTACTTGGGCTCTCTAAACTTGGATACAATGGCATTGGGGGCCTAGGAGCTAGTTTGTCACTTGAATCAAACAATTTTCAGCTCTAATGGCAATGCCATAAGCAACAGGATAGTTGTGCCTCCCATGGACTAAATTAACATAGAAATATCAGAATTTAAAGCTTTAAGGTAATATAGAAAAGCACCTTCTGTTGTTGGCCTTACTACCACTAGAATTCTCTCCCAAGTCATTTGAAATCTGAAGTTTAAGTCAGTCAGCTGCTCATTGGGAGCTCTCTTGATGGCCGCATCTTTGTTCCAAAAGGGACAAGTTATCTCCCTTCTCCCCAAACTGCTGAACCATTGCAAGACTCCAGTAGTTTGATGGCAAGATTTCCCTTTGAATGAAGATGCCAGCAGTTTGACGGCAACTTGCATCTCATTAATCTCATGGATTGCACAAATATTAGCAATATCCTTGACATGATCACCAGGAGTGGTTTGATTCTCTCCAGTAAAGTATGGAATGTTCTTCAATGCTGCAACTGGGATTAGATTTTGTGCATTGAGAGAAAGTGGGTGCACGCAAAGTGAAATTGACATAGGGGTTGTGTTGTGCCATTCGATTGGCCTTAGAACCCTTGTTGATTGAATGAAAGGCCTACAGTGGAGGAGTTGATAGAGTTCTTTGGGGGAGATGGAGACCTCGAATTCTCCTCCCTCTTTGCCTTCTTCTTGGAGATAACTGTAGATACTCAAACAACACTTCTTCTTCAACAACTCTTGACCTTGTGGTGATTCTTCTCATGAGTTTTTAGGTCTGCACTGCTAAAACCAGTTGATTCTTCTTCCTTGGAGTCACCAGATGTGCAATTTAGGGCTCTTTTAAGCAAGAAACTTGCAACAAATGCACATAAATTTGTTGCAATGAAGATGAAGACCTCTAAGGTCTCACTGGGCATGCCAAAACTATTGGTGCAAATCAGCAGCACCCTTGGATGTTGATCAGACTTCTAGTTTGACATTTAGGACATCCAGTGTGATTGCACAACATTGAATATTTTCCCCAACTATGGGACTTGTAAAAATGGGAAAAGAATCTCCAAGTTAGAGGCTAGTTCATCAACTCCTCTGATCAAGTGTATTACTTGCAAGTTACAGAAGTTTAAAACTCAAAATCCTACTCTAAATTCCAAGGGGACAGAGATAGAGAATGCAAAAAAAAAAACTGAAACTAATACTAATAAAGTGATGCACCAAAGGATTGGTGAGAATTTTTGCTTACAGATTGACACAGATCATAGAAATGCAACAAAACATCATGCACAAACTGATGAAATGTAATGAAAGATCAAAAATGAAGCAAACAACATAAGCAGAGGATTGAAACTCATTCACAGAGCTTGCATTGTCATTTCCAATATCAGAATACATGCATTACAACATCTGGGAGGTAGAAAACATGTTACAATCTTGGAAGAGGTCTGATATTCCACAAAATCACTTTCCAGGTGAAAAAGGGAGCCTGTAATACATGAAAAATGTTCAACCCCAAAAATGAGCAAAATCGGCTTTTACCATGCAAGAAATGACCCCAGGAGAGAGAAACGTGGGAAAATGTGGGAGAGCTTCAACCACCAACCAAAAATGCAATAAAACAACATGGGCATCCTTACAGGTCCATTCCCTAACATTTTCCACCATGCTGGGGGAGAATGCAAGCCATTCTTCATTAAAAATGGTGGTTGAAACATCATTTTTGTTCATTACCACGTGCCAAAGGCGTTTTTCAATTTTCTCTCTCCAAAATCCATCAAAATACAAAAATGAGCCCGGAATCTTGTAGATAATTTCACCAGATTTTTGTTTATATAAAGAACATGAAAATCTGAGCTCTAGATCGAAAGTTATGATCGTTTGAAAATTTAGGGCAAAATAGGGCCAAAACGGATTGGCGGGTAAAAAATTTGAAATTTTCCCACTTTTTGCATTTGGGAAAATTTCCCAAAAATCTCCGCGCCCGCCGATCCGGTGCCACGTGGCATAATTCCATTAGCTGCGGGCTCTTGATGCATCATTTTCCATCATTTTGGCCATTGGAAAATTTTCCAAAAATTCTCGTCGGGCCGATGACTTGAGGACACGTGGCAAGATGTGATTCGCCACGGGCATTTCCTCTTAAATTTTCCATCATTGTTTGACCATTTTTCTGACTTGGACATGTGGCAAAACCCCATTGGTTACAGGATTTTCCTTTCCTTTTTCTTTGCGGGCATGTCTGTATTTTTGCCACCATAGGAAACATGGTAAGAGTCCATTGGCTCGCGTTTGGGGGTGGACTTTTCCTTTGAAATTTCCTTCATTTTGCTTTGGGAAAATTTCCAACTTTTCCCCTGCGTTCGAAGCTCCGGTGCCACATGGTAGGCTCCCATTGGGTGCGGGCCTGGGGAAAACATCTCCTTTTGTACTTACCTTTGGGAAAAATTCCCAATCTCCCCCGCGCTCCAACATTCCAACCCCCTAGGACACGTGGCGAGCTCGAGTCGGCGGGCGGCGGGCCAAAAATTAACATTGTGCGTTTGCAATCACTTTGCCAAATTTTCAATCTTTCCTCCACCGTCCACCACTCCCTTGGCCTAAGGACACGTGGCATGATGTGATTGGGCGCGGGCCTTTCCTGGAGATTTTTCCATGGCGCCAACACTTAGTCAAATTTTCTATTTTCTCCCCCTTGGACACGTGGCACGATCCCATTCGCTGGTGGGCCATCGGGGAGAAAAATCCCTTCTGAAACCTTGCCAAACACTTGGTAAAAATTCCAAGTTTACCTCTACCCTCCGCCACTCCCGAGGACATGTGGCAAGATATTACTGGCTGCAGGCCTTTCAGGGGAAAATTTCCCACAAAATCTCCGCCGAGCCATAACTTCAAAAATACATGGAGTTAGGAGGAAAAATTTACCTTTTTGGAAAGCTGAGAAAGAGCTCTATCCAATGGTGTCATTTCCAAAAGGTCTTGAGTGCTGAAAAGAAAAAAATTATAACTGAGGCACAAGGGAGGGAAGAATGAAGGGAGTTAGCCACAAAATGTGCAAGGGGAACATTTTGGATAACAGGAAGCAAGCTCCCAAAGGAGAATTAGGGATTTTTTTAATAGGAGATGATAATATTTTTCCCTGGAGATGGAAAATAAGATCACCTATTCCCATTAAATATCATTTTCTAAGAGAGCAATTTGTAAATCAGAGGTTAAGCTAGAATAAATTTTGATAAAAAAATAGATTCTTTGACATTTTTACGAAACCTCTTCTAAATGAAGCTTTTTAATATCTCGACAAAAATTGGGAGTAGTATCCTTTTCAACATGTCATTAAATGGAAGAATATTATCAGGGGGAGAGTTTGTTGTGATTTTTCCTTTTCCATTTATGTCAAAGGGGGAGAATTGAAAGACAGGAGAAGTCATACATCAAGGGGGATAAATAGGAGAGTCAAATCCGGGGAGAAAAAGAAGAAGTAATACAATCAAGGGGAGAAATTGATCGAGATAGAAGATTCTCGCAAGATGGTTGGTTACCATCAATGACAAAGGGGGAGATTGTTGGAAATATTGTCATTGATGTCAAAGGAATACTTATAAGTATATCTTAAGTTAGAAATATTGACATTTATGCTTAGAAATGTGTTTCTCTTATGAAAAAAATGTTTTAGTTTGAATTTTGCATGCCACGCACATGAGTAAATGTTTTTGTAGTGTTCCACGGGTTTTGAAGTATTCTATGGGTTATGTAGTGTCTACGTGGGTATGTGTAGTGCTTTGCAGGTTGTGAAGTGTTCCCACAAGTGGTTGTAGTTCTTTGTGGGTATGTGTAGTGCTTCACGGCTTGTATTAGTACTTGCAAGTTAAAGGACAGATCGAAATATTTTGGTTTGTTTGAAATATTGTTATGCAATGAAGAAAAATCAAAAAAATTATCATAAGATATGATACAAAGGAGGATAGTCGTGTGCAACAAAGAGAAATGTCCGAATGTACACATTTATCCATGATAGTCATATAATGTCATGGGACCAAGAGAAAACATGGGATGTTTTGCTGGAGTCTTTGAAAATTTGAAATTTTCTAAAAGGAATTTGACTCATGAAAAGTCATGTTTGTTCATGAAATGAACATGGTATATAAGTGGATTCAATTGTGAATTCATAGTGCGCTCACAAGTATGATGATGCCATTTTGAAAAGAAAAGGAAGAGAGTGACAAGAGAGAAGCGGTTAATGAAGACATATCAAGAGGATTAGAGAAGAAAGAGGAAGATAAAATTCAAGCAGATTAGAATGTCAAGTTGTTGAAGAATATTGAAGAGCAAGAAGTGCATAAGAAAAGTATCAAGCGTGGGTATACGAAATAGAAGGAAGAAGCAAAGAGATATCTATATGCCATCATCGATTAAAGAAGAAACTACAGTGGGTGGATCTTTTTGATTGTTGATTTGGTGCTCGACATTGGGGATTGGTGTCTCTAATGAGTTAGTGCTCAAAAATCTTGTTGAGTTGGTGCTCATCCTTGGGGATTGGTGTCTCTAGTGAGTTGGTGCTCATAAATCTTAATGATTTGGTGCTCAGCCTTGGGGATTGGTGTCTCCACTGAATTGATTCTCACAAATAATAGTTGAGTCGATGCTCGATATTAGGTATTTTTGTCTCAGTTAGGTTGGTGCCTACAAACATTTGTAAAATAATTAATTTTGTGGTTAGATTTGGATAGTAGCTCTAAGCAGTCTTTTCTCTATGGTTTTTCTCTCAAAAGGGTTTCCACATAAATATTGTGTTGTGCAACTATTTTATGTTGAGTAATTATTGTAGATTGTGAATGTTAAAGTTTAAAATTATTAAAGTGGATAATATTGATTCACCCCCTCTTAGTACAAGTGTGTTTTCTACAATACTACCTTGGGAACTATTGAGATGAACTTTTAGGATGTTCATGAGGTTCCATTTTGAAGGGAATACTTTTGAGTTGTGTGGGATGAAGGAAAAAGCTCCACAATTGTTGTGTTCTCATCAAATGTAGAATATCCTCGAGAAGGGTTCGGATGAGTTTGTGGCACAACTATTTTCACTAAAAACTCAACCATCAAAAGGTCATATGCCATCATTTCTATAAGTAATTATTAATGAAAACTAAATTAATTTTTGGGATATTCCAAAAGCGTTACACCCCAAAACAGATAATGATCATGTTATTTAGCCAAGATCTTAGGGATCTAACCACCCAATATTTGATGTTATCGACTATTCTCTACAAAAGAGTGAGATTAAAAAATGGTATAAGAGATGCTAGAAGTAGGTATTATTAGTTAGATTTCTTACTCTTCTCTAGTGGTGGTGGTATAAAAGAAGGATGGAGGTTCATGCATGTGTCCAAACTATGTGGAGCTCAAAAATTCACGTAGAAAAAGATAAGTTTCCTATTCTTGTCATTGAGGATTTACTAGATGAGGTACGTGGTATTTTTATTTAAAATAATTTGATTTTTAATTAAGATATCATCAAATCAGAATCGTTAATAAAGATATTCCTAAAATAACATTTAGGACACATGAGGGCCACTATGAATTTCTAGTAATGCCTTTTGGCCTTATAAATGCATCTTCTACATCCTAGAGTTTAATGAATTCAATCTTCATCCATTTTTATGAATAAAATTCCTAGTATTATTTGATGATATTTTAACCTCTAGAATACATGGAAGGAACACTTACATCATGTCAATAAGGTTCTAAAAATTCTTAAACAACAACCATTTATTTCAAGCCCTCCAAGTGTGCCTTTGGAGTCATAAAGGTATAATACTCAAGTCATATCATTTGTCATAAAGGTGTAAAAGAGAATCATCACAAGATCTAGGCCATGATTGATCCAAAAATGGATCTGTAAATACCCAATTCTATGTATTCTCCATTTTAGGTGCTTTCCTACAGGTTCTCAATTGTTTCTTTCTTCATAAGATGGTCTAGTCAAGTTGGGGGTGATCTGGACACCTTCGAATGGCATTTTGGGCCATTATTGTTTTTTTTGGGGATTCCTCAGTTGACGATCACGCAACCACCCTAACAGTGATGTAATCGTCACTCTGTGCAGAGTGGCGGTTGTGTAACCATCGATCTGCTTTAAGCATCAGTCCTATGGGAGATGGTTCCAGAATTAGGGATCTCAATAGTTGCAAATGTTTTAGCTTCCTACACGATTTGATTCGCCTTTCCATGCATACCTGAGTGGAGTAACTATAAATACAAGGTTTTATAAGCATTCAAACAAGTGATTTTGGTTGAATTCTATTGTGAGAAAAGTTAGAGAAGTTGGAATTCTTTTTTGTTTGTTCATTTAGGAGGAGTTCTTCATTTGTTGAGAAATTGTGAGCAAGTAGATATAATTAGAGGGAGTGTTAATCCTTCTTAAAGGCCAATTATTGGCAGTAAGTTGTATTATTGGAGAATTACATAGTGAAGGGAGTAAATTTTCTCACCCATTGGATTTTTCCCACATTAGGTTTCTCCAGGATAAACCTTGTCTCCTTGTCTCTTTTCTCAGTTTTACAAGTATAATTGTGGTTTATTATTGCACATTATATTGGTTAACAAAGAACTTAACATATTTCATTCATCTTTCACGAGCATAGTGATCTATTTGTTATTAGAATTCAATAGTTTATGGATCATATCGTATCGAGAAGTTAATATTTAATTTTTTTTGTGATTAACTTGTGTTGAGATTGCAGTAAATGCCCCTTGCCTTGAAAGGGAAAAGAAAACAATGAAGGTAGCCTTATTCCTTTTGAAGAAAATATTTCTACAAGGAAGTGGAAGCAAGGAATTCAGGAGATGGCTCATAGAGAAGATGCAAATGATAATAGTGAAGAGAATTTCTATAAGTTGGAGGAAAATGTGGTATGTCCAAAGATGTGGGCGTGATTTCCTTGTCCATGGGAAATTGGAATTCTTCATGGGACTACTCATGGAGAAACTTGGTGTTCCAAATGAAACACTGAAAGACCGTGAAGAAGAGGTTTATGAAGAAGAGTCATCCCATGCCATTACCACACCTCCTCCATTCAAAGCAGAGGCCAAGATAGAAATTCAACCTTATGATGGAGACGTGAATGTTGAGAAGTTAGACCATTGGCTAGCTTAACTGGAGTTATATTTCAATTTACATCAAATTAATGAAAGTCGATTGATTTCCTTTTCTCGGTTAAAATTGACCAAACATGCTTTAACTTGGTTTGAAATTTATGTTCATACATTGGTTGTTAAGAATCTTCCTCTAATTACTAAGTGGGATGTTATTAAGAATCTAATCAAAAAGTAGTTTTATCATGTTTTTATGAGGAAGAGAGGTCCATTTATCGCGTATCTCAAGTAGAAACAAGACTAGAATGTGCAAGCGTATACCACACAAGATGACATGAAATTATGCATGGAAAATGTTAGATGAAATGTTTGGACAACAAGATGACATGAGATCGCAAGAGTTGGGGAAAAACTACTAGGATTAAATCCTAGTGACTTTGAAAACCTATAGGCATTCTTCTCAAATTTCGTCCACACTAGATTGTTGTTAAAGGAATGTAAAGTGGAGAATAAATATTCCCAGTTGATCTTGTCGATTCTCTCTAAGTTAGGTCCCAAATACTCCATCTTCGTGTCAACTTTTCACGCTATGAAAGCCGCTCATGAAGTGCTTGGAATATGCCCTCATTTGATAGTTTTTGTCCCAACTCATTGAGAACAGGACAAAATCATTCAAATGGGGTCTCTCAAGTCCAAGTCACATGCCCTTGTAACAAGTAATGGTAAGGGAAAGAAGACTAAAAAGAAGAAAGAGAAAAAGGACCAACCTAAGAAGGAAACCAAGACCAACCAAGCCAAACCCAAACCTAACACAAATGCTTTGAATTGAGCCTAAAGTGAAGAAAGAAAAGTGTAAGTGTTCCTATTGCAAGAAGATTGGTCATGAAGAGCATCAATGTATGAGAAAACAAATTGATCACCTTACTCATTTACTTGAGAAAAATCATATAGGTGTTCTGAGTCTATTAAACAAAATTCTCTAAAATGAGTCTTCCACTACAAGAGAGTATAATTCGATAAGAAGAAAGGAAAGGCCCTTGTAGCTTGAGTTGCTCCTTCATTGACATGGATTATAGATTTCGGTGCCTCGCACCACATGGATTATTTGCATGTTGAGTTCTCTAACATCAAACCTTTTGGCATGTCCCAAATCACGTTGGGTGATGACACAATAGTGTCAGTTGCCGGTAGTGGATTGATAGAGATGGATGGGGGAACATTTAACCAAGTGTTGAGTGTTCTTGATCTCTCTACCAATATCCTACCGATTTACCAAATCACTCACCTTGGTGAAGGAATGCAAGAGGAATTTGGGCCTAATTCGATGATTATTCGTGAGCTTCACATTGACACTACAATGGTTGAGGGAAAGGTGGACCACCATTCACAATTGTATACCTTTTCCCACTTTACTTCTAATATGATGCCCACTAACTTTCTCACTCATATAGATGAGGTTAGTAAGCTATGACATGAGCATTTCGGGCATCTAAATTTTTTTACCTTGAACAATTGAGCCAAAACAAAATGGTCAATGGGTTACCCCGCATCATATTTTCTAAGGGTCTTTGTGAGGGTTGTGCCCTTGGGAAGCACCCTAAAAAGAGTTTTGAAAAAGGAAAATCTTGGAGAGCTACTTGTTTTTTGGATCATGTTCATAGTGACATCTCTGGCCCGTTTTCGTCTCCTTCGTTTACTAGAGCTCTTTATATACTTACCTTCATTGATGACTATTCGCGATATACTTAGGTATATTTTCTTATGCTTAAGTCTCAAGTATTTGAACACTCTCGATCCGACTTTAAGGCTCTTGTTGAGAAATAAACAAAATAGTCTATCAAGGTTATCCGAATTGACAATGGAGGCAAGTATGTGAGCAATAGGTTCGAGGATTTCTATACTTCAAGGGATTGCTTTACAACATATAATTGCTTACAACCCTTTACAAAATGGAGTTGTGGAAAGAAAGAACCAAACACTTAAGGAGATGGCCACTTGTATGGTTCACTCAAAGTCCCTTCCTCCACAATATTGGGCCGAAGTAGTGAATTATGCTTGTTACATTCAGAATCATGTTCCACACAAGGCAATAAGAGGGATGACACCCTTTGAAAATTAGTTTGGATGCAAGCCTTGATGTTGAGAACTTTTGAGTCTTTGAATCCAAGGTTATGGCTCAGATTCCAAGAAGAAACGCAAGGATTTGGAACCATAATCCAAACCTTGTATCTTTGTCAGGTATCTTGATGGCGTGAAGGGATATCAATTGTTGAATCCTACTACTCATGAGATTTATATCGAGAGAAGTGTGAAATTTGATGAGTCTTCTTCAACTTCTACTTCTCTACCTTATGAGGTTCTTATGCTTTCTGATTTTGAATCCGAATCTTTGGATGATGATGTTGTTGAGCATGCCCCTCCTCCTCTTGATCCTCCTTTGCCTCTTGACCCTCATGCTTGAGTATTTTGATTCTGATGGTAGTGTTGAGTGGAACCTTGTTCCTTCTCACTCGAGTGAAGAATCTTCCAACTTTGAGCCTGATCCTCCTGGTCCTCGTTGGGCTAGGAAAACTTTGCAGAGTGTTGGAGAGTGGATGGGAGATCCTTTGGACAGAGGCATACTCGCTTAGATTTCATTAGACCTCACTCCTTCGCCTCTTCTTCCGACCCTTAGTATTTTTGGGAGGCTTCTGGTATTCATGAGTGGGATTCTGCCATGGATGAGGAGTATTCCTCACTCATGAAGAACGATACTTGGGATCTTACCCCTCTTCCAAAATGAAGAAAAAGATTTCGGTATAAGTGGGTGTTGCGAAATAAGTATAGAGAAGATGTAGACGTCAAAAAGTTTAAAGCACAACTAGTAGCTAAGGGTTTCTCCCAAGTTGGTGGGGTTGATTACATAGAAACCTTTTCCTACCGCGAAGATGAATTTTATTCGATTGACCCTCACCACACCTTTGTGGCTAACAAATGGAAAGTCTATCGATGGACGTTAAGAGTTTCCTCCTTCATTGTGACTTAGAGGAAAAGATCTACATGGAGTAACCTCCATGTTATGTCCATGATCCCTCCCGTGTTTGTAAGTTAAATAAGTCTCTCTATGGTCTTAAACAAGCCCCTCGAGATTAGTATGCCAAGATGGAATCCTTTCTACTTACATCAGGGTTCACTCAGTGTCACTCTGACCCAAATGTTTACATTATGTGGTAAGATAACTCAATACTCATCCTTGTTAAGTATGTTGATGTCTTTTTGATCATAGACATCTCTTCCTTTATCATCTTTGTGAAGATTTATTTATCGAAAAAGTTTTCCATGACTAACTTAGGATTGCTTCATTACTTTCTTGGGATTCAGATTTCACAATCTGACTCGGGTATTGTAATTTCGCAGCCTAAGTACTCCCTTGACTTTCTTTCTCGGTTTCATATGTCCGATTGTAAGCCTTCTCGTACTTCTTTCCTTTCTAGGGTTAAGTTGGTTTCGATTGCTCTACTCCCTTGGTTGATGGTACTGTATGATGGAAAAGTGACATGCGAGCATGGGAATCTACAAGTACCTCTTCCTCGTACCCGACCTCCCAAGGTCATGCCAAGACAGCCGGTGAATGTTGAATATGAATGGATACAGACAAGCTAATTGGGTAATCTTATATCCTCAATACACAATAATGGAATCTGCGAATCTAAGGCAAAGAAGGCCCTCCTAACCTAAATTGGTGTAATGGATCGTTCGGATATAATAGTTGTTCGGAGGCTCCAATCAATGTCGAGCTCTGCCGAGATCCTATTTCTTGGTTGTTGGATACGTGGGAAGTGACTTGTGGGAGCTTCAGTATATATCTCCAAACAAGGTCATGAAAATGGTGGTAGGAGGCTTAGTGGATTTGTAGTGAACTATGGGTGGTTTTCTGGTCTAGCCCAGAAAATATTAGATTGATTGGCTTCTATATTTAATACGGAGAACTGCGTGATGATATCTGGCAGGAGTGGTGAGGATCTAAATACCAGTGTTCGTAAACTAGTGTTAATGCTTAACCGATTTGCAGCCCGTTGGGTTATGGGACTTGGGGATCACAACCGTGAGTTCATGGTTCTTTGTGGACCTATTATGGTCATGTGAAGAAGTAATCCCTTCTTCCAACTATCCAAGTAATCATACGCCTTTTCAACCTCTATGTTTTGAACTAGAAGTTGTATAATTTTCTCATAATACCTAATAGGTGTTCTAGCAACTTGAATGCGTAAGCTAGTATCTATGTCAACGAGGAGGTCTCCTGCATCAGGTTGTGGAACTAAAGGATCGCAACCAAATACTTGTTCTCTTTCGAATCCTTGTATGGTCATTCAGATATTTTATCAAGGTAGTCTATAGTTAGGATGATTTGACCAAAATGTGTATGCCTTGTCGTCTTCGATATTTAACCCTCCCAGTTGCTCACTAATTTCTTGTAAGTTTGTCGTTGCTCGAAAGACTTGTATCCTAAGGTCTTGATCTATATCAACTAATGTCATGGGTAGATTTGGTTGAGGCACTATTGGTTCAAATATATATTCTCTAGGCTCTCTAGGTCCTGTGATTGTCATACAAAGTGTTTCAACTTTTAACTAAAATTAATAAACTGATTACAAAAGATGTATTTACACTATGCAAGCATTCTTCTATTTTTGTATTTTCGATGACGTATTTTAACGAAATTAAAGAGCAGCTACTCTAGTATATTTAGAAAAAGGGACAACTAATCTAGTAACAGAATAAAAACAAACAAAGTAGCCTGGTGTGGCTATTTGCCTGTGCAGTTGTGATTTTATCCTAAATATCTAAGCAATTAATTATTTTGAATTGAAAGACTCTCGATCCTACCTCAGAAGTGAGGAATGAATCACAGTTTCTCAGAAACTATCAATCCCCATAGCTTCCCTAGCGATATCGAGAGTGAACTTTTAACTGAAATAAAATAATTCACTACTCTATTTGATACGTTGTAACTAGAACTTTGATAGCTCAAACCTGGCATTTATAGAATAGTGGTAAATCCAGTTGTGTGTGATTTCGTCCCCTCAGTGTGATCTCCTCGTTCCTTCGTGTTCTCGTGAATCCAGAAAAGTGTGTATATGATAGTATTAACAGAATATGGTATTCGAACAATGGCAGCTTTGGATATAGACCAGAATACAATGCGAGTAGGAGAGGGATAACGCAAGTGAACAAAGCTTGACTATGCAATTCCTAGTGGGATTTATTGCGGGAATACAACACAAGTGTACCGAGAGTTTTAGAATCTATCCTTGTGACAAAACAAAACCTGTAACTTTAATGGATTCTAATCTAGAAATGAAACTATTCTATGCTAAGCTGACTTACATGGCACAACAATGAAGCAAGACTGAAACAAGAAGATCGAATGACCTCTAAAAGACCAACAATGGAGGCAAAACATGAAACTGATAGAATTCTAAGCAATAAATTCAAAGACTGAATAATATAATTGAGAAGGTGAGGGGCCATTTGTTTGAAAACAAGTTGGCTATTTATAGCCAATGCATTTACCAGAGGGTAACTCCCAATTGAACTCCTTTCCAATAAATAAAGGGAAAACACTATTACCAGGGAACCAAAAACATTAATGCAAGCCAAAGTGGTTGAAGAAAGCGGGTGAAATTGAAGATTTATGTTTGACGCGATCGTCGGAAGAATCTAGAAAACGCGTATAGGACCGCCGCCACTGTGCGGGCGGTGGTTCAGAGATCGCCACCTGTCCGGGCAGTGGTCACGAGACCACCACCTAGTCGGGGCGGTGATTTTGTCATGAAGACCAAAATGCAAGGAAAAAGGGGGCAGAGGGAAAAACAAAGCATGCGGAGGCCGAGCGGGGCATGTGGGATATAAACGTATACTTGGCGAGATTTTTTGGATTCCGAACACCTTGCAAGGAGACCTGTATCATCATTGGGGTATGTGTAACATCATTTTGGCGGTGCAGTACCCTACAATTTCGAGTACATATAGTACCCTCTATCGATAGTTGGTGGGGAGATTGATTTACCTTATTCACACGCATTTGGATTTATCGTATGTTGTTGGGATCATGTCCATATTCATGTAGGAGCCACATGAGTTGCATTGGAAAGAACAAAAAAGTGGATCCTTCACTATGTTCGTGGCACTTACACATATGACATCCACTATTTAGGAGGAGTAGTGTAGTGCCCACTTCCCTTTGACTTTTAGATATTGATTTTGATATTATTGATCATATTATGCACACTATTATGTTTTGTTTTAGTATGATGGTTAGATGTTAGATCATGGATTAATATTGATCTGGATTCAGTTATTATGCTTGATGATTACTAGAGACATTTTCTATATGTGGTTGATGATATACTGTTTGACATGGACATATTATAGATGTTGATTTGGACTTATGATATTGGATATTTTGAGTAGATCTGGTATGGTAGATTTTGATGATGATATAGTTGATTTATTTAATTAAAAATGATAATGTTGAATTATTGATGTTGTTGTGATCTATGTGCTTGGATGATTTTGAGATATTTTTTATATCATTTTGGATGTTCTGATATGACCGCGAGGTCGAAGGAGGTATTTACATTTTGCAGGTTAAAAAAATTATCACAACAATGTCGAGGGACTAGAGACTAACCATATTAAAATTCGGGTGAATTCAACAAGGTCACCATGACAACTGTGTTATGAGTTTGTGTGTTGTGTTATGTTAGGAATTCCCATGGGGGGATTTCCATTATATGTGACCATGGGATAAGTGTTTTATTTATGTGTTCCTTTTTTATTATTGTTGTATGTACTTTATTTGTAATGTGTTCCTTCTTTTAATTAATTTAAATGTGGTAGATTAATGTGATAGTCATATAGTTAAATTTTATTTAAATTAAATTGGGATGTGGAATGTAATTAATAAAGTTGTTGTCTTAGATATTAATGTTGGAAGAGTGTGTAAGTTAATGTTGAAAGGATGTGTAAGAAACATGTAAGAGTATGTAAGGCAGATTTTGGAAGGTCTAACACTCCATCTTTTATGGAATTCAAATTTGACCTTAGAGGCCAAATTTGGAGGCTTGTGGGACAAGTTAAACTTGTCCCACACCTCTTAAAATGATCCACCAACCATGCCTATGGTTTGGAGGTTAAATGTAGGCATTTATAATGCATTTTGAAGTGACAATATGTAAGTTTTAATTGCACTTCCCTTACATGTTTTTAATTTGGTCCTTTTGGAGTATGGGCATTTTTGGAGTATGTAAGTGATTTTTTCATTTTTATTTATTGTGATTTGGTGAAGGATGTTGACTTTCCTCTTGGGGTTGAGGAAGAATGATGTGGCATCCCACATGGATCCACATCATCCTCTTCTCTTCCCTCTCCTATAAAAGTGAAACTCCTTACTTGTTTATGGTTGTTAAAACTTTGTTATTTCCTCTTGGGGGCACATTTTTTTGGTTGTTGTTTTGGAGCTTGTTGTGGAGGAAGCTTGGAGTCTTTTTGCATGCTTATACCTTGTTGGTTTTGGACTGCACTTTGGCATCTTGGAAAGCTTGTGAGCTTGGAACAAACTTCAGTATGGAGAGGTAGGATCTTGAGTTGTGTTTTAATTATTTTTCCTTCTCTTACATGCATGCTTGAATGGTGTTTGTGTTTGCATTCTTGGCTGGTTGGGTAGAATGCTTAGGGCATGGTGTAGGAGAAGGCTATGGGGATTTCATATGGGGGCATAAGGGATTGCCAATGGCACAATTTTATTGTGGAGGGAGTTTTGGTTTGGGATCCACCTTGGAAAAGAAACGCTTGCATTTCTTACTATGGGGGCATAAGGGATAAACTTGGGGGTATAAGGAGGGGTTGGGAGATATAAGGTTTATGGGGTTGATATGATTATTGGCGGTATGCATTTTGGTGGATGCCCAATTCCAAATTGGGAGGCATAAGGAGTTCCCCATAGTTCTTACTCTTGTTGGCTTGCTTGATCAAGCCTATGTGTTGTATGAATTGTTTCAAATGCAGTTGGGAACTGTTGTATTATTTTGAATTGTGCATTTTGTTGATTGTATGCAATGTGAATGTTGCTTGTATGTGATAGAAGCCTTTGTTGCCATGTGTTGATATTCATGCTCCATTTCAATATGGTTGGGGCTCGGGGGCCAATGGGGAAGGATGGATTCTCCTTTCTCATTGGATGTCTTGGTTGGGTGGAGAGCATTGCCTTTCCCCCTTCCTTGTTGTGATCAAAGTTGCAAAGAAGAAGAAACAAGCATGCTGTTGTTTGGAGAAAGAATTTCACAGTTTGACAGTCATTTCCCTTTGAGTAATTCAATATAACTTTTCCCACTTTGAGTGGATGAATGTATAAATGTTGTAATGTGAAGCATTGCATTATTAATGTATGTTGTAATTGAATTGAGAAATGCACAAGAAGAATTATACTTCTCTGTTTTGCTTTGGAAAGAAAATGTGAATGATGTTTCATACTTTGTATTTTGCAATTTGAAACCAATTCAAATTGGAAAAGTGACAAGTTGTAAAAGTGTTATGGAATTATGAATAGAAGATTGAAGTAGTTTTCAAAATTGGATTGTATATTGGAATTGTTTTGCTGTCCAAGAATGATATCTTTGTTTTGAAAAGGAATAAAAAAGCATGTTGTTATTGTATGTATGTCGTGTAGTAAAATTGTATTGATGATCAATGAAGGATTGCATTCCTTTCTCAAAAGTGTTTTACCTTGTTCATATGCTATCTTCTCCATTGGAAATCTGAGTTTTACTTGCAATGGAAACCTCTGTTTGGAATGTTGAAAGAAGAATGCATATGGAATGAAAGTCAATGTTATTTTCCTTGCAAAATGTATATTAAAACTGAAATCAGAAATGTAGTTTCATTTAGAATTAGATGGATGATTTAATAAGCAATGTATTTGACTAAGTTAGGAATCATATGCACATTTAAATGACAAAATGGAGATTTCAATTTAAAGAAATAGTTCATTATAATATACTTCATCCTGGCAATTCACATTTTAATAAAAATGAACAGTTCATACTTGCACTAAACAATAAGTTATGAAACATTGAAAATTAGACTTAGTACTACCTAAGGAACTCAAATTCACTATAACAGTCAAGAATGAATCTCCAAAACTTAATGAATTTCAATTCGGAGCTTGCACAATCATTTTTCCGTCTATTACCGAGAAAAATGCAACCTTGAATAGATTGGATAAATTGACTTCCCTAAAACACTCTAAACCCTCCCTAGACTGATCCTCCATGTCTATTTGACATGTTGAGCGAAGGAGGAGTTCTAATTTTATCAAAATTATAAGTTGGAAATTGCCAGTTTGCCAAATAAAGGCCTGCAGATCGTTTTTACAAAATTGACCCTTAAAACTTCATCAAAAAGTAAATTTTATGTTTCTTGTGCAAAGAGGGCTTCAAGATCTTTCCAGAAAAGTCCTCGTTTGCCCAAAATTGAGCTTTCTAGCTCAAGTTATGACACTTTGAAGTTTTTGTGCCTTGGCGGGAAAATTTGGGAAAATTTTCCCTAATGGAGCCCGCAACCCAAAAATTTCCCATCAAAATTGCCTTAGAAATTTTTTTGAAATTTTGGGCTCGGGAAAATTTTCACTTTTCCTCCACCGTCCCGCAACTAATCAAAGGCTGTCACGTGTCCTCTAGGGGCTGAGGTGGAGGCACGGATGAATTTTACCCCTTTAACTTTTTGAAATTTTTTGGAAAATTTTCACTTTTCCCTCCGCCGGCCCGCAGCTAATCAGAGGGTGCCATGTGTCCCCTTATGGCTACGACAGAGGTGTGGGTTCATTTAAACCCTTAGCTTTTATAAATTTTTTTGGAAAAAATTATGTTTTGGCCCCTGTCGGCTGCATGCCAACGATAGCGTGCCACATGGCACCTTGGGGTGGAAGCGGGAGGGCAGACCTTCTTTCTCCCTTTTGTTTTGTGTTTGGGCTTTGGAAATTTTCCAATTTTCCTTCCACTGCCCTGCAAATCTGCTTCCCCTTTTCTCCTTTGTCTTCCGCGGGTGTGCGGACCCGCACGCCCTTTTGTCTTTTTTTTTTCCTCCTCGGCGCGAGACCGCCAATTCCTCCCGCCGCTCGACATTATCTATGCTACGGTCGCCACGTGTCTATGAGACCGCGGAGGCATAGAAGAAAAAGTGACTTTTCACTGTGCGTTGGGAAAATTTCCCAATGCCACCCCGCGACCCGCCAACCCGCCCAAGGTGCCCTCCTCCTCTTGCCACGTGTCCCTTTGGGAAAATTTGACCCCAGAACTCCGCCCACTCATAACTTGAGTTCTGCTTAGAGTTAGGAGGACTTCTTTATATCACGAAAGGTGAGAAAATTTCTATCCATTGGGAATGGTTTAGGGAAATTTTGAAAGCGTTGAATATGAGAAAAATCTAGTTGAATTTCTGAGCCTGTTAGAGAGCAGGTATGGGGTAAGATTACTCCTTGAATCTAACTAGAACATCTAACCCTAAAATTTAAACCTTGTAAACGTGTTATAAGTTCATAAAGGAAACTTGTGTTTTGGTAAGTAGGTTTTGTTTTGGAACCTATTAGTGAAAACGATGTCTTGCAACTTAGTTGTAGACACTTCAAAAAAAAAAAAAATTATCCCATAATTTTCTAGCTAACCCTAGGTTGTTTCTTGGGTCTCAAGTGGTTGTTTGAATGGGCACTACAAGTAGATATTGACTTAGTTGGATATCTTTGATTTCGATTGGGTGGTGATTTTGATCATTGAAAATCTACCTCAAGCTACAATTTTTCTCTTGGTTTGGGTCCTGTTAGTTAGTGTAGCAAGAAGCAAAACGTAATTTTGATATCTTTACAGAGGAGGCATTGTATAGAGTAGTAGTTAACACTACCACAAAAGCTATTTAGTTACATGGTATCTTGACAGAGTTTAGTATTCACTATCGGTGGCCTACTATCATCTACTGCAACAACATGAGCACCATCTTGATTTTTTGAAATCTAGTTCAACATCAGAGGATGAAACACATCGAGATACATATGCATTTCATTCAGGAGTTGATCCATGATGACATAATTGATTTACTGTTCTGCCAAACATCTGATATGGTTGCAGAAATTTTTACCAAACCCTTCACTAAGGTGAAGTATCTTCACTTGTGGTCTCTTCTTGGGGTGAGGTTTGTTGCAGCAGAACCCATCTTCTTCGACTTTCTAGTTCTCTTCTTTTCTTCTAGAAATATTGTAGTTTATGTATGAGTACCTTATTAGGCCTTTAGTTGTCAAGACTCATTTGATGCATCTTTCTTAGGTTGTTTAGGGATTCTTTTGTCTCTTGTAAGTGGATGTTTTCCCTTAGGGTTTTCCTCCATTACTTGATATCCTTATTGTACATGGGTACCTCATCAGGCCTAGTTTCTAGGACCCATTCTTCTCTTCTTCTTTTCCAGGAAGATGTTGTTTGTACATGGGTACCTTATC
The DNA here is from genome assembly GCA_018340775.1 of Taxus wallichiana var. yunnanensis. NCBI lineage: Eukaryota > Viridiplantae > Streptophyta > Pinopsida > Cupressales > Taxaceae > Taxus > Taxus wallichiana. Next base: position 372,042,499 of record CM031236.1, read on the forward strand.
AAGATTATTAGTCGAGCCCCATTGAAACATATTTCTTAGTTGTCTAGGGAGTTCTCTTTCATTTTTGACTTTTCATGACCTCTACCTCAACTTCGATGAAGGGGGTGTTGGTGTATATGACTAGACTTGTCATCATTCGACATCTTGTCCACCTAGTTGGTTAGTCATCTCACTTAGTGAGAATAGGTCATATGGTTGTGTACACATGTCATGCACAAGAGTTACACAACACTCTTATATGTACCCCTTCTTTATGATTTATATGAGCTTACCAAACACACCGTTGTCTTTTCTATACTTTATTTTCCTTGTGATTCATGCTCTTTATAATTACGTGAAGCATTCTCATCTCCATTGGAAGTGCAACCCTCTTTCGACGTGCACGAGGTTCCAACATTGATTGATGAGTGTCGTCAATCCTCTTCATTAATAATGTCAATCCAGGGCTGGTGTCTAATGGTTGTATGCAATAGGAGAAAGAGATCTTTGGAAAAAAACTCCTTCAAACACAATCCAAACTTGCATAAATTAAAAAGCACACTTGCGGAAATGGAAAAGCACACTTGCATAAATCAAAATAACACTTGTAGAAATCAAAATCAAACTTGTAGAAATGAAAGCACACTTGCATAAAGTAAATTGTTGAATTGAAAATAAATCAAATAAAACACCTGTAAGTTCACAACAAACTGAATGAAAATGAAGATTACAATACAAGGAGAAAAATAATACAACAAAATGATAATCACAAAAAAAGAATAAACATAAACATAAATTATTACAATACAAAAACACAAATACACAGATCCATCTTCCTTGGAATGAGTGGCCAGCTCATTCCTTGGAAGAGGATTTAAATCATGCTTCCAAGATCTTAATTCAAAACTTCAGAATATTGGAGAGAAAAGAACAAATTTTCATTGCTTGGTAAAATATTACATATAAGAGTGTGGAAGGTTGCATTTATAATTCATGCATCTAACCAACTCCTCTTTTTGGGAATACAATCTAATCTTCTCTTTATTCTAATTTACTTAGTCAACACACCAAGAACTAACTACCTATTCTTGGGTAGATTTATTCAAAGCAATAAATCCTAAACAAACTTGACTACAACCATCCACTTATCGTGGAGAATATTTCTACAACTCATCCCTTTAATCTAGGAACACAAAGTGGGAGAGTACTTATTCAACATTCCTAATACTATTCCACTATTTTCTCATCCTTGAAACATGGAGAGAAAATGGAGGAGTGCTAAGTCCATGACTTTGAATTCTTCTTGGAATGCCACATGCATGCATGACTTTGGATTGCCACATGTTTGGATCTTTATTCTTAGTTGATGACGTGGAAGGAAATAGTGGGTTGAATAGTTCGGTGCTCCTTTACATTATTTTAGAACAAATAAAAAGACTTTCACTAGTTGGGCATTTCCATAACTGCGTGAAGAATTTTCGTAGTTGGGTGTTTCCATAGCTACGTGAAGAATTTCCGTAGCTGCAATCTATGAACTTGGAGTAGAGTTGCTTATGACATGTTTTCTACACACTATTGCATTCCAACTTTAGAAGAAATATTAGGAAATAACAACAATTAGATTGTAAATAAATTTCTAAAGAGATGATAAGATAAATTCTATATTCTACCTTAAATATGCTATATGTTATTAAAACTATATCTAAACTCACTTAAAAGCTTTATTGTAAGAGAGAGAATAAGAGTGTTATTTGGTGATATAATGAGACATATTTTGGTCTCATCATTGATCATCATGGAACAATCTGATAGAAGATGTGTAAGAAGTTGCACAAAACTTCTATCCATGTTGTTTGCTATTAGGGAGGTCCTAGTGTAAGCAAGGAAGTTAGTCTACATGGGTTTGTGACTCTAACTAGGGAGGAGATTTTGATATGTGAAGGTTTACTAACAAGTAGATTTTTTACTTGCTTAGTGGAGCTATAAGTCATATGAGTAAATGTCAAGTGTGTGTTGCAATATCCACCACTAAAGGTGAGTGTAGGGATAATATCCATGCAAGAAAAGAATCATTTTGACTTCGAGAGACTATGTTCTATAGTTGGGTTTATACAAAAAATAGAGAGGACAAATTGTAACTTTTGAAGTACAATTTGTTTATTAAAGAACCCCTGAAGCATCACTGCACCAAGTGTAATGATATGCAATATCATTTTGTAAGGGGATTGGTGGAGGAAAATATGATATAATAGGAGAAGGTGGAGTATGATCTTAACATTACAAATTCATTGACTAAGGCATCAACTACTAAGAAGATCTTTAGGTCGGGAAAATATAAGGTTAAATGCACACAACTATTGAAGAATGGGTTCATGCCCCCTTTATACAAAGTGTTCAACAAGTGGGAGAATGTTGGGAATGTTTCAACTTTGTATAAGTTTGCGGAAGGTGTATTACACAATGGTTAGTGTTGCGTAGTCTTGCACATATGTAACTTGCGTAGGGCATGTACACAAGTCCTCCAACATATGTACATTATGCAAGACTTGCACAACATGGTTTAAAATGTTGTCAGACGAAGCATTGTGTCGTGTATAAGAATGCATGCAAGGATATGTGTATAATGAGAATTGCATCATGGTGTACACCTTTGGTTTTACACAACATGGTGCGTAGAATAACGATACATTGTTATTACTTATTTGACTAGATCTATCAACTAGAGGTATAAAACAATGTATTGGAGGATATTCGACACGGTTGGTGGAAAAATATCTCATATCAATGATTAGACAACAATTAAAGAGAAATCGGGATTCTCTTTCGTAATGTTTGTTTTTATTATTGGTAAATAGTTTTTTGAAATGGACTATACCCTTGTACAATAAGGCTCAAAAGCCAGATTTTACAATTAAAGCATAACAAAAAGATCAAAATCCAGATAGAACATTAATGCCCACCAATATAAAAATGCTTAGAAAATAACCAACAACCAAAGAACACATTAACAAAGAAAGAACTAATGTACAACAACCAATCTGCAATGACACGACAACACCATTACAAAAATCAAGTTGCTTTGCCCGACAAAGATAAATGAAACAATATAGACCCAGCCAAACAACAATGAAAAGAGAATAATCTAGGTAGAGAAGTGGCATTCTTAGTAATAATTTTTTTCTTTTTACGGACCGTTACCTAGCCTGATGAAGCCTCCACGATTGGAGGGTTAGACAAAGGAGGGGTATTTTCCTTAGTCGCATTTGTTCCAGTTGGGACAACAACGTTGTTATCCTGAGATAAATCTTTATCATTTTCATTGCTGCCACCAACAACTTGTACATTTTCCTTGTTGCTAACAATTGGAATTTTAGATAAAGGGGTTTCCGGGACAGAATCAGATTCAAATTTTATATCTGCATTTAAGTCTAGATCCTCTTTTGCACCAAAAACCAAGTGTTCTAGGAGGGCATCTTTCCACCAATTGCGTTTCTCATGTTGATGCTTTGTCATCCCACAATCAGTAGAGGTGTGTCCTAAACAAAAACACCTTCTACACCGGAAAGGTAGGCCTTCGTAATCTAAAGGTTGTGACCAAGTTCTATTTTTGCACTCTAAGATCAATGGTTGCAGGAAGGTTTTTAGCAATATCAAGTTCCACCAAGATTTGGGCATAGGTAGTATGGGTGTAATCAGAGGTTTGAGAATCTATATAAAGTATAGTTCCCAAGGTGTTGCCAATAGATATCAGACAATCACGACTCCAAAATTGGAGGGGTAAATGGGGTAGCCTGATCCAAATAGGTTTGCATGAGAATGATTCAGTGAGCGGGTTAAAGGAGGGGAACCAGGGTTTAATGACCAAGTACTTAGATTGGCAGATCTAGAGCTTGGAAGAAATGGTGTTTTTATCAGCTATTGAAGAGAAAGCCACAATGAAAGTACCTTTAGCACATGGATACAAGTCTAACCTTCTAGCCTAGTATTGGAGTCTAGTGCTTGGAGATCCACTCGTGAAGAGTAGGAAGGTTGGGCCATAGTCCCCCGAATTTGCAGATCAATGCGTGTTCCTTATAGTAGTTCTCAGATGAAATGACCTCTTCCCCAAAAGTAATGCATGGGGTAATGTCTGCAGGTTTCATGGGAGATTCCGTGCCATTTAAAGCATCTTTGAAGGAGGTTCCAGGTGAGGGTCGCAACTAACATCACTCGATTCGGGTGGCAACATACAAGCAAACATTGGCATGGTAGAGGCTCCCCTGGTCGAGCCCGCCAAGAGCAGATTGACCTCAAGCAAAGCCTGAGAAGAACTAATGCAGTCATAGCCACGGGAACACCCCAACTTTGCGCCAAAGGGAGCTGAGATAGGTTGAGATTTGCTTGCACTCCGATCCACCATTCCTATCCATTTTATGAGGCCCACGGCCAGGAGTTTGCGCCACCGCCCGAGATAGAGGTTGAGCAGAAAAAATGGATCTCCCACACAGGCATTGAAAGCGAGATTGATCTAAGATAAGGACGAATCCTCTAAATTGATCTCAGTGAGTCGCGCCGCCTTCATCTCCAAGTTGATGAACTCTTCTTGAATCTCTTGCGGGGGAGGAGTTTTAGTTCTAGGGTTCACAAATTTTGAAGAATTTAGGGCTCAAGGAGACATCGTAAAATTTGATATCCGGAAATATCGGTGTTCTTTATCTATAAAGTTACGAGACGCTTTAAAGCATATAATTGCCTTCCAAACATGTAGAATCCTAGGCATAAAATAAGGAAGAAACATTTGTAACAATTATTTTAGTATATATAGAACCTAGGGATAAACATAAAACAAAATACTCATTGTATTGTAGTTGAATATGGAAGTGCATTCACTATACATGTCTTGAAGGTACTCTTATTGTATTTGTAAGTTGGGTTGAAGTTAATTTGCAATAAAAAAACCTATTGTGCTAAGTTTTTTTAAATGAAAAAGGTGATTTAGATTTTCTCGGTTTAATAACGCTTCTCTATTTACTTATTGTTAATAAATTCGATTTATTCCCTGCAATTTTATTTATTTGAAAAAATTGAATTTATCATTTTGAAGTCTTTGAAAAAATGATATCGCATAAATTATATTTGTTAAAATTATTTTTAATCTAGAGTGTTACTAATTATCTTTGCAGAGTGCGGTGAATGAAAAACTACGACCCATTCAACTTTAAGATTTGTTATTTTAGCGATTATATTATATATACACTTTAATTTGTAAAAGGTTGAGATATAAAATTTGTTATTTTAAGGTTTGTGTAAATAGTAAATTGAATTTAACCATGACATTTAAATAGGGACCTTCTTTGTTGGGTGAATTTGTTTTGATTGTGTATATAAAAAAATCCTTATACATTTTTAAATTTAAAGTATTTATTTATTTTTGATTTCTTACATCTATATTATATTTATTTACATCTTTTACATATATTTCTCTAGTATGAGACATCTACTGATTGTATATATGATATATGGAGTGAAAGAGTATGACGTCGTGTCGATGTCCTAATTTTATTTTGCGCCCCTTTGAAAAAAAACAAATGCAAATGTAATTCTACTTAATGCACTTAAATATTTACATTAAAAAAACAAATACAAATGTAATTCTACTTGTTGAACTTAAATAATATAAACAAAAACAAGTAATTTTATTTTGTAATTTTACTTATGCACTTAAATAATTACATAAGAAAAAACAAATAGAAATGTAATTTGCACTTTAAAAAAATTAATTTTATTTTGTAATTTCGCTTAAATAATAACTTAAGATAAAAATAAATAGAAATGTAATTTACACTTAATTTACATAAGAATTTTTTTACAAATATAATATAATAAACTATACCATAGATTTTATGCTAGGTAATGGTAACTAAGATGAAAAGTAAATAAATGATAACTCTTGTAAATTTTGGTTTTGGAAGGGAGGAAAGAGTTTCCGAGCATTGATCAACCTACTTATATTATTTTATTTAGAGAAAATTGCGAATGGAACTGTTTTTACCGGGCGGTAAACTTTTTGGAGTTGATTCTTTACTTCCTCCGTGGAATTTTGGTCTTTAAAATAGGCATAGGTACCTATACACGATCAAGGGCAGAAAAAGAAAAGATTCTTGAAGCGCTTAATTGACATGACAATTTAGGAAGGAAGCCAATCCGGTTCTAGTTTTGGTTCATGAACTTGCACTGCGCACTCCATCGTTTATGCTGCTCACCCTTGTTTTTAACCATTTCCAAACCCACCGTCCCGAGTTTGTTATCAATTTGTAGACACTTTGTTATAGGTGATCGATAAAATACAAGTCACGAAATAGTTTGTACAGATTGTGGTAGTGCTTGTGCCATGGAGCGGATGGCGTTGTCTAAAGTTGATGTTGGTTTGAAGAAGAATTTGGTGGGGCGGTGTCTGCCTCCGTCTTTGCATTGGAGAAAGCATGGTTCGAATGCAGCAGCGCAGTGTCGCTATTTGGATTCCACGACGGTTTTGGGGTTTAATGGGCTTAGGGTTTCCCCCAATCAGGGTTTGTTGGAGGAGCAACTCTCATGCGTCATGGATCGTTTTCTCTTCTACTCAAGAACCAGCTTGTGGCTGCTGCTTCACAAGAAGAATCGGTACAAGTTCATTGTTTTCGTTACAAACAAAAATCTTTGCATGATTGCAAAAGTGCATTTGTTTGGTTCAACATTTAGTGTTGGAATGGTAAAATGCTTAACACTACAACATTTAGGAATTTTATTTTTATAGGGTTTTCACTACGTGGATTACCAGCACTATTTTCACGAGCAGTCATTTCTTCTATGATCTTTAATGCATGTATTCTATCCAAAGCTTTGTAAATCTGTAAGGCGGTGCAAGTTTTAATCCTAGTTCGCCTCACATAGAGTCCATTGTGTGCTGGAATGTCCTCCTCTTCACATAGAGGTGATTGTGTGCTGTGTCGGTCTCCTTGCCTCGAAAATAGTCATCGAGCCAATGACTTGAGTAAAACATTAATCCAAATAGTGAAAAATCCTACAAAATTAAAATGACTAAATAATATTACACTACAGAAGCTGCCATTGCTTAAAAGCATAACGTGTTCACGAATAAGAGAGTTTAAGATTTTCCGGTCCATGATAATTGTTGTAAGATTTCGTGAGAATTGTGGAAGGAAATTTTTAAAGCTTTGTGCCACTATTTCTGACCCATATATTCCTGCTGATGGGTCATATCGGAACAACAATGAAGTTATTTCCCTATGCAATTCCTCCAGAAATATTTCAGACAGTGTTCACAAATATTATAACAAAGTAATCAAAATCCTCCTAGACATTGGAGATTTTTATTGCCCAGGGCAGCAGGATGAAATATATCCCCACCCTAATACTAGCAGTCAAACAACCTTAAGCCTGATACCTGGCAGGAATACTCCATGAAAAAACACTCAATTTTGAAGGTATGTGGGAATAAGGGATCTCTTGTGCCAATTAATCTTTCTGGAAAAGCCAGGACTTAAAAAGTCTTCTTTACCTCCTCCTTCAATGCATAACTTAAGTTTAAAGACAAAATTAACCTAGCAGGCTTGAGAGTCCAGATAACAAACATTGTATAAGTCTGTATCATATCAACCAGAGAGCAGTACAGTGATTTACTTGGCCAGGAGATTCATTACATTGCTATCAAGAGTGTCAAACACAGATGCTTAGATAAACCCCATAAGTTCTATGCTTGTTCATAACTTCATGACTTACACAGTCGGACACAACTCCATTTCCTAACTCTGTCTTTACTGCTGCTTATAATTCTCTTACTAAGGTTTCTGGTGAAGCATATCTGCTATTTGTAATCACTTTGTCAGCCAGATGTTAACTCCACTGCCGAGCTTCAGGAAAGGCATCAAAGACGACGAGACTCTTTCTTCATCCAGAGATTCTATTTACACTTCAAATTGATGCTGTCCTTCCTCGATTAACCTCATACTTCCATCTATTCAAGATATAGTAGCAATATGTTGCGTGGTCGCAAGACTCATGTTTGACATTGACTAGTTGTGACCAAATAGTAAGAGTATTTCTCTTAATTGATAAGATAGAGAAAATGTCTTAAAACTGGCCAAAAAGAGAACTCATTTCGCCAGTCATAGTTCATGGACATGAACATAGACATGGAACACCATATTAAATAGGCAATTGTTAACATCTATCAATAATATGTCGGTAAACCACACTTAACCATCAACCTCCACATAACCATCAACCACTACGTAACCATCAACCACCGGCTAACCATCAAACAACAATATGTACACATATTCAAGTGTTGCAAGTTTTATAAATTTTATCTGAATTTCTGTTTACAATTCACATTCTCTAGAATCTAGAGTGCCAATGCCACTGCTATGTACCAAGTACACAACAAAAATGTGTAATGTAAATATTAAGGCTGTCAGTCATGACTGTTTTCTATTACCACATGCAGCAACGCAAAACTCTCCTATTTAAATGTTGGCTCCTCCCTCTGTAGTGGCCCAGCAAGGCAAATGTGCTATGGATCACACTCATCCAACACATATACAAAAAAACATAACATATTGATCTGTGAACAGTAATAATAGACTTGTCAGTTGGAGAAAAATTTGCGAATAACTCAGTAATATTCGCGAATAACTCTGCTTGGTTTCTTGGAGATCAGAGTCAAATTTATGAGTACTTGGCTACATTTAATATTGTTAGAGAAACTAGTAAAATTGCTATTTTCAAGAGCATTTTTAAAAATTCAAAGGTTTGCTCGGAAACATTCAAGTTTTAGCTACTAAAGCAAACCTCTACTAATATTTTCCACTAACCTCTTAGGAATACTGTCCCAAATAGCAAGAGCCACACTGTTTGAACAAGGTTGTCTTTGATGTTTTCATCCATATCAACATCTATTTGGGATGGACTATGCTCTAAATTGGATCCTACCAGGAAAGTATTTGGTAATTCCTATTGATCTTAGCCAGCTTGTTTGAGGCTCTTTTTGCCCCCTCCAATTTCAGCAGGATATGCTGAAGTCAATGGTATGTAGTTTACACGTGACAGCTGTTTGTTTCATTTTTGTGTAGTGAGTATTATCTTTCTAAAATATTTGATGTAGGTAAAATGAGATGCGATGCTTCTATATTGCAAAGTTGCTGATATCTATGTAATTCAGTTGTCTTCAATAAAAAAAAAAAAAGTTAGTGTAAGGAAGGTTTATTTATAGACAGAGTCCTTAGACATACTCTAATCTATGGCAAATACTCTTTTAAACATTCTGTAATATGGATACCTGAGCTGTTATTATCCAAGTTGTTGTTCTTCTATCCTATTAAAATCATATAATTTTTCTAAACCAGAGATATAGTATTGAAACTTTTATAAAAAAATTGCTTGCAGTGATTCATGGTATTGTACCACCCCATACTTTTTCCAGTGGTTTTCTGCTGGAGAAGGCAACGGTATTGATCAAAGAGATACAGACTTCAAATGATCTCTAGAGTCTAAACATATAGTAGGGGAATGATTTGCTTAAACTTTATACCTAGGATACTGATTTGTCCACTCCCCTGCTTCCCTGATCCCGGTTTGGTCTGTACGCAGATCGGATATGGATTTGATTCAACTATGGATTCGTCCTAGGCATTTATAACATCACACTTACAAGGCAACGGCACGACAAACTGAAAGTGTAAATGTAATTCACTTACATGGGTTTAAAATGGGAAAAACATGGCAAATTAAAAGATGCTAAAATACTCATATTTTTCTGGCAAATTAAAAGATGCTAAAATACTCATATTTTCTGGCAAATTAAAAGATGCTAAAATACCAATTATCCTCCTATTTTTCTGTCAATAAATTCACTGATAAAGAGAAGATAACATTTGCTCTCTTGAAATCGTCACTTTCTGTCAAAAATTGGTGGGGGTTGTACAAGAACAAACTCAATAGGGACGAATTGGGCATTGTAGAGGAGCCCACATGGGATGATTTTGTGGATGCCATAAAGGAGGAATACTACCCTGTTGGAGCCTATGATGATCTGTACATACAGTGGCAGCAACTCCACCAAGGTAAGGACCAGTCAGTTCAAGATTATATTGATAATTTTCATTCTCTGTCTGCAAGATTGGGCATTCAAGACACAGAACAACACAAGATCCTCAAATATCGCAGTGGCCTACAATGGTACATACGGGAGGACATGGACCTCTTTCAATTTCATACCCTCGGCGAGGCGTACAAGTTTGCGATCAAGATTGAACAAAAGCATAGAAAGAGAAATACAAAGAACCAGCCTCTGAGGGGGAGAAATGATGAAGGCCAAACCCGAGGTTAGGGTTGGAAACAAAAGGAGTCACAAGGAAATAAAACATAGAAGGAGAAGACGGGAAGTGGTGCGACCTCCACAAGACTAATCGTCATTCCAAGGAAGAATGTCGAGCCATCAAGTCCTTACTCGCCGAGTCATCATCTTCAACACCCATTGCTCCACCGGTGACACACCCTGAGGTCAAAGATGAAGAAGATGAAATTGTAGATGCTGAACCGGATGTGATCATTGCCACCTCGCAAGTCAAGAAGATGGATGAGAAGGAAAGGCTATTTCACTCCAAGCTTTGGGTAAAGGGTAAGCCTCTACATTTTATTCTTGATAGTGGAAGTCAAAAGAATTTAATTTCTACCAATTTTATGAAAAGTCTGAACCTTCCTGTAAAGTTACATTCTTAGCCATATAGTATCGGGTGGTTGAACCCAGGAAGAGATCTCCATGTCACACAACAATGTCTCCTCCCATATGCAATCAAACCCTTCCATGATGAAGTCCTATGTGATGTTGTTCCATTGGATGTTTGTGATGTGCTCCTGGGCCGGCTATTCATGTGGGATAAACATGGCATCTATGAGTCATGATCGCGAAGGGTCATCGTTACCATTGGGAGTCGATCCTATTGGATACCCGAGGTCATTCCCTCCAACTCTGTTTCCCTCATCAGTGCTAAGCAATGTAAGAAGCTAGTGGAGAAAACAAAGCAGTTTGTCATCTTGATGATCAAGTCAAAACTACCAAGAAAGTTGTCATACCACCTTGAACACACATTCAATGCAACAAAAGAAGCAGATGAACCAAATCATAGTTGAGTATGATGATCTATTCCAGTCACCCACAGGAGTGCCACTTCAGTGCGAGGTAAAACATGTTATTGATTTGGTCCCGGGCTCTCCTTTACCCAACAACCCTGTGTATCGCAGGTCAGTCCTTGAAAATGACGAGATCAAGAGGCAGCTCCAAGAATTGATTCAAAAGGGACACATTAGGCCGAGCTCTTCACCCTGTGGAAGTCCAATTGTCTTGGCACCAAAGAAAGATGGAACATGGAGACTTTGCATTGACTATCGAGCCTTGAACAAAATTATTGTGAAGAATCGCTACCCCCTTCCGAGGATTGATGATTTGCTGGACCAACTTCGCGGTGCAAAATTCTTCACCAAAATTGATCTCAAGTCTGGCTATCACTAGATTCCCATCGAGCCCACCGATGTCTGGAAGATTGCATTTAAGTCTCGGGAAGGTCTATTCACAAGGATGATGGATGACATCTTGCGGCCCTACACCAATTCCTTCGTGGTTGTTTACTTAGATGATAAACTCATCTACAGTTAGACGTGCAAGAAACATCTACAACATGTTCGAGAAGTACTTCAAACCCTTTGAAAGCACAAGTTTTATGCAAATATAGACAAATGCACATTTGGGATGAGGAAGGTTCAATACCTAGGGTACGTTGTGGATGAAGGAGTCCATGTTGACCCAGAGAAAATCCAGGTTATTCAGAAATGGCCTACTCAAAGACTCTTATAGAACTCCATAGCTTCTTAGGTCTTGCCAATTTCTATCGCTTTGTCTTGGGTTTTTCACATATTTCTTGGCCACTGAACCAAGTGACTAAAGGAGGAAACAAGGCTACATTCCGATGGGGAGGTGCAACAGAGAGCATTCAAAGGTTTGAAAGAAAGATTATGCTTGGCCCCTGTTCTCTCCTTACCTGACTCTGCATCAACCTTTCGAATTGATGACAAACACATCTAAGTATGCCATGGGAGTTGTTATCATGCAACATGGCCACCTTGTTGCATATCATAGTGAAACATTCAATGACACAGTCAAGAAGTACCCAACATATGATAAGGAGCTTTATGCCATCGCTAAGCCTGCAAGCAATGGAAACACTACATTCTGGGAAGGAGACAGTCATCCACATAGACCACATGCCATTGGAGTTCCTTCAGACGTAGAGCAAACTAAGGAATGAAAGACACTAGAAGTGGGCCATATACCCAACAGTTCCACCTGATAATAAAACATAAGAAGGGAAGTGCTAATTCAGTAGTAGATTGTTTGAGCTACCCTCCAATTGCAACCCTCACAACTATCCTTAACCTCTCGTGGACATGAGACTTCCAGTGGTGCACTTTGTATGAGATGGTCCCCGATTTTTTTGATACACTTTGGTGTGGACAACAAAGCTGGCAAAGACTTTAAAAGCACTTTTACTGGCCCAACCTAAGGAATGATGTGGTTAAGTACATCAAATCTTGCACCCTCGTGCAATTGCCAAACCAGCTAATAAGAAACAAGGATTGTATACGCCATTGGAACCAACCAAGCCTTGGGCCTCCATCTCAATGGACTTCCTCTCAAGTTTGCCAACTTCAAAACATGGAAATGATTGTGTTTTTGTTGTAGTTGATCGATTTTCTAAAATGGCTATAATGATTGCTTGTAAGAAAAATATTTCTGCTGAAGAAACTGCTAAACTCTATTTTAGTCATGTATGGATCACCTTTGGGCTTCCCAAGTCTATTGTTTCCGATAGGGACAACAAAGTTCTTGAGCATCTTCTAGTCCACCCTATGGGGAATGATGGACACTAAGTTGATGAAGTCCACATCCTTCCACCCGTAGACTGATGGACAGACAAAGGTGGTGAACCACCTGATTGTCCACATGCTTCGTATGTATCACTCCAAACACCCATGTACATGGGATGAGGCCCTGCCCTATATACAACATGGATACAATCGGGCCTTGCACAACTCCACCAAGCACAATCCATTTCAAGTTTGTTACAGATTCTAACCTATGACACCCATTGATGTATGCATTCCGGTGCATACAATGGAATACACGTCTCATGGAAAAATTGAAGTAGAAAAGGCAACAAGGTTTGTTGAACAGATTTAGCACTCAACAACAAGTCCACAATATTTTACAGAAGATGAATGAAAAGTATAAACAATGCCATGATCAACACAGGGTTCCACATCATTTCAAGGTTGGTGATAAAGTTTGGTTGCGGCTTGTAAGGAAAGGCTTGCAGGTGCACACAAGAAAATTCGACCTCTATGGTATGATCCTTACATAATCACCAAGTAGGTAGGCGAAAATGCTTTTGAGTGAATCTTCCACCCTACCTTGGTTTGCATCCTATCTTCAATGTGGAACTCCTCAAACCATATCACCCACCTCTTTTGGACACCTTAGTCATAGTAGAATAGTTGGACATATTCGAACTCAACCCATAAAGCTTTTCTCCAATTGAAGAAGATCAAATTGTGGACACTTGGACAAAGGCCACCAAAGGACGTCCTATTCAGCTCTATCAGTCATCAAGAAAGGAAATCTCAGTCATCAAGAAAGGAAATCTCAGTCATCAAGGTGAGTGGCTCACTGCGTACTAGATAAAGAAACAATTTCCACACTTGATGGGACCCCTTGGTGTAATGGGGACCATTGCTTCTAAAGGAGGGAGGAATGATCCAAACAACAACCTAGGTGGCAATTCTAGTGGGGCAACTTCCGGATGCACCGTAGCTCCGATTGAATCCGTGTTAAAAATGCGTCAGAAAGCTTGGAACGCTGTAGAATATGGTGAAAGGGTGCAAAACTCCGTTTGGCAAAGTTTGACCCCCAAAATCCACTTCTAAAGGCCTCAAATTGCAATTTTTGTAGTGCTGTCTAAAAATAGTAATTTTGTGAAATTTTTGCATATGTAATTCACGGAAGGTGAATCACCTTGTCTCCCTCGAGATTGGTGACCTTCCACCTTCTTCTAGACGTCTACTTATATTTCTAAAAGTAGTATATAAGTAGATGTAACCCGCAAGGGGAAGACAAACATCTCCTTGCAGAGATAGCTATTGTAATCACAATTTTCTGAGCAATATACATCTCTTTTCAGAGATAGTTTTTCTATTTACATCTGGCACAATTGTTATTTTGTCCTTTAATCCCAAGGCCCCTAAGTTTTGGATCATACTAGTAGGACAAAGCTTCTTTCAATGTGTGGAATTTGGCTGAGCTCAGGCAAAACTTAGGACATCCATCTTATTTTTGAAGATTGGTTGACAAGATATACCAGAAATGTCAGTAAGACAAATGGATGTAACACAACTGTTTGCATGTAAATGTTCAAATTCTCTAACAAACTCAGGGAAAATTAAAGGCACTCCATGATCGGCAACGACTACCTCACACTTTCCATGTTGGTGATCATGTTTGGCCTTACTTTGATAAGGTGTTTAAAATAAAATAAAATCACAAGTTGAAGCTTGTCAAATATAAGCCGTACACTATTCTTCAAGTAGTCGAGTCTAATGCCTTTCACCTAGAGCATCTAGCTCAAACTTGCCATCCATGATGTTGTCAATATGGGCCAGCTCAAGTTGTACGAGCCATCACATCTTGAGGATGAGTTTTTGCATCACTTGTCCTGAGGCTACAATTACATAGTTTCAACAACTGTTTGGGGAGGATACTTACTTTGGTGGGGACTCTCAACAGTTGCAAGAAGAAAACCACTGCTTGCTTTATCAGCTGCATGTGCAATCTTCCAACACACAACAATTGGCTCAACAAGTCAGCTTTTGCAAATGATTTTCCTCATGACTAGTGTCATCTCATGTAGAAGAAGGGTACAAATCTCCCCAAACATTAAGGAAATGATGAAAATCATTGTTGCAATTGTCTCTTCTCTTGTTATCTACATCATGGAAGTATTTCTATGTACACTTGGTCCTGTTTGCTTGAGCCTCACTAACTAGATTTTAGTGACTTACTGAGGTGGATTTTGCATGCCTAATTATGATGCAGTTTGCATGTGCTTGACCTTATCCAACCCAACAGTCATTGTCATCCTTATAAATCCATCTAACCTATGCTAATGAAATGAAGAGTGTGTAACATCAATTTCGTGGAATATCTCCTTTGTTCTGTTTTCCTTCTTTATTTAAGCAATTAGAATGGAAGGAATATGGTTTTCTTGGAGATTGCAATTAAGATGAGGTAAATGATTCTTGATTACCCTTTTTGGGCAATAAATTTCTGGTTGATTGCATCAAATCAATGCATGAAATAATTTGTTATTGAGATACGTTAGTCGATATTTAGGTGAGATCAATCAATACATTAATGCTATATGCGAGATGATCAGATTCATCAGATGCAAGATAACCTGCTCTTAACAAAAACTGGAGAAAATGTGTTTGATATAGAAAAGGCTAAAAATACTCTTATGATGACTTCTTATACCTTGAATTTTAAGTGGTATGAGACATAAAATACAAGAAAGAGCCCTCCTTCCCATGTTAGGGAGATATGCATAGATTCATATTGTACTGTAAAATATTTTCAGTACTGGAGAGGGGGCATCTATTATCTGAAGGCATAAAATACAAGAAAGAGGCATCCTATTAAGAAAGAGGCCTCCTTCCCATGGTAGAGATATGAATAGATTCATATTGTACTGTAGAATATTTTTGGAGTGTAGAGAGGAGCATCTATCATCTGAAGACATAAAATACAAGAAAGAGGTCTCCTTCCCATGGTAGAGAAATATGAATAGATTCATATTGTACTGTAAAATACTTCTGGTACTGGAGGGGGCATTCATCATCTGAAAGCCTTTTTTCCAATTTTCATAGCAGGAGGGTTTGACATGGGTGAATCTTTAGATGAGAGGTTTGTTGATAGGGATCCAATAGTTTGCTGCAAAGTTCTTGGAAGCATGCATGTGTTAGCTTTTGCTCACGATTGCTCTCATAAGTAGTCATATCCTCTACCTTCGTGGGAAAATATGATATTTGTGGTTTTATTCACTTAGTGAAGGGAAACTGACTGGGATCAACATGGATTATGGGAAGTCCAGTTAACATCAACTGTACCTTCCAACTTCACTCTCGTAAAAACCATGGATATTGTAAAAACCTCATGGAATATATCAGAAAACGTGCTTTTTTGTTGCTCATTAGGAATAAGCTTAGGATACCAGTGCACAGGAAGGTTGCCCCACACATGACCTTCACAAGTCCTTACGAGACAACACAAAACATTGGAAATGGAAACTAACACTAACTAATTGAGACATACTAAATCCATCTATAATAATTTAAAATCGAAATGAGCATATGAATAAGGTACAAAAGTTACATTATTCCCATTTATTGCATATAAATCAGCATATGCACATTGTTGACCCCACAATTTCGGTTAAGGACCGAGCAACGCACATGACACATTCGAAGGAGACATGCACTCATAGGGTATGACATGTGTGCTCAAAGAAGAACAAGCTAAGGCAAGAAGCAAAAGAGAGAATGAGGACGCCACGTGGAGTGCGTGTAAAAGGCCGAGTCAACAAAAATGACGAAGGGGCAGAAAAGGACCAAAGAGTGACAACAAGGAGTGTGGCGACATACGGCGGAAGGAATGACAGTCTGGTGATATTGACAGATCTTATCTGTCAGTGCAAATCACGGAGTATGGAGTCCTGTCCTTTCATGGATAGGACAAGGTCCATGGCGCCGTTTTTGCATTTAAGGTGTTCCCCATCTGTCATCTCCCGACAACCACCAACTACCTTAGTTATGGTGACCACTTGCTTTGAGTGGGAATGGACCTGTGTTTGAATTTGAACGAATGTATAAATGGATTACCAGGCACCCGAATAAGGGTTGTGGTTGAATAGGAGTCACTCTGGTTGTGAGTAGATATATAGTTGTGAGTTGGTGTTGTTGTTAAGGTTATGCTATTGGTTGGAGAACTAGACTTAGACTCTGGTGAATGTACGCCATTAATGGCCACCCTGTAACTTTGTTTTAAGTGAATGAATATGAATGGTTCGTGTTATCAACTTTGTTGTTAATATAGTCCTTAGTATGCTTAAATGGCAGTGCATGTGTTATTTCTTGTTTTGCATAGATGCTCATAGTTATGTTATTGGCGCGAAGTATTCTAGCGCACTTTCCGTTCCCGAACCAGCACTAGCCAAGGAACAAGTTCCTACAAGAAATGCGCCTATCCTGAAAGAGTGTTCTAGATCAGTCGGGAGGCTAACAAAGCTTCCAAGGTATGATGGAACCACGTGCGTGTGCACATACATGGTAGACCTGAAAGCTTGTCTCCCTAAAGAAGAAGAGAGAGTAGACTCCTTGTCTACACATTCAAGAGCCTAGCTACTAGGTGGTGGGCGACCCATTGTCCACCACTACCTCGTTGGAGCAGCATCAAGGAAGTCTCCTCAATTCAATTTGAGAGGAGCGAGAAGAGATAGCTGTCAAGTTATGATGGAAGCACATGCCTTATCTCGCATGTGCGTGCACGTGAAGAAGAATGGGTTAGAGGCCCCAAGGCACTTCCGCTGTACTTATGGGTAAATGCATTGTACAACACATTAATGAACTAGGTGTGCACATGATATATCTTGGGCGAAACAAGGAGAGAGATGTTGTAGTGTGAACAAGTCAAAGGAGATCTAGCCCAAACCTTTCAGTTCCACTTAGCCACTATGGAAGATGAGTGGGACGAGCTATCAAGCTGATAGAGAAGGCAATCTCCAAAACGATGCAACTATGGAAGAAAGGGTAACTTGAATCTATGACAAGGAAGCCTATGCGCTTGAAAGGCTATTTTAGGAAGATGCTGGTCCCAGTCAAAAGAGGTGCTAGAAGCACCAACACGAGGAATCCAACAAAAGGAAAGGCAAGGCCCGATGAAGGTCAAAGACTAGGAAGACCCAAAGGAATACCCGAATGTTCCAATTGGGGTTGACGAGTGCACAAAGCAAGATGCGAGCGACATAGATAAGAAATACTACACTAAGCCCATGCACACGATAGAGATAAACATTGGGTCTGAAATAGAGCGACAATTGGCTACCATCAAGATTATTGGTTAGATGTAGAGATGGCACGCCTAGTGGAATCACTTAAGGAGTTTATGGACTTATTTCCCAAAGGTTATTATGAGATGGAGGGAGTACATGAATCCCTAGGGAAGATGAGCATGAAGCTAAGTGACGATGCGCGTCCGGTCGGGAAAGACCCTATGTGCATGAATCCAAACGTGCGGAAAAGGTGAAAGAAGAGATTGACAAGATGCTAGAGGCGGGAGTCATATACGTAATGAAGAATCCAAATGGATCAATCCCATGGTAATCGACATAAAAAAGGATGGGTGCATAAGGATTTGCGTGGACATCTGCACGCTTAATGAGGTTTGCATTATTGATCCCTTTCCAACCCCATTCACCAAGGGGATCCTTGAAAGCATAGTAGCTTATGAGATCTACACCTTTATGGATGGATTCTCGTGGTATCATCAAGTCCAAATTGGAAGGGAAGATAAGGAAAAGACAACGTTTGCAACAAAGTGGGGTTCTTTCGTCCTTCGTGTACAATGTAATGCCATTTGGATTGAAGAATGTGCCCCAATGTTTTTCGTGCATTGTGATCAAAGCATTCAAAGACTTTATTCACATGTTCTTGCAGGTATACTTGGATGAATGGACCATATATGGTTTAGTGAGAGACCACTATTCAAATTTGAGGCTCGTTTTTGAGAGGTGTATGCAATCGCAAATCTCCTTAAATCTCAAGAAGTGCATCTTCGCGACACCATTCGTGGTCATGTGATTTGCGAGGAATGTTAGTCAATCCAACCAAGATTGTGGTAATCCTAGGTTTGGAGGAACCTACTACACTATGTGATGTGCGCGTGTTCGTGGGATACACGGGCTACTACTGGAAATATATCAAGGACTATGCCAAGATAGCTAGCCCTGGAAGAATTGCTTAATAAGGATGAACCTTTTATGTGGACAACACACCTTGACAAGAGTCATTTGAGAAGTCAAGGAGAAACTCACGAGCGCGCCTATTCTATGGTTCCCAGATGGAAGAAACCCTTCCATGTCCATATAGAGGCATCGGGAACAACTATAGGAGCCGTTCTCGCTCAACCAAAAGAAGGGAGGATAAACCATTCTATCTATTTTCTAAAGCGAGAAGCTATTTTCTACTGAGCACAACTACACTACTAAGCACGAGGCATTAACTATGGTCTATGCACTCTAGAAATTTTGGCAATATTTGTTGGCTACGAAGTTCGTGTTCTTCATAGATCATGCAACCAAGTGCAATATCACAAAGGGTAGGAAAGCCTAATAAGAGAGACGAGATGCCCTTACTACCAAGCAAGCGCAGGAGAACCATTCGAAAAATGGGCAATCAATTTTGTTGGACCAATAACTCTGCTGGGTGTAGAATCGAGCACGGTATATCATTACCGCTTCAAATTATTTGACAAGATGGGCAAAATCGGCACCTACCAAGGATTGCACAACAACAAGAACAAGGTTTCTACGGGAAAACATCATCTCCAGATATAGTTTCCCATAAAGTTTGGCTAGTGATCGAGGGAGCCACTTTCTTGCGGAAACCATGCGTATCCTCGTTGAGTTCATGATTGTACAGAACAAGACTACTCCCTATCATCCTCGGTGTATGGAATTGTTAAAGCCTTCAACAAAATTCTGGGAACTACTTTGACAAAGATTTGCGATGTAAGGTGCAGAGATTGGGATAATTGAGTTATTGCTGTACTATGGGCCTATTGGATTACCTATAAGTGACTAACAAAATTTACACCATTTTAATTGGTGTTTTGCAAAAGAAAAAGACTTACCCTTGGAGTTTGTAGTACCATCACTTAACATAGTGTGTGTAGGAGATTTGGATGATTGAGCAACAATAAACCAAAGAATTGATGCTTTGATGGAGTGGATGAAGAAAGGTTACTCGTGTGTTGGAGTCAAGGAGTGGAGAATACAAGGTAGAAGATTTGGCATGACAAACACATCAAGAACAAGGTGCAAAGAGAAGGACCACATGTCCTTCTCTACGATTCATGCTATGCTAAACACCCAAGAAAATTTCAGGTCAGGTGGTTGGGAACTGTACATGATCCATAACATTTTAGATAGCGATGCAAGCTACACGCGCTTGATGGAAAACTGCTACTTGAACACTTCAATGGTAGCAGACTGGAGCTCGACCACTCCTTACTGGGTAACACTTGCAGGAATAAAGGCTCTATGAGCTAACCCAAAAATATCTCCTTAGTTCTTTGTTGTCTTTTGGTTCTGTGTTTTTGCGAATTTTGTCGCTATTTTTGATAAAGGTATGATTTGCACACTCAAGGTGCAAAACTAAGAGCAAGACTTTTGTTCAATTCATTTATTTTTGACTAAATTCAACAGAGCGTGCCCTATATGGTGCATAACCCAAACTAAGCATCTTGCGTGCATGGTGCGCGCACAAAGAAAATAGACATCAAGTACTCAGTGCACTAAATGAAGTGCAAGTGATGCCTCAGAGGCCTAAGTTTTGACAAAGCCCAGAGCCTTGATCATTGCCACTTGTCCGCAATCGGCTCTATAGGACAACGTGAAACAAATTTAAAGCTCTCTCGGATGAACACAACACAGCGATGAATGCCACTTGTCAACAGTCAATCGTATCACGACCAAGTAAGGGAAAAGGGTAACACTTGAAAGCGAAAAGTTTGTTGAACGTGGGGCCACCGATGATTGCCACATGTTTGCCATCGACTCTTAACTTAAAGAGGATAGATCGAGAAGGCACATGGGTCTCCCAAAGCAATAACACCGATGATTGCCACATGTTTGCAATCGGTGTTCATCATGAGAGGAAGGAATAAAAAGACACAAGGATCCTTGGGAAGCCGTAGCACCGATGGGTGCCATGTGTATTCAATCGACAACGCTCAAGGATGGAATAACTAAGATGGATTGCCCAAGATCAAGGAGTAAAAGCATGGTGGAAGACCACGTGTGCACAAGGAAGGGGAGGAGAGGTGAAGAAAGCATCAAAAGTTGACTAAGAAGGAAGGGTCCGGAGGCAAAGCTGCACTCGCGGAGGAGTGTGCATGACCTCGAATGCTAACAAGGCAAACATGCATGTTTGGATGCGATGTTAGAGGAGAGAAAAGCGAGAAAACCAAAACGACTCTAGTGTAAAATATTTGCATAGTTCCGTAGTCGACTTTTTCGGACGTGGCAAAGAACTTGCACCAACCAAACACATTAAATACCCCCTCAATGGAGAAAGGCATTCATTGTGCACACTTGAGCTTCAAGAGACTAGCGTTGTGAAGGAGAGAACTAGACAAATCGTGTGAAGGAGACTACCCATACCTTGTGCATTCAAGCTCGGATCAAAGTGAAACCATACAAGGCGATAAATCGGGGAAGCATAATTCGTGGAGCTTGGTTTGGAAAAGATTGGAGGAGATCGAGGGGAGAAAAATGCAACTTTTGCGTTTAGGCGAACCAGTCTGCAATTAACGAGTGGTAGAGCTCGAAGCGCATAGCAGAGAATGCCTCTAGTAGCGAAAATTACAACATAACCTCAAAAAATGGTAAAAAGGAAGGAGATACCAGCTGGTCTGAGCAAGAAAGGAAAAGACGTGTGGACGAGATACCTTCGTCATAGAAGAACCAGAGGAGAGTGCGCCATTGGAAAAATCGAGGTTGGCATCTTAGAGATGTAGTTTCTAGAGCAATGCATCATGGGAGAGGCTCGGGAGAGCAAGGTTCAGAAGGTGGAGATTGAGGTAAATCACCGCAAAAATTTCTTAAGTTTGGAAAGTGTCTACGTCATTAAGGGAAATGTCAGCACAAACGAGAAGATAGAATTTAAACGTCAAGAAACACCTAGATTTGGAGGACCTTGGTGTGTTCGAGTTGTTCGAGCTGCCATACTTTGGCAAGGCCACCTCATTGGTGCAATTTCTACTCTTGTGCCTTCATGATAATTGGTTGCATTTTGTGGAAAGGCTCAAGAAGATTTTAACCAACTTAATACATCGGTGATCGGGATCTCGAAGGAGAGCGCAAGCGTCCAAAAGGTGCTTGACGACAATGCGGCAATCGATAACTTGGGCTGCATGATGGATGAACTACCAAAGGGGAAAATATGCTATGCCCATTTCCAACATCCTAAACCCGTCAATGAGGATAGTTGTGTGCTTGCTCGAGTTCAAAACTTTGCCACTTCAAAAGATGGGAGAATGTTAACCGGAAATTTTTGTACCTAGTGCACAAGATCAGCATTCAAAAGGTTAAGTACAACCAGTGCAAGACATGTCGATAACATCATCAAAGGCGTGCACGCAAGACACCTTAAGGGAGATCCATTTAGATTCGTGATCCTGATTATGATCGTGTTCGACGAGATCGGTGTGCTTGAAGGGTACGAACCTTGGGTGTTTGAATACCTGAATAAAATTAGTCCCCCACCGAGTGCTTCGTAAAGTACACCTACCCATGACAAAAAGTCCAACCAATCTGTGCACAAAAAGTGGTATGATGAGTGCGTGAAGGCATTCGAGAGAAGAATGGAGAATCCCAAAGCAACTTTTAAGCATATGCATAAGCATGGTGCGTTTTGGTGTGATGCAACATTGCTGCAACATTAGTATAAGTGAAGGCCAACTCCCGCTAATTTGGTTTTAGCTACCATATGCATTCTCCGCGCATACTTCCATACGTCCATAAACCAACTATATGATATCAACTTGGATAGCATGATCCGGATCGATGATGATATACAAACATCAAGCTGATGTATAAGTACCCAAAGAGGGACGAGGTAGAAGATAATGAAATAGATGATGATTCGCACGAAGTCCATGACACATGCGTCTGGTACAAAAATGCCGCCGCCAACAAACCAAGCATGTTATCACTTATGCGTTGAGACCACACGATAAGAAAAGGGCACGCACCCTAGTTGCCCTCCAAACAAAGCAAAGGCGACGCACGAGCATCATGGAACCTTCCGGGATTTAGAGGAAGAGGATGATCGGTCCACAAAGTCAGCACCAAAAGTAGAGGACCAACAAAACATCATCAAGCGCACAATCTTTTTGTGCAACCAGCCGATTAAGAAATCTTGTCGAAGGGCATTCAAGCTCGCCTGGTCCCGACGTTCGGATAAAAAGGAAAAAGGGTTTGGTTTAATTACGGGAACACCAATAAAGCCGCCGCCCATCCCCCAACTAGTTCCTCCACCTCCATCCAAAGTGCCAATAATTCCGGGGATGAGAGGCCCTCGATGGATATGGGCGTGGAAAGGACCACCTTCACTTTCACTCCTCCAACTTCCCCACCTTCATAGACGTTGTTTGTGATAGGAGAGCCGCATGGTTCCACCACCCATGAAGTAGAAGAAGGTGTGGCTTGGGAGTTCGAAAGTGGACAAGTTCATGGAAGCACACAATGAAGCGCATGAAGGGGAGCGTGAAGCAAAACATCGCAGTGTAGAGGAAGTGATAAAGGATGCCGCAAACGAAGGAGTAAGGAGCTTACATTCTAACAATGAAAGCACGAGGCAACCCTCGAGGGAAGAAGAATATAAGGAAAATAAGTGCATGAGGAGATGTATAAGGACCGTGCGAGGAAGGACCATGCACAAAAGAAGAAGAGAAGTAAGAGGTTAGGCAGAGCTGTAAGAAGAGGGCCGACAAGATTAGGCCATCAACTTAGGAGGGACAAACTTTGAGCTGAAGATGAAGATGAGGTGAGAGAGTAGGCATGACACGAGGGGAAACATGTTGTGTTTCAATCCCCGACAAAGACCCCATCAAGACCCCCTTTCCCACACTATTCAAGTGTCACAAGTCATGTACTAGAAAGGAAAAGACATGAACAAATTGTTCATGTGGAACTACATGTGTCAATTTGGAGCCTCGTGGTGGATGTGCAAACATGTGTCCTTCAAGTTGAGGGACTTCAGACGAGCCCCATTTTGAAGCATTTGACTAAAAGTTGGAAGGATAGTGAGACCATAAAGATAGTAGGTGACAAGGCCGTCACCTACGTAAACGCAATGTTAAAGCGAGGAGCAGGTGTATCTAATACCTTGATGAAGATGGCAACCGAGGTGGCCTGTGAGAACCTCAAGAAGAATTACACGGCGTAGAAGAATTCACATGATCTTTATCTCACTGACCAAGTGAGAAGGCCGATGTAGAAAATGTCAAAGGGTTAGAGGCGTGTGTGCAAGCTATGTGTGCTAAAATAATGGAGAAAGGATTCCCTCTAAAAGGTGATAGCCATACACGACTCCATTACGCAACTCGGGCTGCAGTAGATGAAGTATTGTCAAGCGCAGAGCTCAAGGAGCAAGAAGACCTTGCGAGGTCTTGAAAAAGTAGGTAGAGGACCACTTGATCGTATGTGATGAAACCCTTGCAGAATTAAGGCAAAAGGCGACAACAACAAAAGGGGTGCTCAAGGTAGTTCAGGCTCTGGAAGATCTGATAATAGAGATGATAAAAGGGGATATCAAGTGGAAAAAGGCCCTAGAAAAACAAGTGGTCGGGATGCGAGATAAGGATGAGCTCGAGAAGAAGAGCAATGAAGTAAAAACTATTGTTGGCCAAATCAAGACCAAGGAGATGGCCTATGAAGAGACCTTCAGGGTCCTCCTCCTGAAAGCCATTGAGGCCGAAGGAGATCCGAAGAAAGTCAAGGCTTATTCTCGGCCAAGATCCACCTGCGCATGAGGTCATCGAGAAGGGAGAAGATGCAACTCGGGGACTCTCTTGCCTCAAATGGCCAAAGGCATGAAAAGTGCACTCATCAAATGGAGTGCATTCAAGTGCATGTACAAGGAAACACATCGAGGCTATTCAAGATGAAAATCAAGGTTTGTTGGGAGCGAAAAACAAATTAGTTGGGGGAGATGTTGACCCCACAATTTTGGTTGATTGAGCAATGCACGCATGATACATTTGAAGGAGACACACTCGTAGGATTTTGGCTAAGCGCGCATGGGTAGGATATGACATGTGTGCTCAAAGAAGAAGAGGCTAAGGTAAGAAGAGCAAATGAAGGATGCCACATGGAGTGTGCAAAAGGTCGAGTCAACAAAAATGACAAAGGGGTAGAAAAGGACAAAAGCGCGACAATAAGGTAAGAAGTGCAACAATTTACAGAGAAAGGAATGACAGGTCTTGCGATATTGCAGATCTTCCGATTTGTCAACGTAAATCACGGAATATGGAGTCCTCGTCCTTTTGGTGTATCGACAAGGTCAGCGTGACAACGTTTTTGCATTTAAGGTGTTCCCCATCCACAACTCTAGGCAACCACCAACTACCTTAGTTATGGCGACTCCTTGCTTTGAGCAGCAATGGACTTGCGTTTGAATTTGAATTAATGTATAAATGGATTACCGGGAACCCGGATAAGGGTTGTGATTGAATAGAGAGTCATTCGATTGTGAGTAGATATATCATAGTGAGTTAATGTTGTTGCTAAGATTATACTATTGGTTGGAGATCCAAACTTAGACTTATGGTGATGTAAAGCATTAATGATTACCATGTAACTCTATTTTAAGTGAATGAATATGTGGTTTGTGTTATCAACTTCGTTGACAATAAAGTCCTCGTATGTTATTTCTCGTTTTGCATAGATTCTCATAGTTATGTTATTGACGCTAAGTTTTTGGCGCGCTTTCTATTCCCCGAACCGACAAGGGACCTAGAGCACCAAGTGCGCCTCGGGTGAGTGCTCGGGAGAAATCCTACATGATATGCCAGTGTGCGTGGTGGGTTAAAAGGGTTCGTGTGCTTGGGTCGGGCCCTTCTAGGCTAAATGTACTTGGAAGGCTTAGAAAACCCCAACACACATTACTCAAATAAAGGGATCCGGTGAAAGTATAACGAAAATACATCAATAGTACAAATGTGGGGAACAACAATGTAGTGCCCCGCCTCGTCGCATCAGTCGACAAGCCAATTCATAGGTCATCTTTTCTTGTGTTAAAAGATTTTCTTCGAGGCATTTTGTGTGAATCTAATCGATCAAACCATGAGAAACCTTGTTGCGAACCTTGGTTAGTGTGTAGGTTTGGATTGCATTGTAAGAAGATAGATCCGTCACCAAGTCCTTGTGATCATGTTAGGTGAATGTCGAGAAAACGCTTTTATTTTCTCTACTAATCGGGGGTCGATAACCTCCGTAATTCAAGGTTACCCGGTCGAACACTCGATTTGTGGTGTTGGTGGGATAGTTGTGCATGAGTTTTTTTTTCGAGTCTTGGTCACTCCTTTTTCCCGAATGAGGACAACAATAACATCAAAAATACTAATGATAATAATTTAAAATTTTAAAGAAAAGTTGTAAAATAAGATTTTGAAATGATGAAATAAGTAAGATGAGATTTAAATAAAATAAAATAAAATGTTGGAGTTAAAAATAAAATAAAATAGAAAAATAAATAAACAAAATAATAATGTAATAAAAATAAAAATGATTAAATAAAAAAGGGAGGGGGAAACCAAGTGGAGAGGGACGGGTGGAAAAATTATGGAATTGGGTGGAGTAATGGAGAGAGGAGGCGTGTTGGGAAGAGTGATGGCCTTGTCGGATGTGGCGGGGGCATGGGCACCCTCACAAAGCATTCACTGTTTCACCGTATGGAACAATAGGTCTCCAACTAGATCGATTTCAATGACAAGCATACTACCATCCCGCGCCTTCATCTTCCAAGATATTTCCTCCAACCTGTGCATGGATCCTTCAGGTCTCGTGGCCGCATACTTAGGGCATGGGAACTAGTTGTTTGAAAGCCACAAGAAAAATATGGAAGTAGAGACTGCACGCCAACCGTTTGACAAAATGCCTTGAAGAAATGCGGCATTCATAGAATACCATGGTTATAGGACTTGCATTAATGGATCTATTGAAAAGGCACTAGAAACTTTCTAGAACATGTAATTTACGGATGTAAATCCAAACACCATAACTGTTTCCAGCGTACTCTGCATATTCTAAAAAGGACGCTTCATTTTTGTTTTAATTCTTCCCTGGGCCGCCACATAGTGTTGTGAGATTGAGCTTGGCAGTGGATGAATTTGGCATTGTTTGATTATTATTTTTATTTTAGCCCCAAATGTGGAAGCATGCACTTGACATGCAAGCTATTTAATGTAATGCCTAAAAATGTGGTCATTGGGACCGCTTGCTGTATGTGTGTGCTTTCTTTGCCGGACGTGAGTTGGTCTGTTGTTTGGCGATTATTTGGTGGGTGTGTTGGTGTGACATGTTGGTTGGTAATGTGGAGTGGTCGGTTGCTGCTCCACCTGGCATGAAATAGGAGCTTGAGTCCTAGCTCGATCTCAATGAGCTACTTCTAAACATGGGTGCCACATGTAATAATAATATGGCCACTAAGTGGCACTTGGAACTTGGTCCAATGAGTTGGCAACGAAGCTCACCTAGAGCTCGGTTTCAACTTGACAATGTGATGAGTTGATCTTAGCTTGATTCATAACTCGATAAGCTTCTTGTAAAATGACGAGTTGGAATGTAACGCACAAATGGTGAGGTGAGGTGAGGTTCAAATGTTACAGAGAATGATTAGGAGCATGCAAATCGCTGGAGCCATGTTTACCTTGCTTCGCTCACTATCGTGCATGGTTTTCTCATCTCTATCTTGCATGATTTTCGTATTTCTAGTTTTTCCTCTTTGCAATGATATCGAAAATAAAAGCAAAGGAAGAATATGTTTTCGGGTAATTAAAAAGAATTGTAGCACAAAATAGTGAAAATTTCCTTTTCTACGCAACTAGAAGGATTATTTTTGAGTGTAAACCCAATTCTCGAATTACCTCCTTAGATGTTGGATAGCTTTGATAACCATACTAGATAACGGAAACCACCCGAATGACGAGTCGAACTTGATTTCTAGTTTAAAACTACCTTTTGTTTACCTTGCAAAAGTTAATAAAACACATTTTCGGTGATGCGCAAAACACCTCTCCAAACCCCGAAATGGGAAAGTCAAGTTTTGACTGTGTTCCCTATCACGTGGAGTGTTATATCGAACCTTAGAATGACTTGAATATTTGTTCGTGCATTTTTCGTCACCCCTCTAGGAGCCCTGTTGACCTTTTTGCAGCTTTGGACAACTGCTGAAAGTTAAAAGTTCAGTTTGGTTTTGGCTTGCAATTTAGGCCCTGGGTGGAGAAATGGAATTTGGCCTCTCGCATACCTCTAGTATTTATCCATGAAAATCACTATCAATCCTTAGTTTGAAGAAAATCACTTTCAAAGCTAGTTTTACAAGTAAGTTTTGTAGGCCTTTGGTCGTTGGGTGACAAGGTCAATCTAGCACAATTACGATTGGTAGCTCCGGAAAGGTAGTCGTTGTTTGAACCTTGTTCATTAAAATTGAGTTCCGTCAACTATAAGGATTTCCTCGTATATAAGATTTGTTACATGGTGCGTTTTACCATCAGAAATCAGTTTTTGAACATAGTTTCATAGCTCTTAGGATAATTTGGACATTTTCGCAAACTTGTAGCAAAATGAGAAAACACTATCGTGGGACCCTTATCAAGTCAAATAACTGTCGGAAAAACTTGTAGACACTAACATATGATTGTATGGATCTCCATTTGGTTGTTTGTTTTGAGAAAATTGATTGTGGGAAAAATGGTGTTATTTCTCTCTACTCTCTCTAGTTTTGAAAATGAAATGAAATTAAAAATGCATTTCTTACCTCTCTTGTATGTGTAAAGTGTTTTAATTCATTGTAAATGGAAAATTAGTAATCGTGAATTGTGCTAGATCATAGGAGATTTCCATGCCAACGTTTTTCATTGACCATGTTTACAAAATTTTGACAAGTTGCAGGTAGTGCAACAAATAGAAATAATGAGGGGATTTTGACTCTAAAATTTTACTTATTTTGTAATATGGGTATTATTTCCAAAATTATGAGATGTATTGTATTTTTGAATAATTGTGTTTATTTACCCTTTTGAAAGGAAAATAAAAATAAAAGTTGGGTATATCATGTATGCATTGAAATGGATATGTAGTTGTATTTAAATGTTTTACTTATGGTTTAGACGTTTTAAAACAATCATTTACCATGGCAATTAATGTAGTTCCCTAATTGCTCCCATCAGCAGTTTGCCGATGACACCATCTTGTTCGCCATAGCCTCTGTTATGGAAGCTAAGCAGTTCAAATTATTGCTGTCATGCTATGAAGAAGCATCAGGGCAGCTCATCAACTATGCCAAAAGTCCAGTTTTCTTCATTAACACCCCCTGGAGCGACAACGAAAAAATGCTAAAATCCTTGGGTGTAATATTAATCCCCTCCCCTTCACATACTTGGGTATGCCTCTCTTTAATGGATCGCTCCTTTGGGAGTTTGGAACTCTCTCTTAGATAGGTTTTAACTCAAACTTGCAGGCTGGAAAGGGGCAGTTCTTTCAAGTGCCGCAAAGTGTACCTTGATTAAAAGCATGCTGCAAAATCTGCCCATTTATCTCCTTTCTCTCTTTAGAATGCCACAATCGGTTGTGGAAAAGATTGATAAAATTCAATTCATATAGAGTGCTGCTGGTGGCTTGGGAGAAGGTCTGCAAACCAAAATTCCAAGGTGGTTTGGGAATCAAGAATCTCAGACATATGAATAAAGCTCTCCTTGCTAAGATGGGATGGAGGCAACTAAAAGAGGATCTTCCTTGGTGCAAAATCATCAAAAACAAGTACTTGAAGGAGGATTTTACTAAAGATTTTACTATGTCTGATTACCTTCTTAAAGGTTCTCGTTTTTGGAACTTTCTGATTAAGAGCCGGGATTTGATCACTAAAGGTATCAGGTAGTAGTTTGGAAACAGTAATCAGATTTCCTTTTGGGAAGATAAGTGGAACCTAGAAATAAGCCAGCGGCAAAGGGATAATATGCAAGATCAAATTACTAAGCTCAGGCAGAAATACGGGGAAAAACTTGTATCTTAATAATAATGATGGTAAAAGAGAATGGAGAAGACTTTCTCTTGAAGGAGGCACAAATAGTGACAGAGATAATCTGAATTCCCTTCAGAATATGATATCAAACATATACATCCCCAACATAAATACTGAAGATGAACTTATTTGGGAAGACTCTGGAGATGGAAACTATAATGTTCACTTGGGATACATCAGTCAAAGTCAAACTCATAATCCTTTAATTTGCTGGAAAAAGTGTGGATCAAAGAACTCACACCTAAAATCAATTTCTTTTGGTGGCTAACAATTCAGAATAAAATTCTTACGGTGGACAACATTAGAAGAAAAGGACAAATGCTTCCCAATAGGTGCATCATGTGCAAAGTTGAGGAGGAAAGTGTTAACCATCTTTTCATTCATTGTCAATTTGCCACCTCACTGTGGGGTCTCATTTTTGATAAAATTGGTTTAAAATGGATACTTCCGTCTTCTTTGTTTGACATATGGACCCAATGGTATTTTAATTCAAAATGTATATTTTGAGACTTCTTTGGGATATTATCTTTCCTCACACCATTTGGGCCATCTGTAAAGAAATAAACAAAAGGATTTTGGGGAGATTAGTACTCATATCAATATGGTCTTCAAAAGCTTGTTATGCTGATTATTGAAAATCTTAAGTCCACTATTTCCTCCAGCAAAGAGAGTTTGAGAGATTCAGACTCTAGCTTCCTCAACAAATGGAACATTCAGATTGAGCAGAATTGAAATCAAGGTAACCTCAGATCTACAAGGCAAGAAACCTCGTTGGATTCCTCCTCCGGAGGAGTGGTTAAAACTTTACTTTGACGTAGCTTCAAAAAGAAACCCAGGTAAAGCTGGGGGAGGTGGTGTCATCAGAAATAACAATGGCAATTTAATTGCAGCATATGTTGGCAACCTGGGATTTCAAACCAATCATTTTGCTGAAGCTATGGCTGCTTTGTGGGGGATCAAACTTGCCAAACTCTTGGAGATTAGTAATCTTTGGGTGGAGGGAGATTTCCTTAATATAATTAATTGTCTTCACAATAAATATCCTCATAGTTGGTCTATAAATAAAATCATTAAGGATGCTCTTCTTATCCTTAGCACTTTTCCTCAAGTCAATATTACCCACTCATATAGAGAGGGAAATAAAGTTGCGGATATTTGTGCCAACATTGGTGTTAATTCTTCTACTCTTTGTCATTGGATTGGGAGTTTAGATACCCTTGTTGAAGTTACAAACTTGGTGAATCATGAAAGAAACAAAAGACATATATAACACGGTCACATATCTTCTTTTGGATACGGTTACATTTTGGCATGCTTTTCCCACTCGTGTCTTTATTCATTTCCTTGTGCCTCCGATCCTGGGTGAATATGAGACTTTCCTGTGGTAACCTAGACTGTTTCAGTACCTGCAGTTTCGGAGATAAGATGGGCGGGGAACCTTGTCAAGTTGAACCTCCTTTCAACAGAGGTTGGAAAGAAAATAAACAACTGTGAAACATTCTAGGTGCAAGCAATTTCTCCACATTCCTGGAAAGAATTTGAGGGCATGATCCTCATATCTCAATGGAGTTTGTGGCCGCATGGAAGGATATGATTGTGCAGTTCAGGGGGACAGAGACGGCTCGCCTCTCGAAGGACTTATAGCTCATATTACGGGGATGACTACTTAGGATATCAAGTTCTACAAAAGTAAGTGCAACAGGGATGAACAAGAAGCTAAATTCTTAGAGGAAGGTGAACAAATTGAACACATTCCTAGGGGCTTCCTTCGCTCCTCTATTCCCAGCCCTATATGATGAAGTGACAATAATCATTATCAAATACTTGACTTTGGAAGGGAGATTTCTCGCATCATTACTTACCACTTGGTGCTTCGAATCATTTTAGAACAAATTGTGCAGTAAGTCTTCCTTTCCATATTCTTATGTCTTTAGAAAACTCTGTCAAGAAAGTGCGACGGGGAAAAAGGGTTTATCCTCTCCATCAAGTTGTTATCCTCCTCATGAGCCAAAACCCTAGACAAAATCCTACCCCCTCTCTTCCCTCCACCTCCCGCCTAAGAACAAGAAGAGACATGGTGAGGATATCAACTTGACTAGGTTCTAAGAAGTAGCTCTAACAAAGGCAAAAATGTTGAAGGTCTCAATATGCGATTAGGAAACCTCCCAACAAGGGAATGACGGGGACATGGCTGCTAAGTGCCTTTTGAGTCTGGGTAAGAATAGTGAAAGTGCGACGGGGAAAAAGGGTTTATCCTCTCCATCAAGTTGTTATCCTCCTCATGACCCAAAACCCTAGACAAAACCCGACCCCCTCTCTTCCTTCCACCTCTCCGCCTAAGAACAATAAGAGACATGGTGAGGATATCAACTTGACTAGGGTTCTAAGAAGTAGCTCTAACAAAGGCAAAAATGTTGAAGGTCTCAATATCGATTAGGAAACCTCCCAACAAGGGAATGACGGGGACATGGCTGCTAAGTGCCTTTTGAGTCCAGGTAAAAATAGTGACAAGAACAATAATGACTCGTTCACAATGAGTTGGAATTTCAAAAAGATGTTATTAAATGGATCAGAAAGGATATTAAAACCATCGGAGGGAATGTTAAGGATCTCAAAAACAATAAGGCTGACAAGGATATTCAACACTGAAAGAGATGGAGGATAGGTTGAGAGGAGTGGAAAACAAGTGCAACATTTTGGCAGATGGCTTCATCATCCAAAATGCTATCTTAAGCTCTATCTTGAAAGAGCTTAACAACAAGGGCAATAAAGGAAGTTGAGAAGAGAGATCAGTATCTCGAAGGATCTTTTTACCGCTTTCTAACCAAATGAGCAACTAGAAATGAACTTTGTTTGTTTTACTATTTTTGGTTGGTTTTTGGCCACACTTGGGCTGCACTTTGGCTGTATTTGGGCTGGTTTTGGGTTGTTTTCATCAGCTGCTTGGTTTTAGATCTTGTTTTGTTCCTTGTAATGTCTATTGCTATATCTGGATGTTAGATCCTTTTTTGTAACAAGGTAGGGTCCCTGGCAAAACCCTCTTTACCCATTATTTAAAAAATTAGTGTAGTTCCTCATAACACATCATATTT
Organism: Taxus wallichiana var. yunnanensis; assembly: GCA_018340775.1. NCBI lineage: Eukaryota > Viridiplantae > Streptophyta > Pinopsida > Cupressales > Taxaceae > Taxus > Taxus wallichiana. The sequence continues at coordinate 372,075,795 of CM031236.1, forward strand.
GGTGGAAACTTATTATACCTAAACTATCGAACGAAACATGTTGTTAACTTTGGTCGTACTTTCTCTCCTAATCGAGTCTTGTCCAGTTTGTAGTATGCCTATCACTTTAAGAAAAGACTTAAACCTATCCCCAAAGTGATTTTCTGTCTTGCACCTAGGACAAGACTTACAAAGACCATTTCCTCAATTACCTTTGTGTGAGGCAATGGCTACACTGCACTGCCCTATCACATTTGGTGTGAGTACACCATCATTTCTAGGTGTTGTAGGCCTAATCACTTCATTGGTGACTTGTAATCCTTAGGTGCGTAATTGTCCTTAACCCCTTAGCGTGTAACCTACTTCTCGTGAGGATATTTTGGGGTGTTTTCACCTATGATTGACCTCATGAGAGATCTAATTGATGCGAGTGGAGTCTATGTATTGGTTTACCTACACATAAAACTCTTGTATTTGAATTCATTTACTCCTCGCAGATAAAAGTGTTACCTTAACAAGTAATATTGAAATGCCTCGAGTTGCACGAAGGTTTTGTGAGATAAGGATATTTGATTACTCTAAGTTTTGCCTTGTAGTAGGGTGTAGATCCCTTTGAGTGTTAATGAAATTAATAAATCGTGGGATCTCTTATGAGGTTATTGGTGAAAGAAACTTTGATGTATGTTTACCCAACGAGAGAAATAGTGCCTTAGAAGGCAATAGAATGCATAAAATTGTATTGAATGTCTCACTTGTAATATGTATTTAATACTTAAGTTGCCTAAGAAAAATGAAATTAATTGTTTTATGTGAGATCACACTCCATGGAGTCCTGAATCCTTAAGTGAAAAACAAGTGTTATTTGAATCGTAATTGTTTTAAAACGATGCCAACATGAGATCAAAGTAATGACGTAAAGGTAATAAGAACAAGAGTAAATGAAATGAAAATTTGGAACGATTGTTATGAATATCGTATACACCTTGAATGATGCCAAAATGACTAAAATGCCTAAGATGATCTTAAAACAAATAAAAATAAAGTAGTGCATCATTGGTGATCAATCATTTTATTAAATGAGAAACTTGCAATATTTAAGGAATGAGCATATTTTTCGTACTCCTAATTGTGGTTTAAACAATGATGTTAAATGAATAAATTTAACTAAAAGGAAATGTGAATTAATTGATCTATGTACCTTGTGGGCAAAGCCCTCTCTTCTTATTTCGTCTAGTGGCCTTTTTATTGTTTGGTGTTATGCTCGTTTGAGCAAATGTGTTGTGAGTTATTGTTATCCCATCCATGAGAATTGGCAGGGAATGAATGCTATTGTCATTGACTCATGTTTTTATACAAGAATGATTTGATTGAGTAAAATGCAAGCCTTGAAATATGTTTATAGTGATGGATAAACACCTCACTTCTCTTTTGTTTATTAGAAATCAATGTTTTCTCTTGCCATCATTTGATGGGATGTATGTGTTTTATTGCTCATTTGAGTAGTAATGTGGTTTTCCTATATGTTGTGTACTTGTTTAGTACTCATTGTGGGGCTAACAAACGTATTTGTGTGTATGGGGGAGGTAGGGTCATTATGGAGGTATAAGTAGTGGTAAAACCGAAGTAAACCTTGTGTGAACTTAAGGAGGAACCAAAGGTATGTGGGCTTTGTTCTAGTGGAGGGATAAGTGGGTTTTGAATAAACCGGTGGAGGGATAAGTGATAATGCATTCTTATTTGTTACTTGGAGGAACCAAGAACTTACGCCCCATACCTTAGTGGAGCGATAAGTGGTTTGGAATGACCCTAGTTCCCCTTGCAAGCCATTGAAGGCTTGGTAGTGTGTACTAATGTTTGTGAATGTCCCTAATTCCTCTTTCAAGCCTCATATGAAGGCTTGATATTGTGATACATATATGATGAAATGTATTTTCACTCTTCTTTTATTCTAAATTTTGTGGACTTAATTGGTTTCTCATTGGAATGCGTGTGCATTTGATTGATGAGTTTTATTTCTTGTATGTGTGTATGTTGGGGACTTACATTGCCAAAGGTGGAGGGATAAGTGTTATTATGGTGTATGGGGTTTCTTATTTATTTTGGGAGGAAACAAAGGTTGGTGAGACTAGTCTTAGTGGAGGGATAAGTGTGTTTTCATGTGTGGTTGCATGACTGCTTTGGAGGAACCAAAGGCTAGTCTCCCTTCCTTAGTGGAGGGATAAGTGGAAGTATTGGCACCATTTCCCCTTGACAAGCTATTTTATGGCTTGGCGGTATTATACTTTTCCTTTCTAATGTTTAGTTGGCATCATCATCTCCTTGGTTTGGAGATACATGCGAAGTGACACATGTTGTGTTTTGGTTCAGGCATTGTGTTATTGTTATGTGGGCCCAAGTGATAATGTAAGTGTTATTGATATGAAAAAAATATTATTCGTGTTTTGGTCATGTTACTAGTGTGGGCGTTACAAACAACATGCTCCAATGGCTTAATAAATGCACTAACAAGTGTTCATCGATTCATTATTCTGATATACACAAAATACAATGCATAAAAGTAAAGTAATCAATACAATTAATGTATTTTTGAGTAGGTAGTTTTGGTACAACAATTATGCAGCTGTGAGGGAGAGCATCATCTGGGCATTTTACTGCCTACATAGACCATAAAGTCACACTTCACCTCCCTAACTGGGGGGTGGCCCTACACTTGCACGAGGTTGGAAGATAAAGGAATTCACTTCCTAATAGAACGAATCTGAGAACCACGTGCAACAATCCGTGTGACCACTATCACATACAATTCAGTCTAGTAGAACAAGGTACTCCCATTATCTTCTGACCCATCTGACATGCATGCAACTCTAGGAAGTACCATGGACGGACTAGGAATACAACCATATCATTACTTTGGCCAAAGCATTTAGATAACTACCAAATGGGTTTATTGGTTTCGGATTGCACACTATTAGAATTTAGGTCCATCAGTCCAAAGGCACAACTATCTCATTACCATATTCTACACACATAGAAGCAACCAAAATAGAAAGTAAGGCAAGACGGAGACAGGTGGGTGAAGTCAATGGAGTTGGAGTCACCACTGATTTCAGCCACGTTTCCTCAGCCTGCTTATCAAAATAGTTTCGCCTCAAACGCCTAACAAATAAGACAAGCATCCCCATTCCCCATGTTGAACTAAAACAGTTACCTCACCACAACTACAGGCAGAGAGAACAAATGACAAATCCATTGCCAATTCTGAGCTGGAATAACTGTCACATCAGTTTCAGTCAAAAGCAAAAAACAGCATTACTGATATACATTCTTCAGTGTAAACATGGGGTCCAGGCACATATGAGGGCATGCAGGCATGGCCCTGGTGGTCAGTGCATGCATGCACTTACATGTGACTTAGAAGTAATCTACCATTATTCTTGGTAATGTTAAGTAAAGTGAACTATCACATCAATTCAAATACAATGATAAGGTCACTGTACAATCATGTACAAGTGGCTGACAACCTCAAATTGGATTTAACAAGCACAGTTCCGATCGATCCAAAAGGTCGTCAAGAGTAAGCAATACAACCAACTACAGTTCAGTTAAGTGATTGTCTACAGGGTAGCTTCAAATGATAAGACAATCCTCGCCGCACAAGTAAGTGTTATTCTAAGTGAGCATATGTATGTGACACACATCCTGATAACAGACCAAGTAAGTCATGCTAGTAGCCGCTCTATATAATTATGCCAAGTATACTTCTTTTATCTATGAGTATATCAATTTAGAATCTCAAGGTAACTGATCAGTCACACCTACAAATCATACAAATATGAAATTTCCAGGGTTCACTTCTCCAAGTATAGTACAGTCCTGGATGAGTGTGGATAACCACAACCAAAATGCTACAGGACTGAAAAGAAGAAAATCTTGTTCAAAATATTTCTCAGTCAAGTGACTGAAAAGAGATTTCAGATTAAAATACAAGCCACAGTCAAGTCTTGTGATTCCTAAACCAATGCTACAGTCAGAGTGACTGGAAAGAGAAGACAACATGTGCTAGATGCAGTTCATGTCACTGAGATAAAAGGCCAGACACTAGATGCAAAATACAGTTGACTGAAAGGATAAGTCAATATCAATATGCAAGCTAACTGTTTATAGTGTTTATAATGATAACTCCAGGGTTTAGTTGCCCTATATGGTCAGGGGTAGATTAAGCGTTGAGTCCCTGATTAACATGCAGTCACAACAGTTAAACACGATTGACTGTCTAAGAGAAGATGGGGTCCACAAGTCCCAAGAGGTCTTAAACATTCAAGCCATGCTAGCCTCAGTCCATGTGACCGGTATAGGAAATCATAATCAAATGCAAGAAACAGTCCACGTGACTGATTGAGAAATCAACAAAAATTGCAAGAAGATCATTTTTAAAATCAAGATACAGTCTTCATGACTGATATGATAAATCAACATCCAATGGTAGTATATAACTGAAAGGATAAACCACAATCGATTGCAAGATACAATCAGTGTAACTAAGATGATAAATCAATCATAACCAAGTATGAGCTTTGACTGAAGAGAATTCAAGACCAAGTATGTATTATATTCTACAAGTGTTACCAGCCACTTTCATGGATCCTACCAGGTGATTGTCATGTTGGAGGGATTCACTTCCTTCTAGTGTAAGTTCTAACTTTATTAGATTTGGGGCATTGCCCACCATTGTTTTCAAGTTAAGCATGTACAGTCCGAAAAGGGATACTCCAACATTAACCCCAGTCTTACCATATTCCTAGGTTTTGTTCCCAGAATACAATACAAATAGGTATGAACATCAAAACTCAACAGTAGGACTAGAAATCTTCCAAGTAGCATACAAGAACTCAACAAACCTAATAAACCAGATAATAACAACTAGATCCATATGCATCAGCTCTTTAACAGATCCTTGTACCTCTTTCATAGACAGGGAAGACAGAGTTATAGGAAGAAACCACATTCCTGAATAGAGAAGATTCTGAAGTAGGTTTAGTAATTTAAACAATGCCCTAGCTTGAACCCTGCCTTTGAGTTTGACAAGCTAGTATGGTTGACAATTCCAAGGGTAACCCATGCTCTAGTCAACCTCCAATTTCAGAAATGCTTTCCCTAACAGCCGGTAAGTTCCTTTTCCAAAACTTCACAAAGTGGAATCTCAGAATACCAATGATCCCGTGTCCTCATTCTCTTTTCAGTTGTCTCTTGATAGACTTTCCTCTTCCCCTTTAGAGAAGTCTGCATGTTAGTTCTTATTACATTCAACAAGGCCCTCGATTGTGGGATGAACAACAAGAATTTCTCCACATGCAAAATAACCACGAGGGCATCCATGTCCCAGGAAAAACTCAAACAAGCTTAAGAGAGAGCTATCGGAACAAACTCCGCCTCTCCCCTCCTTGCATAAAGAAAATGGCAGTCATGCAAAACCTAAACATCTGGGGTTTGCTAATAATGCAACTGTAGTGAAGGTTAAGCAAATGGTTTCAGAAAGCAAGGTTAATCTTCACCATAAGGAACAGGGTTCAATGACATATGTTCAAGCAGGCAACAACCCTAACCATTAGGGCTATGTGATTAGAGTGAAGTTTAAGTTTGTAGTCAACTTTAATACCAAGGTGAGATATTATCCTAAGGTAGACCAAAAAGGTATGCCATAACAACATAAACTTACCAACTTGAAGTCAGGGTAAGGTAGCAATGAGATGCCATCCCACCAAGTGGCTTAATGGACCTTGCCAGGACTAAGAATCTATGGTTGAAGTTAAGTGTTGCAACCATTAAAGGTGAGTCAAAGGTCTAGGTGCTCTAGGTGTCAAGTGTTGTTTTAGTTGAGGCTGAGCTCTAGTCGCCTTGTAAATGCTACAAGTAGAGGTGACTGCTGTTGGGGATGTTCTATCTGCACTCCAAGGTGCAAGTGACTTTAAAATGTGTCAAGAAAAAGATGCTAACAAATAGAATACACAACAAGAAATACAATTACCACGAAAAATGCATCAATTTAACAATTCAAAAAATAATCATTCACATACTAGAACACAGGTAAAATAAACCAAGTTAATGTGCGTGAGCTTCTTGGAATCATTGTGTTGCGAAGGTGTCTGCCTCTCTCCCCCTTCTACAATACCCTCTCTTTGGGTCCAGACTCTGTGAGGGGGAAGCCCTGTCCTGCATCCACCTCAAGCTATAGCAGGTGGAAGTTAGTCTGATTCAGGATAAGCTAGCCGGCGACATCATGAATTGCTAAGATACAACATGCCACCAAATATATTAGATAACATCTATGCAACTGCATTATTATCAAAGTGTAAAACTGTTTAACCAAATGCTATCAACTGATTAAGAAAAAGTTGTAACCCGACTAATCATCCTACATCTGCATAATCAAGTATGGAACAAATCAATATATTGTTGCATTCCATTATTTAACAATAAGTAAGCCATTTTTTCAGCAGTAAAGCTTTTCCAGAAGAAGCTGGGAGTAGGTTGTGACAGGTACAAGAAAGGTCTCTTCAAGAAATGACACCTATTCCCTGATCATTTTATATGTAAAAGGGAATGCTGAACTGCACGGCTTTGCTAATTTTCCTCCATTTACACCCTTGCAGATGAGGTGGAAATTGAGATGATGAAGATGCCATCTCTATTGGTGTGGTAATCGAACCAGCAGAGAAGTCTATAAAGTTGGGACTTGTTTTCAAATTTGATGTAACATTCTTTGATCACGACATTCATAACTTATGGTTTTTATCAAAATACTTTAATACTATGGGGACTCTATCATTGACAAATTATTAAAAATTACTTGTTGAGTTTACTAGAATCGGCTCTGTGATGCAAATTGACATATTCACCACATCGTGAGTGCTTGATTTAAATTTTGTGTACACTGTGTGGTCATATCTGTAGTAGGCATGTTTTGAGAGTTGGGGGACACTCTAATACATGGACAAATCCTTTGTATGTGTGTTTGACAAAGAGAAAGAGAGACATCCCTGGACCCTGATGAACCTTGACTTTTAGAATTCCTTACCTGAAGGTTCATCGACTCTGATAGTTCACTTCCAGATTCAGACCCTGGAAGACTTATCATCTTGGAATAAGTAATATATGTGTAATGGCCTGGATGATATTTTCAAAACATTTTGGAGATTCATAAAGTCAAATATTCTGTGAAGCAGAATTTAACTGCTGTAAACCTGGACTTATTCTGCTGGAGAACGGACAAAACAACAAATAGAAATGTTTAAACTATTAAATGTTACTGTTGTTTGTCTGGGATAGGCTTGCAAAATTGTTCAAACACAACGAGGCAACTTTAAAACTGTGTTGATTTGTTGTCGTGTTTCTAGGCTATATCTTTCTGTTCAGATATTGCAAAACATTCATGTATTGAGTAAGTTAAACTTACGGTGTGTGGGCTTTAAATATGCAGGCCCCTTCAGACGCAGAGGTGGTCAAGGTAAGAAATGAGCTCAAGAAACAAGCAGAAGAAACAAACGATGCATTGAAGCAAACAACGGATGCTACTAAGGAGCAGCCTTCTAGAGTGCAGGAAATTTTCAAGGAAGCATCTTCAAATCTGTCAGGGGTAGGTGTGCAAAATTGTTGGAACAAAACTAAGCAATTTCAAAACTGTGTTGTTTTGTTATTGTTGGTGTTCGTAGTCTATATATTTCTGTTCAGATTTTGCAAAACTGTGCTTTATTAAATCAGTTAACATTACTGTTTATATACATTGAATATGCAGGATCCTTACATTGAACTGGAAAAGGTAAGAAAGAATCTGGAAAAGGTAAGAAATGAGCTCGAGAAACGAGCAGAAGAATCAGATGAAGAATTGAAGCGTGTAGTCAATGTTATAAAGGAGCAGTCTTCTAAAATGCTGGAAATTTCAAAGGAAGCATATGTTGTCTATGCTGAAAAAGCAAAGATAGTGTTAAAGGATTCAACAGAGCAGTTAAAATTACAAGCACACAATACAAGAGGGGTTTTAGTTTCAACTGCAGAGGAATTAAGTTTAAAAGGAAAGCAAAATTTCTCAGCTCTAATAGAAAATGCTCCTGAGCCAGTGAAAGACATTGCAGAAACTGCTTTTGGTGCTCATCCAGAAGACATTCAAAAACTATCTGGAGTTCATGACTTTTGTGTTGGTATTCCATATGGTAAGAGTGCTGTGAATTATCTTTAACATGATGTTTGGGATTATATTTTCCAGCTATTGTTACAAATTTTGCTGTAATGGATATGATCATTTTGAGAATGAGTATGCATTGAAATCTGCCTCTCCATTGCAATCAAGTGGGACATGAAAGTATTTTTCTGAGCACCCAGGAGCTTGTCATTGATATCTTGAATTCCATGAAGGTGTTCTACTTCTAACTGATTATGTGATGCAGGTGCACTTCTTTTTGTTGGAGGTTTTCTGTCGTTTCTTATATCTGGAAGCATTCCCGCTATTCGTTTTGGAGTCATTTTAGGTGGGATACATTTATCAATGTGCCGTTTAAGCCTTAAAGCATGGAAGAAGGGGGATTCATCTGTGCCATATGTGAAAATACAAGCTGGTGAGGGATATTTCTTTGATGACTCTCTTGTTTGGTATTTTGACAAATCTCACAATTTGGTCAAAACAAGCTTTATATAGATTCTGGTGCAAGTACTGGTGCATAAAAAGAACTGCAAATCCAACATGAAATGTGCAATATTCACAAAAATGCTCTGTTTTCCCACTGCAGCGTCTACCAATCAAAAGAATTATGTTCATATGTTCAGTACATACTGATGGTAGATAGGTTTCTTCTCTTGTCAACACTATTATTTCTGTGCTATTTTATCTAGATTTTTCTCGAAAAGTTATTTTCATAGTTTCCTAAGTCTTGGGGACAAGGGGACAAGGGGACGTAGGGATGGGGTTTCCGGGATGGTGATTTTTTTTCCAAATTTTGGGGACAGCAAGGGGACGGATTTTAAAATAATATATAAAAATTAATATTTAAATATTTTAGCTTTATTCAAGGAAATTTAGGATTTAAACTGTATTTAATGTTGTAGGTACTTATGACATTATAGTTCAATATTTTTTGGTAAAAATAACAGCTTTTTAGAAGTAAAAAACATCAGAACACTTCTTTAAATTTTTTAAAAATAGGAACGTCCCCTCCAAGTCCCCGAGTCCCCGAAACATTTGGGAAATCTGGGACTCCACCAAAATCTAGGGGACTTGACCCTGCGTAACACTGGTTATTTTGAAGTTCTAATTTGGATATTTCATCAAGTAGCAAGAGACTGGCTTGTTGCTGTCCAAGAGTTAACTCTATGTTCATATTGTTCTTGTCGTACTACTCTTCTGTGTGTATTTTGCAAAGTAATGGGATGCTGGATTTCAAGGAGAATACAGAGCATGCCATAAAAGTTGACTATTTGTATTCAAAATATTTAAATAACTTGCTGTAAAAGATGTAACATATCTGTCGATTTGAGCATAATTTTTCATAGTTAGTGAATTCTATACAAGTGGGCTATGTTACAACTGTGATAATTATCAAACTCTTTGAAAGAACTTGGTCTTCCAAACAATAGTAGGCAGATTACAATGACATTGGAACTTAGTTGTCTTTTTTTTTTAAGGTACCTGAGTAGGACTTCTGGTCATCTATATTTTGGAAATTTTCTTAATGCAAGTGAATGTTTCTGGTTGTCTTTAATTGCAAAAATAGTCCATTCTATGCTAACATAGAATAGAGCTGTCAATGTATTTTCTGATCGTGTGACTTTATGCTTCAGTTCTTGTTTGAGAAAAGAAATTACTGATAACTCAAATGCATTCTGGTCTTGGAATGTTGTAATTTGTTTTGTTTTTTAACCCTAGAATTTCTTCTATGATGTTGTCTGCAGCCATTGCCCTAATAATATTTGTAAGGGAGATGCGAGTACTTTCCCAGGTAACTGGATGTAATTTTTTTGTAAGTTACTGTAAGATACACCTTTCTATGGTATGTTGGACATTTTCGCACTTGCCCTTCTACTATTTTTCATCAGTTATTAAGATATAGAGAATGTTTTGGCACATTCCTTTATTTTCTGAAGAAAATCTATAAAATACATCTTTGTTTGGTATAGATTGTTTAGATTTTCTGTCACAAATTCCCAAGTATCATTGATCAAATAAATATGCTGGATACAGGTTGTGCATAGCCATTTATACAGTATGGTAAGTGCCGTGCAGTATAAGAGATGGATTGATAGGCAGGTTGTCTGACCAGCTTTGCAGTTGTTAGACTTGCAGCTTGTTTGGCAATTGTTTTGTCCGGTTGTATTATTCCTACTAGTTACTCCTGGCAAAAAGATACAGTGTTTCTAACCATTGGACATTTTTTAACTTCCCATGGTCCTATATAGAATTTTCCAGGTTTAATCGCGTGGTTTAGTTTAATCTACTGCAGAAACACCCCTTTTATAAATGAATTAGCTACAGAGCTCCATAATGAACTGTTCGCCGCACACAACACTTGCTGAACTATTCATAATGCACAACACTTCCTGAAGGTTTTGCAGACAACGTAGCGAGCTAACTGGGCTTGATTGTGGGGAAAACTCCATGGCTAAGCATGCTTAAGCCGGAGTAGTATTGGGGTTGGTGACCTCTCAGAAGTCCCTATGGCTCACCCCTGTGAGCATGGCCTAGATGCACAATGAGTTCCAAGTGGACCATTCATGCTCATGAGAGATGGCTTCTTGTAAACCATTATTCATGAAATATGGGTCAATATAGATTGGCTCAAAACTATGCAGTTGTATCCAAAAAATCATATCATATATAATAATCATTAAATGTAGATAGCCAAATTCTTTACCTTGACCCATCAAATTGCTTGTTAGCTATAGTTTTTATGTTCTCATAACCTTATAAGACTACCTGCCTTTCTGTCTATCAAAAGCAGGCAGGAATGTTTACCTGCTAGCTCAGTGTGCTAATGCGAAAGAATCTTGAATATATGCTTCCTGGCTTCCTACGAAGGCCTTGTTAACCCCTGTGGCCTTATCCATATGTTTTTCAGCTCAAATATTTGTTTCTCTGATGATTGCTTTTACAGTAGTAGATTTATTTGGATTTTTAATTTTTCCTTAAGTCTAGCACTGCATCTCACGAAGGTAGGTGTAGCACCTAATTTTGTTAAAGTTTGAGGTGCCTCAAAATGACCTTAATTAACATCTAACACTGCTCAACTGTTATCCAAAATTGAAGAGCCACATTGACACAACAATAGGTGCATTATGACTATTGCATATAAAACTGGAATCAATAGAAATTATTATCATTTTTAATGCTTATGACAAGGATCACTACCAAAGCTCACATTTATGAATTATACTAGTGTATGATTGCATAAAATTAATGGGGATAATGATGCCATTCATCCCCATGCTAAGTATTTTAACATTCAGGCATAAATCAGACATAACAACTGCATTTGCAAATTGTCGCTTCACAGTTTTACAGATTGTCTTAGTTTATAAGGTTTAAGACCACAATATAATGGTGAAAACTGAAAACCATAGTAGAGCACATGTTGATTCAAATCAAGGTGAACATATTATGAATGTTTGTAATGACAAAACTTGACGTTTTTTATTTTCATGTCTTAAAGGTTGATAAGAATCATAATGCAAATATAACCAGAATGACATCCATAGCACAACACATGTTGATTTATATTGTACATGCATTACAGCCTTTGCAGGTCAACCCTGAGATATATGATTAAAAATCGACTTTGAAATAAATATCAAGACAAGTATGTATTTGAAATTCTTAGAATAAAGCATGAAAACAAGAAAAAGTAAACAAGCATGGAAAAGTTAAATAAATAAAATTTATATCGATGCCTGCAAATATGATCAAAATAGGCCTATGGGATTCAAAAATATTACTGATAATAGTAGGAGTAAAAAGGATGCCCAGAGCATCTCCTGCCTAGGAAAAGAACAAAATAGAATTATAGAACCATCTCTGAATGAGGCATTGTAAGAATACTGATAAGGAACTTAAAAATCTCTCTAAAGACAGTAATGCCTCCTGTGAATCCCCTAGGAGATGAAGCATCTCTAATTCAAAGTGAAATGGTTCTTTGTGCGTGCATCTTGAAGTGAGCGCAATTTGCATGTCCTGCCCTTGTTAGTTATATGATTGTCTATCGTGACTTGCAATTGATGTGAACATGCTTTGAGCTAACCAAGTAGGAATCTAAATTTTTGAAGTATATTGCAGACAGTCATGAATACCAATAAAGTCACTACAAATATGAAAGGAGTTTTTGTATAAAGCCAACTTGATGCGAAGAGGTTGAGAAAAAGAGAGCCAAGCATACTGAATGAACGGTCAAGAACTATCAGACCATCTTGTGATCATGAAATTCGAACCTTGTGGGAAAGGGTCCCATGGATGTCTCCACGCCTGAGAATTGCAGGACTTCTAAATATTGATAAGTTGAAACATAAACTTACAGTGTTTGGATACTTCTATGGCACGTAGCTTCATCTTGAGAACAGTTCAATTGACAAATCTTGAAACAGCAGTAATATTGAGGAATGATGATATGTGGTCAATTCTTAGAACATCGCAGTAATGATAATCCTCTTAAGGAAAAGAAATGTAGCAATATCAAAAAGTGCGGACTGCTAGGAGTTTCCTATTAGAGTTGATTTGAAGCATTTAATAGTTTGTCTCCCTCTCTAGCCCCCTTCCCCCACAACACAATCCAAATAAAATAAATCTGCTTATTACATGTCCTTTCTGGAAGGGGTTCATTGCAAATTCTATGTAAGCAAGTAAGATTGTTACTACAGTTTTATACTGCTAAAGAGAAACATAAAAGCTTCTGCAATATATATGACTTTTTAATGGCATTTTTGATGTTGCAATGGACGAACACATTTGAATTGCCACAGGACTTTTGTAATAGGGGGTAATATGCTTATGCTATTGCTTTTAATTTGATAGATGAGAAATCTTAAAGCTTCTGCAATAATTATGACTTTTTAATGGCATTTTTGATGCTGCAACAGATGTACACATTTGAATTGCCTGTTAAAGTTGGTATTCTGTTAAACATTTCAAGTGCTTCTCTTGCCACATGACTTTTGTTATATGCTGCAATTTGCTTGTGCTATTGCTTTTAATTCGATAGCTTATAGCAGTATGATTTTTCCTAATGTTATCATTATTGGACTTCAAAAATGTTGCAAATGCCTTTGATGTTTATCCAATACTGTTCTGTTCTTGCAGAGACCAGCTTTGTTTCCAGGTGTTTTTATGGCTTTTGTCAGGTATATTTTACATCTTATCATCTTAACTACAGAGTTAGTTGCATTCTCCCTCTACAGTTTGAATGTACCAGGCAATATAAAGTTCATTATGTGGATTTTGTTGTATGCTTTACTTTCATCACTTTCATTGATTAGAAAGTCAACTATTTGAATGCATATTCCTCCATTAGGAAAATTTTCGGTTACTAGTACCCTAAGTCACCACTAAGTCACCAGGTTCACGTCGTGTTCGGCAAGGATAAAATTTGAAACAAATTCGTCAATTGATAAAATTCGCATGCAAAAATTCGTCAATAAATTCAAATTATATAAATCTAATTTTTTTATTATTTTATTTTGAAAATAAATAATAAATATACAAAAATATTAAAATATTATAAAATAGTTTTAATTTTTTTGTGAACAAATGTCGAAACATATACATAATGATAAGTTGATCAAAATAAAATATTACATACGAAAGACCCTAAAATTAAATAATAAATACTAAGTTATAAAGTCAAGCTATTAATAAATAATAAATAAATAACGAAAATAATATTCACCTAAAAAGTTAAACATTGAACCTAATAAAATAAAAAAGTTATTTTGAAAATAAAAAACACAAGGAAAAAAACCTAACGATAAGCCTAATAAAATAGAAGTTTATAGTGAAAATAAATAAACAAAACAAAAAGTCAAAACAAAATAAATAAGCCTAATCTGCCTAAACCTAACCCAAAAAAAACAAAAAAAAACCATAAACATAAGGCTTTAAATCTAAATTATCTAATATCAAATATATCACTTTAGAATGTTAAAGTTTGGAGCTAAACACCAGCGGTGATGATGTAACACAGGTTCAAGGGAGTCTCAAGTTCACAATGCAGCAACCTGCAACAGAGGTCTTTGAAGCTCACACACTGATGCATCACACACCAGAAATAAGAACTTCAATAGTGCAGCCTGCAATGCTTCAAAAGTGAAACTTCAGACTTCCACTCTTGAAAATGGCCTTTGAATCAGATGACAGATTGTATATCCTTTGCAGTCTTGCATTTGTAAAAACCCTAAACATAGCTGCCACAATGTATAATAATAAAAATCATTCGCAACTTCTCAACCTTTTTTGGGTCAGTTTATTCATGAACTTCACGTTTTTAGGGTTTTTATTTAATCCGTGAAAAAGAATGACTGTACGAATTTTTGGCCAACTTTGAAAGATTTTAATGTATTATCTTTAGAATCGCTTGAATTTCGAATTTTTACTTGAAATTTGATGAACTCTGTGACATAGCTAGTACCACATTGTGGACATCTTTTATAGAAAAAGCTAAAAAAAGAGCTAGAGTAGGCATCTTGGAAGCATAGGCACACATTTTGAACAGGTGAGCATGCTGGCATGTGTCTATTTGTCTTCTATCTCAAGCCTGAAATAATTAGGAACTAAACCTCAAGGTTGAAAGGCTATCAAATTATACGACTGATGCAAATCAATGAATGCTAGTCCTAAATTAACTACATTCCACGAGTATTGGGGATGGGGATGGGGATGGGGATGGGGATGGGTTTGGATGTGTGGGGAGATACATACTTACGTTAATACGATATTGCAAAAAGAAAAGATACTTGATAACAGCAGTAAATCAAATCCAATAGCTAGCAGACTTCAGAATAACAACAATAATTCAATCTAAGGGCAAGAAGACATTCAAAATAGCATTAATAATACAATTTAAGAGCAGACATGGATTGAAAATATATGATGACTGATGCAAATCAATGAATGCTAGTCCTAAATTAACTACATTCCACAAGTTTTTGGGATGGGGATGGGGATGGGTTTGGATGTGTGGGGAGATGCATACTTACGTTAATACTATATTGCAAAAAAGAAAAGATACTTGATAACAGCAGTAAATCAAATCCAACAGCTAGCAGACTTCAGAATAACAACAATAATTCAATCTAAGGGCAAGAAGACATTCAAAATAGCATTAATAATACAATTTAAGAGCAGACATGGATTCAAAATATATGATGACTGATGCAAATCAATGAATGCTAGTCCTAAATTAACTACATTCCACAAGTTTTTGGGATGGGGATGGGGATGGGTTTGGGTTTGGATGTGTGGGGAGATACATATTGCAAAAGAAAAGATACTTGATAACAGCAGTAAATCAAATCCAATAGCTAGCAGACTTCAGAATAACAACAATAATTCAATCTAAGGGCAAGAAGACATTCAAAATAGCATTAATAATACAATTTAAGAGCAGACATGGATTCAAAATATTTGATGACTGATGCAAATCAATGAATGCTAGTCCTAAATTAACTACATTCCACAAGTTTTAGGGATGGGGATGGGGATGGGTTTGGATGTGGGGAGATACATACTTACGTTAATACTATATTGCAAAAAGAAAAGATACTTGATAACAGCAGTAAATCAAATCCAATAGCTAGCAGACTTCAGAATAACAACAATAATTCAATCTAAGGACAAGAAGACATTCAAAATAGCATTAATAATACAATTTAAGAGCAGACACGGATTCAAAATATCAACAGTAATTGAAGGGCCCTTGGTTCATTGGTGAAGTTGATTGGCTTTGATAAAGCCCACCAGGGATCAAGTCTTGTTGAGTGCAAGGCCTGGAGATACCCGACACTGAGAGAGTCGAAATGGTTGAGGCCAGGATCGTGCCCTAGGTGACTTTGACGGCGTGGATGCCCCTTACTCGTAGCTGCTTAGGCTGAAGGTGATCACTAGTTTAGTTGTACGCTTACTCGTAATTGTAAATCTGCTATATACTTCCTCCGAAGTATGAGCAGAGATGCCGACAATCTATGTAATCTAGTGCCCAATGAGTGCACTACTCATCAAAAAAAAAAATCAACAGTAATCCAATCCAAGAATGAACATACATTTAAAGTAGTAGCAGCAATGCTATCCAGTATGAGCAGAAATTCAAAGTAAGACATATATGATATAAGTAGATGATGGCGCGAAGCTGAATATACCAAATGAAAAAACTGTGAAAGCATATCTGATTTGAGGGGGCAAACTCCAAGAAGCAGAAATGTAAAAAATGAACAAGTGAATTCGACAATGGACCACCTACCTCCTATTCATAGATAACATGAGGTTGCCCAAAGTCTCAAATGAGCTGGCAACCTAGACTATAGCACAACTGGAATCTGCCATATGATTGGTCAAAGGTTATGAGTACCACAGGTCAGCTATTCCATAACTGGACGGCACATATGATAAGTCAATAATTAGGAGTGTAACATGCTCTACCCCTTTAGAACAAAGCATAGCCTTCACTGCTTCTGAGGAAGATCTCATTTTCTTGAGTTGCATCTTCTGCTGGTAGTTTCCTCCATTTTATGAGATATTCAATGATAAAAATCCTTTGATTCTATTCTGTAGTTTATTTTCTGATTTATTACAGCTTCTGGTTCCATGATAAATTCTTCTTTCTCACTTTCATTCTAGAAGTTTTGTTTGGACCAAATTTTTACCCCCATTGATTTTCAAGCATGAAACATGAAAGATACGGTGAAACCTCGAAGAAGTGGGTAGCTCCAATTTGTAAGTATCACTGCCAATTCTGTGTGGTATCTTTTAGGGTCCATAAAACTTGAAGCCAACTTGTTGAATTTCTGTTGGCAGAAGGGGCTTTTGCTTGTTAAGCTTGAACTCAAAGGAATCACCCTCCTTGAATTGCCTTGTGATTCGATACTGATTTGTTGTTGTTTCATCCTATTTCGAGCCAGAGGTTACTCCTTAAGTATCTTGAACCATTGGTTATGCTGAAGGCTGTCATCTACTCCCTGTAAGTTAGAGTTACCTTGAAATAAAGAGTATTGGATTGTGGCAGGTAGCCACATAGGTCTTCAAATGGAGTCATCTCAGATGAAGTATGAAAGTTGAGGTTATACTACCATTCTGCCAATGGAAGTGGTTTGTGCCATTTTAACTACTTGTTAGAAATGAAACCTAGACTGCACAGAAACGCCCTAGGGGTCCTCGTACCAGCTTGGAAACATACCAGGTATTGGTACAAGGACTGGTAGACTCTGGGTACAGCGGGAAACATACCCACAGAGACAGGGTACGCCACGGGTACGACAAAACCGTACCCGTAGCATACCCTGCCTCTGTGGGTACGTTTCTGGCCATACCCGTCTCCTTCACACGTCTTTTTCAAAAGAAAACTAAAAAGGACTTAAAAAATATGCAATTTTTTCAATTTTAAAGTTTCCTATTTCTAACTTAACCCTAAACGATTCCCCCAAACATTTTTTTAAAAACCCAATCCCTCTACTTTTTTTTCACACTCAATCTTTGCTATTTTGCTCGAGCTTGAAGGAGAAAGAGAAAGAGAGGTTGAAGGAGAAATAAAGAGTTTGGAGGAGAGAAAGAGAGCTTTGAGGAGAGAGTGATTGATCTTGAAGGAGAAAGAGAGAAGGAGAAGCAAGTCTACAAACATCAAGGAGGATTTTCCCAGGTATTTTACATCTATTTAGGCATTTAAAAAAAATAAAAATCTTTTGAGCAATGTTTTGTATATGAATATGATCAATGATCAATATCATGAATGATGTGTTTCAAACACATCATTCATGATTATTGATCATGATCTAAATTTATTTTTAATATTTATTTAATTTACGGTTATTAAAATATAATATATTAATTATTTTTTCGTATTTAAAGTTTAATATTGAAGTTTTATTTAATTAAACGTCTACCCTCTGTGTATGCTCTCACCTCACACCATTTATGGCGAACTTGGTGATCAAAATCAAAGATTGACGTGTAGGACTAACTGTTTAATTTTTTAATTAGTTATGTATTCGTTTTTTTTTTTTTTTTTTAATTTTAAAGTTTTAAATTGAATTTGTTAAAAATTTATACGTTTACCCTCTGTGTATTCTCTCACCTCGCACCATTTATGGCGAACTTGGTGATTAGAATCAGAGAATGACGTGTATGGGTTAACAAATTAATTTTCTAATTTGTATTTGTTGTTTTTAATTAAATTATTTTAATATTTAGCAATGTTTTAAAAATATCTCTTATTGTAGGTTAAAAGTTAAAACAAATTAATCCTACAATCATGGCATCCAGTTCAGCTTCAGTGGGGCAAGAGGGGGAAATGTTTCGGGTGGTATGGCAGTGAAAATGGATCCAAATTATCCTTTATGGAGGCATGTGGAAGTGGTAGAGCTTGTTGTCGGTGGTGGTGTCCGTGTTTGGACGTGTCCCCATTGTGCCGCCACATTTAAATCCTCATATACCCGTTTGAGAGCTCATTTGACTGGGGCATCGGGGACGGGTATTAGACCGTGTAGGAAGGTGGAAAAGAAAACCATAGCCATGTACCTAAAAGAGCAAGAGGATGCAAACATTGAAGCAGCAAGAGCTCGCTCTAGAACTGTTTCTTTACAGCAGAGGACCATGGGAAAACCACCAACATCAACACCATCATTTCATCCTTTCATTGAGACTCGTGTTGAAACTATTCCAGATGATGACCCTTTTGATGTAGATACCTCAGGGCCATCAAACAAGAGAACAAAAGGCCCATTAGAAAAAACATTTAACATTGAGAAGAGGGATATTGCAGATGAATTGGTGTCTCGGTGTATATTTGCATGTGGACTACCATTCAATGTCTTGAGATCACCTTATTGGCAGCAGATGGTGAGAGACATTAATGAGGCACCACAGGTGTATACAAGCCCTAGCTATAATAAGGTTCACACTTCTCTTTTGGCAAAATAAGTGCAACACATTCAAACATCTCTATAGCCAATTAGAGATTTTTAGATTGATTTAGGAGTCTCTATTATATCAGATGGATGGAAAGACTCCAAAAACAAACCTCTCATCAACATTATTGCAGTATGCCCTAAAGGGCCAATGTTTCAAAATTTGTTGATTGAGAGGTGGAAGTAAAAAATGTCCAATTCATTGCAAATATTCTCATTGAGGCTATTGAGTCAGTGGGCCCGCAGAGGGTTGTCCAAGTCATCATGGACAATGCCAAAAATTGCAAGGCAACAAGATTGATAGTAGAGGGTAGGTATGAGCACATATTTTGGACACCATGTGCAATATGCTTCCCGAATCAAATGATGCGAGAAGATTGAGAAAATTGCATGGATTGAACAAATATACACGAGATATAAACGAGATTCGGATGTTTGTCACCCCATCACATGTCTTAAGCCATATTTAGAAAATTTTTAAAGTTGGAGCTGTTGAAGGTAAATGAACAATTCATTTTAAATTTAATATTTGATTTTAAATTTTTAAATCAATTTCAATTTGTGTTATTGAATTGTTTCCATTATTTTTTAATAGGTTGCTGAGACTAGGTTTGCCTCTCACACACTCGTCTTGAGACGACTTGTGAAGGTGAGACGTGCTTTGAGCATGATGGTGATTGATAATGTTTGGACCGTCTGGAGGCAATCTAACACAGAAAGAGCCCAAAAAATAAAATCATGGATCCTTGATGAGCATTGGTGGGGAAAAATTGAATATTTGCTGAGTTTCATGGAGCCTATTTTAAGTATGATATGATTTGTAGACAAAGATAATGCTTGCATTGGAGAAATATATGATGGCATTGACTCCATGTTTGAAAAAATCCATGATATCATACAGGCCAAAGAGCATGACCCTGAGGAAATTTTTACAAAGTGAAGTTAAAAATGTGATCGTGAGAAGGTGGAACAAAATGACCACCCCATTACATCTCCTTACGCTTCAAATCCCAAATATTACAGGTGAAATAGTTGGGAGAGCTGGTAGGCAACGACCATATGATGACCATGAGGTTGCAAATGGGACAAGGTCAACATTCAGGAGGTTGTTTCTTGATCCAACTACATCACTTGCAATCTGCCAGGAGATGTTGATGTTTGTAAATGGACAAGGTAACATGGGAGAGATAGAGGCTATTTGTGACAAACCCACCATGGATCCAATCATGTGGTGGACTTGTCATGGCCATGATGCCAAGTTCTTACGACCAGTTGCGATCAAATTGCTCTCACAGGTATAAAGTTTGTAACTTGTTATTTGATATTTTAATTACCAATTACGAATTAAAATTCAAAATGATATTATTTTTTTAATTAATAGTATTAATACTTTTTTTTTGTGACAGGTGGCTAGTAATTCTTTTGCAGAGCGCAATTGGAGTACTTATGGCTTCATCCACTCAGCCAAACACACCATGTTGGCATCGAAGAAGGCTGAAGATCTAGTATACGTTCATTCCAACTTGCGCCTCTTAACCCATAGGACACAAGAGTATACTTGTGGTCCTAACAAGCTTTGGGACCTCCAACCTGAAAACATGGACTTTGGATCTTCTGTTGGTTGTTTGGCCAATGTTTCATTTCTTGGCGTTGATGAGGAACTTCCATGGAGCCCTTCACAAGGGTTCGAAAGTGGAGCTGCAAGTGGCACCCATGAAGATGATTTTGACAATCATCTAGATGATATGCTCTAGATGTTGAGAACTTGAATGTCTTATGTTATTTACTATCATGTTTTGAACATTATGAATCAATACAAACTCAAGTCTCAATTCTCAAAGTATTGGAAATTTCAATTTTGTTTTCATGTTCTATGAATGATTTTAAGTTGTATGACTCTATGAGTATTAAATTTCAATAAGTATGCAAATGCTTCTTTAAATTTATAATATATATATATATATATATATATATATATATATATATATATAACGTACGCACCGAGATTTAAAAAAATTGCCGTTTCAGCGTATCGAAACCGTACTCGCACCGTCCGTATCCGTGCAGTCTAGAATGAAACGATAAAGTTATCCTTCCAAACATTTGTTTACAATATCCTCTAGCCATTAGATTGAGGACGATAAGATGAATTTTGGGCGAAGACGGTACCCAAACCGACAATTAAACTTTATTGAAATTAATTGCTGGTGAATATAGAATCCCTGTCACTCAATGATCTTCGGTTGTTGTAAAGCTGCTCACTTTGTCCATGAATGCCTATGCTACAGTTTCAGCTGAGAATGAGTGACATAAATCACGAAAGCGAGCATATTTAGTAAGTTGATCCACCACCATCTTATCATGTTCATACTGTCTGATTTAGGAAGCGCTGTTATGAGGTCCATGGATTTCTTTGCACAGCTGCACCGGAACAAGAAGTGGTTGTAAAAGCCCCAGCCTTGACCATTTCGGCATTTCCCCTTTCACTTATCTTGATGAAATGAATATCCAAAAGAAAATTTCTGTACGTCACTGTTCAGGTCTTCCCAAAGAAATCATAGTTCTCAAATCCATCCGGATCTGCACAAAATCCCACTGGATTTGGATTTTTAGGTGACCCGGATAAATTTGGTACTAGCAGCCCTGTTTTTCATTTTTTTGTGATAGTTGGCAAAAAAAAACATCCAGCAACCTTATATATTATTTAATATTAAATATATTAACATTTTATATTATGTTATTTTTTTCATTGTTTTTGTCATTTTTGCATATTTATAAATTATGCTTATATATAATATGTATATATTTTGGACCGGATTTTTCCGAACTTTTTCAAGAATTCTGGATTCTTCTTTCTTTCTTGAAAGGATCTGGATTTCTGAATTTGGTAACTATGGAAGAAGTCCTTCTTGGTGATGCGTGCATTCCTGCTAGAATATGGCTCTTCAGTTGTGAGTTGGGGCTGACAAAGAACCTGCCCCTTATACCATAAAGAGTCATCCCTCCAGAGAAAACTTATTTGGTGGTGCTGTTGTAAATGGTGGAACAGTTGACTAGTTGAAGGACCATCTTCCCACTCTATGTTTGCTTCTTTGACCTAGTCGGGTTGAAACATACTCATGGCCCATAAGAGAACCTAATCAATGTTTTTCAATTGAGAGTTGGGGAATAAAAATAAACTCGTCATTATATCATAAGAAGTCATGTATTCAGAAAAGCTTATCTGTTGAGTTTAGATTCTACTGTAATTGTTGGATGAGTTGACTAGTTGAAAGATCTTGTTGCTACTCTGTCCTTTCTTCTTTGACCCATTTGTTTTGAAATATACTCATTGCTCATAAGAAAACCTCACTGAAAGTGTATTTGCTGCCATGTTTTTATTGTCCTTTTTATATATAATCTCAAAATCATATCCAAACAACTTTGTTACCCATTTCTGTTGTTCATCAGAAGATGGTGTTTCCTCCAAAAATTCTGAGTCTTTCATGGTCTGTGACTTTGAAGTGTTAGACCATGAAGTATAAGCTCCATTGTTTGACTGCATGGATAGTTGTTAACATCTTATTTTCATATGTGGCTCATAACAAGTTCTTACCCTTATTTTTTGCTTGCAAAGGCTAAAGGGTGTTCCTCTTGCATTAATGCTGCTCCAACACCTTGCCCTGAATGGTCACACTCCACTTTAAATGTCTTTTTAAAGTATGTAGGGGCCAGTATTGGAGTGGAAGTATGTGCTTTCGTAAGTTGCTGGAATGCTTGTGTTGCGGATTCTGGCCATGCAGTGTCTTCAGCAAGGGTATCATATGTGTTGCAATGAATGCGTAACTTTGAACAAGCCTTGGGTAGAACTCTTTTAACCCTAAAAATCCTCTTAACTCTAATGTTTTCGGAAGTAGGCCACTCCTTTCCTGCTAAGAAGCATGGGTACGCCCCTGATCCCTGAGTACCCTGCCTGGTACGGACTGGGTATGGGTACGGGTATGGTACCGGTATGTCCCGGGTACGTTTAGGTACATCCCAGACGTACTCGGGAGTACCCGGGACATACCCGTCAGAAGCATATATATTATTTTTGTATTGAATAATTCTCTGTAATAGTTCTCTTCATTAACTAATATTTGAAATCTAATATTTTCTTCATAAATACTTCTCTTCATAAACTACTGAATATTGAATTGATTCTAAGATTCCAAATTACTTAACTTGTAAGTATTTGGGAGTCCTTTTATTTGAAGACGGGCCGAAACAATGTTCATGGGATAACCATATTAATAGTTTCCATAATAAGTTGGCTTCATATAAAGGGATGAAAAATTGAGCTTCTCCAAGCAGTTTTATAGCTTGTTCCTATTCAGCTGATGTCTTTATTATTTGTTCATGAAGGTATAAATAAAGATTAGTCAGAAATTAGAATCATGATTTCTTTTTATGCGAAATGGAATAGGTGATAATGAGAAGAATGCTTTGATGAAATGGGAGGAAATCAGAAAACCAACATCCAAAGGAAGATCTATTGTAAATAATCTCTCTTCTAAATAATTCTTAATCTAAAGATCTATTGGTTTTGAGGAAAGTCTAGGCAATATATACATATTGCCACATGATTAATGAAAATGTTAAATTTTAAGCATATTGAATGTTTTGAACCTTGGTCCTACTATATTTTTCAAGTTTCGTATTTCTTATGGACTAAAAAATGAGTAAAACGAGTGTGTATATATATATATCTCTGTGTGTGTATGGACGTACCCAAGACGTACTGTGCCAAGGGTTTTGAAAATAGACATACCTGCATACCCATACCCGTATCCTAGCAACCTAGCTTTCCTGTTTCAATCTTCTTTAAATCCACTTTCACCCGTTACTTTTAGACCACGTGCCCCAAACACACAACTCCCTATATTCCAAAGGCACTTTTGGATTTCTTGGCATAGAGTTGTTTATCATTCAAGTTTTGCAAAACCTTTCCAACATGTTTTGGATGAGCCTCCCAGCTTCTATTATTGATAAGAATGTCATCAAAGAAAAGCAAAACAAGTGCTTTGAGCAATGTACGAAAAATACAACTCATGAGGCTTTGAAATATAGATGGGGCATTAGTGAGGTCACATGGATGAGTTCAAAATGTAGTCTCCCGTAAATCTTCATCTCTTGCCCCAAATTGATGATATCCCAAGTGGAGATCCAACTTGGTTATAAGTTTATGACTCATCAATGACAGTAATAGGAAACTTATCTTTGATAGTGACATTGTTGAGCTATCTGTATTTGAGGGCATCCTCCATGAATTATCCATATTGACCATGACAACGAGAGACGAATAGTTGCTCTTGTTAGGACTGATTCTTGAACCTAACTTTGGGGCCCTACCTAATAAAGCCCTTAGCCCAGTTTTGAGTAGTCCCCTCGTCTCGAATAAAGGCCCTCTCCCTCATCCTCTTGGATGAGAGGACAAGGCAAAGACCTCTCCCTTATAGTCGAGGAAAGGGGAGTTGGTTAGTTGAGATCTATAGTTCGTATTACATCTATAGATCGTATTACACATATGTTATAATATATTTGGTATCCATCCGTCATCTATAGACTAGATAGGCTCGTTCAATGGATAGATTGGACTATAGATAGTTGCCTTGATAGACTTGCTTGTTGGCGAAAGGTGGTGATGTGGTTGTACAAAATTAGCAATCGATCTAATTATATTATGCATGTAATATCATAGATTCTCATGCACTGATGTGATTGTGCCGAATTGGCAATCAACTAACAACATTAGTTGAATGAATGATCATATTACATATGTAATAGCATTTGATTCATTAGCTCAACAAAGGGTCTCGATTGATAGATCAAAGGGGACTGGGCTATGGCCGTATATAGTCAGTATTTGACTCTCGTTCCATTACCTACTATATATATGTTTGAATATCTTTCTGGATTTTATTGCGTAAAGATTTTTAATTCCAAAATTTTGAGTTTGGACTTGAAACTATAGGTCCATGCATGGGTTTGCTGCCCTCCCTCTCGTACCCCCTATCCAAACTTATCTAGGGGGTATGGGAGGGGGCGACGCTAACCCATGCATCATAGAAGAAATATTTATGCTGTAAAATCCAAAAAATATTCAAATATAATTACTACCTTTGGAATGAATCTTAAATCTCTAACTACTATATATAGCGGGGTGACTATGTATAGTACCTATAGTATGCTCTCGACTGACTAAAGGACAATTAACTATGATCAGCATTCAATTGATAGGTTGAGAGCAGAGCACTCGTCCCTGTATGGGCTTGACGAACCGGAAATCACTCGAACTTCAGGGAGACGAGGATGAGGACTCATCCTTCAAGGAAAGGATGAGTGCATGATTTTCCATCCTTTCAAACTCACTATTTTGTCACAGGGGTAGGAGTGGGGGCTAAAGTTTGGTGGAGGCTTCCTAGAATCAACTCAATAGAATTATCATGATCCTGCCCAAATTGGTGGCAAACCCTAGGGTTCCTTGATTTCTTGTTGGTGTTGTTGGGTGATTTCTTGTAATTCTAGCTGAACATGCTGACATACTTCTTGGACTTTAATTAAAACACAATTGTGCTACTATAACTTGAGCTCCAAAAACACTGAACAGTAGCTCAATAGACTAATGGCATATGTTGATGCATGGTGGATATTGGAACAAGGATAAAAAATAATGCATCATCAAACATGAAGTACCTCAAAAAATGTATCCTGGGGATTAAGGCGCATTCAACGCGAGTGTTGAGTTAACAAATGTAAAAATAAACTCAACAAAATGGATTCTCTGGTTGGCATATCCATCTATGTAGTGGCAAATCATAAACCAGTCATTTGCCAGTACTGTTATAACTTGGAAAATTAGCAGGTTGACAAATCCATCAAGAAGTAATGATACAACATCCATACTTGGCCACCTGAAAGCATACATGATACTCATTCTGTTTCTTTGCTCGAGTCAACGAGTCAACTTTCACCTGAAACTCACAGATTATAGAGCCATGAATTTGAAAGACAATCACTAGTCTATTTAGGCTATGTGATTGGCAGAGTGAAGTTGAGGATTGACCTAGCAAAGGTAGTTACCAAGAGGTTACAGGCTTCCAACTCAAAGCTAAAAGCTACCCTTATGGCATTTACTAAAGCCTCCCTTCTTAAATGTAACACAATGCACTTTGGAAGATAAGGCCCAAATGTTCCTAAACTCATTTACAGTCCATAAAACAACTCGATGCATACAAGTTGGCTCAACAATTAAAATTACGTGTTAGGTGAATCTTCGTTAGTGCCTCCTATGCGTTCAACAACGATGTTGTATTTGAAACTCCAAAGATCACACACATGTTACTCCTTGCACACAAGACTGCGCTGAAGCTTTCCAAGTGAATTCTTGCAATTGCTTAAATGAACTCGGATGGCCTTGCAGTCAGGTAGGTGCCCACCATTGAGACGAACATTCGCTGGTAACACGAACCTCTGGAATTGACTCATATTATACAACGAACAAAGTGATTCTGTCCGTACAAGTCTAAGGTTGATGTGAAGTAACTGCCCTCAAGTCTACTGGTCTTGTGTCAAGTGATCCAACCTTGTGTCAAGTATCTAAAGCACTGTGCTACTCAAATGCGAAGATGTATGCATACCGTGGCATCGTGCTGATCTTCCATTTCCCACGTAATGCCTTTCCTGCTGATAAACACATTTCTGCATTGTGCTATTGATATACTTGCTTGTGCCAACTTCTGTAAGATGTTCTTGATTCTAATAGATACCACAAATCCATTAAGCTCCCATGGATGTGCTGCAAATCAAAAGAACTATGAAAACATGAAAATCTAGCGTGTTTCTGGTTTATGTGAATTGCTTGTGAACCTGGATGCTCCTGCATCTTGTGTTCTTTGTCAAATGTGGCTCAGGTACTTCTGGAACCTTTGATCATGCAAAATAGTGGGATGTGACCAGTCCTTGTCACAAGAGAAAACCCAATTCCTCAAGGTACTTTTGAAACCTTTGATCAGGCAATCATTCGTGGGAGCTGACCGGTCCTTGTTGCAAGAGGTTACCCAACTTCACACTATGACTAATAGAAATTTACCTCCAGGATCTTGGGAACACTTACAAGAAAAGAGGGAGAAGAGCCATCTCCAGGTTTTTTCTTATTATTGCTTCATTTAATCAGCTACCATGATGGTAACGTCTGGTATATAATGGTAAATCTGTTTGTCTCAGCTATTATATGTTCTGTGGTATGTTTCAATTAACTATTCTTTGCTATTTAAGTGATTGTGCTCTACACTTTCTTGAAGTTATATACTGTACTATAGATTTAACTACATAAACTTCTACTTTGACTTTACTCATCAGATGCATTTTCTTTCTTTCTTCGACCAATTCTATTAGCAACGAGTCATCTTTGACACACAAATTGATTTTGAATTTGACAGTGCTGCGATTCTACTCTTTTATTCCTTTATAATTTTGTCTGATCGGAACCAGCTGAAGAATGTCAAAGCAGAGTCTTCTGATTGAGAAATGGCATGGACAGAATACCTTGTGTTTGGTGGTTTTGGTTAGTGTATTTTTTTCCTTGAAATTGTGGCTGAAATTGCCAGTTGCTTGTGCTGAATATTGATAATGAAATGATTAACATGAATCACCTTTGATAATTTTATCATACACGCATTAAATTATTTTTTCCTTTTATATATGGTGATATTTTTTGTTGCATGGAACATATCATGGTCATGAATGTTGCAGAGATAGCAAGAAAATTTGCTGAAGGACGGGTCTTACATAATTATGGAGCACTATTGTTGGAGATGATGCATTCTTTAACAAGCTTCACTTTGTCTAAATGTTATGAGCTTCTATTATCTTGTGCAGTTTATCATAAAATGGTATCACATGATTGGTTTGGCACCAAGGGGAGTTCTCTTGGTCCACTGTGGAGATGGATAGAAGTTGAGTTGCTTTTAGTAATCTTTTCTTATGCAGTTTCCAAAGTTTATTACTTGAGCTTCAGTAGAGATGCCATTATATTTGGTGTATCAAGCTCTTTTGAACTGCTAGTATTTGGTAAAGCTAGCCAGCTAGCTGCGGCTTTAATGATTCTTTACTTTGCTACTATCTGTTTTGAGCTTCACAATATTGAATATATCAATCTTATGTTCGCCATTTACTAGATATGAAGTCCTTGAGATATAATGAAATGAAAATATGTCATTCTTTTTGAATTGTTTTATAGCAATCTCTGTCATTTATGCATGCAAACAACACAACAGCTGGGCTGCTCTATTTTTGTTTGACATAAAAAAGGAGATTGTAAATGTTTGTTTTCTATGTATATGCTTTCCATTTTTCTTCCATATCCTTTTGGCTGACTCCATAAGGTAATGCTGTATGAGTTTGAACACGGACACTACGAACATCTCTTTTCAAGTTCCCTGCAGTACAGTGGGTCAATTATTTGGGCATGTTGCTTCATTGCATTACTATTCAATGTCTTGCATAAACCAAATCTGTTTATAATCTCCATGCATCTTCTTATGGAGCAAATGCTATTGAAATAAATTCCATATTCTACTAAGCTCGACATTTTTATTTTCTTGGTTGACCATTTATCTAATTATATTTTGTTATTTCTGTGTATAATCTTCTGCTCTGTTTTACCGTGCATATGATACAGAAACCATGAGCCCTACCATGACACATTTACATATATAATTATATAACCATAGATGAATTGGGTCAAAGTGTTGTGTCGTTTCATTGTATTAATTTTGTGTCTGGTATAAACCTAATCTGTGTTCAATCCCCCATTGTTTCTGCTGGAGCAATTGTTCTCAAAAGAATTTTTATTTTGTACACAGCTGGAAATTATGTTTTCTTGATTGACAGCTCCATAATTATGGGTTGCATTTTTTATTGTATTTCTCTGATCTGTTTTATGATTTATATGATACAGACCTATAGCATGAGCCCTGAAACAAACATGAGAGATGAATGATACACAGCCTGGTTGAAGCCGTGCACCTTTTGAATGTGGATTGTCACGTGCCCAAATTCTCATCTGTTTTATATTCTTCTCTAGAAGAATTTTGATATTTAAATTTTTTGATGGTATTTGTTGTGAAACATTACTATAAATCTTAAGTTTTGTGTTCTGCATTGTGTTACTATTTTTGATATATGAATATTTCTGAAGTACTTTCCTGTATTTGTACTGAACGGTTACATAAAAACATGAGATACAGTTACAGGTATGGGGTCACCCTTCCTAATTAGGTTACGGGAGTAAATGAACAAGGAATGATTATATTATCTATAAAAAGGCACCATGAGATGTGGGTACATGGACGGGATCCTTGGATGAGTTGGAATCAAACTGAAGTTTAACTAGTATGTGATTAGCTAACTAGATGGTGATGGACATAATATACCTAGCAAATGAGATGTTTTGATACGAATATATTTATTTTCTAATAGTATACATGTTCATGTTAGACTGATATTTGGTGCAGCTAAAGGAGCAATCTTCACTAGACCAGTCCTAATTTTCTATGAAAGCTATTGCTAATAGTCCTAAACGAGTGTTGTATCTTAGCTAAAAATTAACCAAGCTGAAAAAGCAGGCACCAAAATAGTTACTATACCGCAGACAATATTTTGTTTGAGAGACATCATTTGGCTTCTTGTGGAGATAGTCTATTGCAAGTGCATGTTGTGGAAAACTTGAATGAATAATGATTTTTATGTGGATGCAATACTATGGATATTGTCCGCAAATACAGTGAACATCACCAATGTCGTTGAGGCAGAGTTGAACATCAAACTTGAGGCTAACTTGAAGTAGCATTGTGTCAAGTTATTATCGAGCTGTAATTTCTTGCTCCACTGTTGTATCCTAAATGTGTGTAAATTTCCATCATTATCATGAGTAGTTTCCTTCTCACCACTCATTTAGAGAGTTTAGGTTGGAATTAACCTTCTCCAAACTATATATATATATATATATATATATATATATATATATATATATATATATATATATAAAATTGTAAGTGTCTTCGACATGCTAACCAAAAGTATAATTTTAATGTGTGTACTATTTACCCTGTGTGCAAAGAAGAAAAATTAAAGGGTCCTAAACAATTTAACCATTTAATCTCTATTGTCAATTAAGCAATTGAACTATTCAACAATTTTTCAATTTGTGAGCTTCTAAGATATTGTTTGTTTTGAGAAGATGAGGAGTTTATGCTTATCCCGATGAGGGTCTAATGTATGTGTAGATACTAAATAGTCCAGAGGTCTCTTTATATTGCACAAAGCTAGTCCCCTATAATTAACTAAAATAGAACTCTTAACCACAAGGCATAATAGTAACAAATAGTACTATTGTATGCCATCATTCATTCATAATTTTGCTCAAAGACAATTATAAGCCCTTTAATTTTCTTTAGAAACGTAAATGCAGATCAAGTAGAGGTTTCCCCATCATCTTTGGATAAGATCAAATAATTGTATTAATGTCCATGAAAGGCCAAGATCGGCTTATGAAATTGAAAAAGTACAAAGTAAAGTAAGGAATAGGTAGTACAAAGACAATTCCAACAAATAAAAAAATTAAAGAACATGCAACCAAGATAATACATGAAAACAAATCATATTCTCCAATGTCTCATTGATCTCACCATATCTACAACCCTATTAAGAGATTGATTTCTACTCGACTTAAAAAAAAAGTGTATAAAAGAAACATTTCTTCATGTGCAATTTCTTATAACAGCAAAGTGTATGGCCAAATGATGGTGAAGATCAAACATCTCCTAAAAGAAAAGAGAAGCATATTAGGTCCTCGTAAGCCATGAAGTCTCTAATGAGAATTAGAGGAGTCTTTGGAGAACTATACAAATGGTATGGCAATGTGTGTATAACAAAATATGCAATCCTACTTATTGAGATATTTCACTTGGGGCATACTTGTGGATGGTTTACATAAAGGTGATGATACTTGTTAACACTTGTAGATATTTTCAGGGACAATGTATAATCTTTTGACTAATACTCTCCCAAAAAATGTTAAAAATGTGGGAAAAAAATTCTACGCAATTACACAAAATGTATAGAATTCTTGTTTAGTGCAACATTTTGTTTTATGCCCTAGTCATGGTTCCCAATGAAGGGATGCCTTAAACCACACAACCCTTATTAGAGTCGGAACTCACCAAAGCAATATCACATGCACAACTCTTGGTTAGAGACAATAGAAGCTTCTTTTAGTAATGTAAAAATAGTTACATACTTGGGCACAATGGCAGTACACTCCAATGAAAGTCTTATGACAAGACTTAGTAAGAATTCTTCTAAGAATTCTAGTCCTATGACCTATCCTAAGAATGCAAATTCTATAGAACCATACTTGGCTCAACTGGTAATTTCACACTAAAAGTCCAACTCACATTCCTTGAATGGATGGATAGATGCCTTACATGTTCACAACTCCTTTCTATTTATAGAATTCATAGAGGCTTTGATAGGAGAACAAAGATGCTTTTGCAAACTAAGATACCTTGCAAATATTCCTTAGAATGCCTCATGTTGCCATTGATTTGCTCATGAAGTTTTCCTCCTTTGGATCGAGTTCAATTATATCATTTAGTTGTTCCCGATCATTAAGGATAAATCAAGAACCACATATACCTCCTTTAATTGTATCAATGTTAATAGGAGATCTTATCACGAACATATCCAATCATTGTAGCTAATGGGAGTGGTCTCATAGAAATGCAAGGATTTGTGAAATTGAGAATGTTTAGTGGCGTCGGAGTGTATCACGACATCAAATAGGCATTGGCGGTTTGTGCAAGTCTTTGCAACTTAAGTGTGCAAAATAATGTTTTGCAAAAGAATGGAATCATACTTAGGTTTGGTGACTTTATTAGACATGCACGACTAAGTGTGGCATTGCATGGGTAAGGTGGTGTTGCGTGACATAAAAAAGCTTGCATGACATGGGTAGTGTTGCATGGCTTTGTAGTTACATACAACTTGGATAGCCATTTCTTGTGGATGCCCCATAAACCTAAGGCAAAGTTGCGTGATATGTTTAGTAGTGGCGCAACATTACACAAGCCCTTATTTCACTAACTCTAAGATTTTTTTGGGTGATACAAGATTGTTTGGAAACCTAGATGCTCTTGCATCATATACCTCGAGTAAGAAGAAACTTGAGCCCTTGCTCAAGTGGATCTTTGAAGGTCTTCAATGGAATGACCAAGTCTAGCAATCTTTGCTTCACTAAGCCAAGATGCATCCTCAACTTCTTTGCCTCTCCATTTCACTAGATATTCTTTATGATTTTTCATGTGTGATGTCTTTACTACATGATTATCTAGAGTGTATTTTATATCTTCGTGGCTCTACTCTCTTTTGGTTTGCGTCTCCAATCTACTTTGGTGCGATTTTCTTCTCCATTAGTCCGCTCCTTGAAATAAAAGTATACATCCGTTATATTGAAGATAGGAGAAATGTCTTTCCCTTTCGGTAACTTTATATCATACACATTCTTCGCAAATTTCTTTAGCACCGCAAGGTCCAATTTTCTTCCACTCAAGCTTGTCATAAGTTCCTCGTGCGATCCTCTATTTGAGCGGGTGTGTGCAACTACTAAATCTTCAACCTCAAACTCCAAGTGTCTCCTTTAGAAATTTGTGTGCTCTTTGTACTTTGTATTACTGTTTTAATGGTTTGTGCACTTGCTCATGCACCTCCTTCATGTATTACACGGAGTTCTCAACTTCCACACTCCATTTTGTGGCAGTCTCTCGCCCGCAACTCTTGGGGACTTATCCCTTACAAAATTTGGAAAGACGACTTCCCATATAAGAGTTATTATATGCAAACTTTGCTCGCACAAGAATTGAATCCCATGTTCATATCTTCTCCCTATTAAACATCTCAACAAATTGTCAAGGCTTTTGTTGACAAACTCTATTTAGCCATTCTTCAATGGGTGAGATGCATAATTAAATTGCATCTATATGTCCAAATTCTTACATAATGTGCACCACAAGTGGCCCAAAACTTGGCATCTTTGTCAAATACGATGACGCACGACAATCCATGTAGTCTCATAACTTCTGTAAAAAATAAGTTAACAATATGTGTAACATCATTGGTTTTCTTATAAGTGATAAAATGATTCATTTTCAAGAATCAATTCACAACAAAGGTGGAATGATGACACTTTTGTGTTCGAGAAATCCTCAAACATAATCCATACTCAGATGCCCTTAAGGTTTTATTAGGTATTGGGAATGGCTGATATAACCTTACTTTTTTACTCTTTCCTTTGCTAGCTAACATAATTTGCACCTTTGTACATATCCACACACATTTATAACCATTCGCGACCGAAATATCTCTCACTCAAATGTGCCAAGGTCTTATCTATCCCAAAGTGACTTGACAATCCTTTGTAGTGTTTCTCCTACATCAAATTCTCCCTCACGGACCCTCGCAACACACACAATTGTGTGCCTTCGAATAACAACTCTTTCTATAAGAAAGTAGTCCAACCATGGTGTGCGGTAGACACTCTTTGGTTCCATGCTAGTCTCCAAGCTTCTCCAAAATATTCATCACGTGTGTAGAGATCCTTGATTGCCTCAAACTTTATTACTGCCACTTGCATCTTAGTAAATAAGACACATCTCCTACTTAGCGCATCTATAACTCAGTTTGATTGTCCATTTCTATGCTTGAAGACAAATGAGTAATTCTACAAGAATTCAACCCATTTCATGTGTCTTTGATTTAGCTTCCCCTGGCTATTAATGAATTGCAGTGCTCGATGGTCCGTATACAACAAAAACTCCTAGGACAACAAATAGTGTCTCCACTTCTTTAGAGCTTGCACAATGGCATAAAACTCTTGATCATAAACTGAATATCTCCTCTCGTGTCCTTAAGCTTTTCACTAAAATATGATATGGGTCTCCCCTCCCGACTCATCCTATAGATCCAATGGCTACTCCACTTGCATCAAAATGAACTTGAAATACCTTATTGAAATGAGGCAAGGCCAATATTGGTTGCTCCATGACCTTCTTCTTCAACTTTTCAAAGCCATGTTTTGTTTTTGTGGTCCATGCAAGAACCTTCTTTTTCTTTTGCATCACTTAAGTGATTGGTGTGCAACTTTTGTTGAATCCTCAAATGAACATCTCGTAGAATCTCGCTAGTCCATAAAAACTTTGGGTCTCGTGACATTCTTAGGTGACAACCAATCCACTATAAATCACACCTTTTAAGATCCATCTTCAACCCTTCTCGAGATATCATGAATCCCAAGTACATCGAATCTTTCCACACCTCAAACTCACTAACAACTTATCCTATCGCAAGCACTCTTAACACTTTTTGCAAATGGACCAAGTGCTCTTCCTTTGTCTTGCTAAAAATTAAAAATGTAATCCAAATAAACAATGAAAAACTTACATATGAAACACTCGAGCACTTCAATCACTAACCACATTAACATACTCTGTGTTGGTTAACCCAAATGACATGACTAATCATTCAAACAACCCATCACACATTTTGAAATAAACTTTCCATTCATCTCCTTCTATGATTATGATATGGTAGTATCCGCTCTTCGAGATACATTTTTGTGAAGTACTTATCTCCACTTAAACAATCCATCATTGTATCTAGGCATGGCAATGAAAATCTATACATGATAGTAATTTTGTTAATGACTCGTAAATTAATGCAGATTTTCCACTCTCCTTCCTTCCATGCCACAAGTGCGGGTACTTTGCATAAGCTCAAAGATTAATTATTCTCAAGCAACTCTTACATGTGCTTTCACATTTCCTCATTCTCCATAAGTGTCAATGTATATGCAACCTTATTTAGTAAATTAGCCCTTGTATTAAGTGCTTCTAGTGACTTATAGTGTGCATAGTTGGTAAACCATTCAAAATATCCTTCGACATGATGTCTACATACTCATCTAAAGCATCTCCTTTACTTCTCACAAGATCCCTTTTATTTACACGAATTTTCCTTTCCCTTTTTGCATGATCCTTGGAATGATCACAAAACATTCATTATCCCCTTTTGCACCTTTTGCAACAATCGGTTACTCTTTTCCAAAAATAAAAAATATTTACGGACTCCTCTTCACCTTTGCACTCATCTCCTTCAAAGGATTTAGAATGTAATTCAATTAGTTCTTCACAAATGTGTAAGTATTTGCACAACCATAGTGAAACGCCTATTTTTCATACTCCTAAGGTCTCCTAACAACATATGACATACACCCATGTACATTATATCACACATGAGTTCATCTTCATATGCACAAATCTTGTTATGAACTCTACATTTCTCATTCACAAGAAACTAATGCCCCTTCAAGAACGATGACACTTTATATGGGTTCGAGTTTTAGATTTCTTCTCAAACCAAGATTCTCAACCATCTCATTAGAAACCAAATATCAATGCTACCACTATCAAAGACGACTTTACATCACTTACCTCTAGATTTACAAACGGTCACGAATAGATTCTTTCTATGCACGTGAAAAATGTCTTCCTTTGTGGGCTTCAACAACACCCTCTTCATCATGAGAGATTTTTACATGCTAGTTCTTACGTGCTACTATTAGATGCATTACTTTCCACATCCACGTATTAAGAAACATGATTACTAGCATCATTCCTCCTTTCACCATTGTTTTGCGTGACTTATGGATAGTCAAATGTATGAAGTCTGACCTCTACACAATAGAAACATGTTCCACCTCTTTTGAAGGAGGATCTACCTGCCTCCCCGCACATGACTATGTTCATAGGAAGAACTTGCTTCTCCCGATGAGCATGAATATGTACATCACCTGTACAAACTTCTTCCTAAGTGTAAGTATTTTCTCTTCCTTCACCGAATGCTCATTGCCTATAGGTGAAATCTCCGCCTTTAATGAAAAATTATATGATTATTTCAGATATCTCAATCTAATCACACTCGAACTCATTTTGAATGGAAATGCACAATTT
Source organism: Taxus wallichiana var. yunnanensis (assembly GCA_018340775.1). Taxonomy (NCBI): domain Eukaryota; kingdom Viridiplantae; phylum Streptophyta; class Pinopsida; order Cupressales; family Taxaceae; genus Taxus; species Taxus wallichiana. The sequence continues at coordinate 372,111,998 of CM031236.1, forward strand.
TTCAACATACCTTGAGATATTTTTGTTTCATCCTCCACACAACTTGCTTTGATAGTCGAACAATATAACTCTTTAGTGTAATCCTTTACATTCAACTCCTTGTGGTACAAGTTTTGTAGCTTTCTAAAAATACACGACTAGTAGTCTATATGTATGAACTTAGCCTTCAACTTTGTGACTAGCCTATCCAAATTATTTATATTATTATTTACTCCATGCACTCTTTTTGTTTGCACATGTTCCCACCATAAAGATGCATGAAATTTTAAGTTAGTACAATTGTTTTTAACCTTTTGGGGTCTTCAACGCCTTCATACTCAAAGTGCTCCATTTTTGCAAACAAGTCAAAAGTTCTTCTAGATCTAGAATTCTAGAATAACTTGGAATGTCCAATTTTTCCTTTTTCCCAATATTTGTGATAGTGCAAAAGAACCAGTCTTCTTCCTCATCAATGTGCTCTGCTTCAGCCTCATGGTCTTTAGCAGCTCTCTCCTCATGCTCATATCACTGTATCTTCATCAATAACAACTCCTCTCCATTATATAGTCTCCATCACCTCCAAATGGGATTGCATTCCTCTTTTACATTAGCCAAGTTCACAAGCCTTAGCATTATATTTACTCTAGCAATAATCCCCACTCTACGTGCCATATTTACTTTCCTCACAATCCTCTCAACAAGATTCTATAGCCTACATCTTTTACTCAAAAACCAAAATGTTGGCAAATGTCTCAGAATTACATTCTACCCACACCCTTAGTATGGAAAACAAAAATATATAAATCACTCGTACATAATCTAGATTGATGTCTATACTAATTTCTTCATAGGCCTTAAAAATCATTAGTCATGGTTCCCAATAAATGGATTCCTTTTACCATACAACCCTTATTAGAGTTATACTTCACCAAAGTAAGATCACATGCACAACTCTTAACCATAAACAATAAAAGATTCTTCTTGTTTATGTAAGAAAATATTATAAATTTAGGTACACCGACATTACACTCCAATGAAAATCTTATATGACAAGAATGCAAAAATTATTTTAAGAATTCTTGTCTTATGACCTATCTTAAGCTTGCAAAATTTGTGAAGATTCTATAGAATCACACTTAGCTCAATCTAGAAACTTCACACTATAAGCTCAACTCATATTCATTTAAAGGATGAATGGATGCCTTACATTCTCACAAATCCCTTTATATATAATTCATAGATTCCTTGGTGGGAGGAAAAAGATGATTTTACAAGTAAAGATACCTTGCAAATATTCCTTTGGATGTCTTAAGTCATCATTGATCCACTCATGAAGTTTTTCTCTATTGGATTGATCTCAATTAACTCATTTTGTTGGTCATTGATCATGAAGAGTAGAACATGAATCACATGTTCCTCCCTCTAGTTTGTGTTGATGCTAAAAAATATCTTGTCGGACACATATCTAATCATTGTAGAAAATGGGAATGGTGTTGCATTAATATAAGACTTCATGACATTAATAGTAATCAATGACCTATCAAATAGCCATTGTTAGTCTACACAAGTCTTCACAACTTCAATGCACGTAAATAGTGTTATGTGGAAATGAAACAATACATTAAGGTTTGGGTGGCTTTGGTGTTGGATTAATTTTCCTTGATGTCAAAATAATTTGGTATCAAAGGAAATCAATATCGATAGTTGAAGGACAAAGGCCACTAATTGTTGTTTAAACAAAATCACTCCATTATTCAAGGGAAGATCACACCATTCCAAGGCATTAAAGATAAGTTTATGATCATTGAAGAATGTTGGTGACCCCCACCACCGCCCCGCATTTTGGTGTTAACATTTAAATTATGGGTCGAGCCATGTCTAGGGAGAGGACCTAGTAGTGGTGCACCCTAAGTTAGGGGCCCACCAAATCAATTTAAATATAATATGAGATCCTGATTTTTTCACCAGCACATAGTTCAATATTTTTTTAAAAAATATATATTTTTGAGTGTTGAATTGGAGGGAAAGACATATTTTGAATTGATTTAAAATTGTAAATTTGAGTTACACTACATTTTGATTGGGACCCATACTTGATCATGGGTGATAATGGTTGAACATTGACAATTTAAAAATGACAAATCTTACATGGCATGATGGGATTGGGTGTTGTCATATCAAAAATGACTAATCACCAGGTACTTTTATGACAACTATTAGGTGTTGTGTATTCAAGACACTATATCAACAATTGGACCCTGCTCAACTATTGGTGTCTCTCCCCTAGTGCTCGAGAAAATAAAAAGTGTCCCTTGGGAGAAATCACACCCCTTCAAAGTGACATAAGAAGGTATAATAGGAGATGTAGTTGAAAATAAAACATGTGAGGAATAATAAAGATATATAATTCAAAATAAAGCAAATTTCAAGGAGAGAAAAATAAGAGATGATTCAAAGTAAATTTTTGTGAAGGAGATCTATTTAATTGTCATCTATTAAAGATTTTTTTTAGGTTGGTGCTTCGTAAGAGAAGAGTTTGGTGTCTCTTGCTAAGTTGGTGCTTAGAAGTGGGGATTGGTGTTGAAAAATTTCTTAATGTGGGGATTGGCGTCTCTAGTGGGTTGGTGCCTACAATTTTTGTCACGAGAATTTTATTATTTAATGATTGGATTTTGACATTATATCCAAGCGAGTATTTTCTCCGTGGTTTTCGACCGAAAGGGTTTCCACATAAATCTTATGTTTCATAATTTTTATAACTTGTGTGATTCTTTGTTATTGTGGTTATTAAGTTTTTAAATAAGTAAAAATTATATTATACTAATCACCCCCTCGGATAGGTGCGTGTTCATCAATTGGTATAGGAGAGGGTTTCCTTAAGAATAGTCTAAGCGCTAGAAGGTAGATCTCGAAAGCACACATGTCGTGTTAAGAAGGTTTCTCCTCAAATAGAGCTGCATTGTTTGACAGAACACACTTTTCATTTTTGAACATAAGAATGCGAACTTATCTAATGGATCTTAGCTTTTATTTTTGGCAATTAGTTGTGAGCGGTTATGTACCTCCATCATCTTCACCAACAGATAAAACTAGAAAGAAGGCTAGTGAAAATAATGTAAAAGCTATGAATGCAATTTTGTGCGGTCTATCAAAATTGAAGTTTGTCAAGGTGATGCATTGTGAATCAATGAAATAAAATTGGGAAAAACTTAAGAACATATATGAAGGATATGAAAAAGTGAAGAAATCCAAGCTTGAAACTCATAGAAGAAAATTTGAGTGTTTGAAAATGAAAGATGAAGAAAACATTACAGCCTTATCTTCTTCGTGTGGATGAAATGATAAACAACATCAGAGGTCTTGGAGAAAAATTTGAAGATGCAATGATCGTGTAAAAGGTGTTAAGGTCCCTTCCCTTGAGGTTTTATGCCAAAGTTTTCGCCATTGAGGAAATGATATATCTAGATACTCTAACAATGGATATATTGCATGTGATCTTAACGGCATATGAAATGAGAACCGAGAAGGGGAAATCATCAAAGTGAAAGGAAACCTTCAAAGCCTCAAAGAATATGAATAATAAACAACTCAATCTATGCAATAGCTCTAAAAATGAATAAGATGAAGAGGAAGTTCATTTTGTAAGGAAGCTTAAGAAAGGATCCATAAAGGAAAAAGGTAAGTTTCCTTTAAATGATTTAATTGTGGAAAATTAGAACATTTTCCGCTAAATGTCCATTTGCGAGAAAAGTGAAAATAGTGACAATGAAGAAGATCACGAGAATGAAGAAAGGTAGAAAACATCATTAATATAAAAAGAGCTACAAATAGGGAAAACCCGAGAAAAAGAAAAGATTTTATAAGCATAAGAAAAACTTCTATTCCAAAGAGGAAAGTAACTCCTCGAAGAAAGTAATGAAATTATCTTCGCTAGTGATGGAGAATAAAATATATTCATGAAAATATAATCAAAAGGGGATATCTTGGAAAGTGAAGACAAAAGAAATGAAGAGAAGGATTCATAAAAGCAAGAAAATGCCGAAATAGATGGGGAAGTAAATATAGAAGAACTCATTTGTGCCCTAAATGAGATCAAGAAGCTTAAGAAAAAGAATCTATTTTTTTACAACTTCATAATATGAATAAGAGGATCGCGATTCAAAAGAAAAATGTCACAAAACCTTGAGGAATCGAGATAAAATTACCATTAACCTAAAGATTCAACTTGAAGAGGCAAAAATAATAGAGGAAGAGGTGATAATAAAATTAAAGATAAAAGAAGAAAACTGTTAAAGGATAGAGTCCAAAATTGGTTGCTTAAGGAAGGAAATAGAGAAAACAATTACTAAGTTGAACATAAGCCTTAAGTTTGGAAAAAGTACTGAAATCTTAGATGATATCATCAATGGATAGAGTTCACCATTTATCAAGACTGGTCTTGGGTAAATATAAAATAAAATGACTACCAAAGAAGATCCTAAAGAGCCACCAAAAAAGGTAAACGAAGAAAAGAAAAGAAATCTATGCAAATGCTCTCAAAAGTCCCATAAAAATGAAAGTATCAAGAAGAAAGAAAATCATCTTTCACAAAATACCAAGTATTCCTCCCAAAAACAATAAGGAGAAAATAAAATATCTTTTCCTCCAAGTCAATATCACATGAATATGTTTCAAATCTCTTTCTTTGGTCATAGCTTTTCATGTAATCAATTTGGTCATAAAGCAATAGATTGTAGGACTCATGCAAGATTGTAGGACTCATGCAATAAATTTTGGTTGGAAGAAGAACATAAGTTCTTATGGGTCCTCAAATAGGAACTATAATTCATTTTCTCCTTTAGTTTATTAAAATGGGAACTATAATACATTTGCTTGTTTAGTGGATTATAATGTTATATGTTCTAAGTAAAACTATGGAAATACAACACACTTCGTAGAAGTGGTTTTGGAACTTCCTAGGTAAAACAAGAAAGTGGAAGCCATGGATAAACAAAAGGAAAAAATTGCAAAAGTTTGGAAAAAGAAGCACGAGCAAGAAAAGAAGAAGGAGAAATCCATGCTTGTACAATCTGCCTTTCATGCTCAAAATGAAGGAAATTAATGGTACATTGATAGTGGTTTCTCAAGCCGCATGACTGGGGACAAGAGAAAATTCCTCACTTTGAAAAAAGTAAATGGAGGTAAAGTAAAATTTGGAGACAATGCTACACTCGATAAAGTTACTCTTAGCCTTGATAATGGAAAAACAAAAACTAAGAATGCCTTTTATGTTGAAGGGTTGAAGCATAATATTCTAAGTGTTAGTCAAATGTATGATCAAGGACACACCATCGAATTTCATGATGAAGGTTGTGAAATCGGAAGGTGAGTATATGAAAACTAGTTGTAGATGCAAGCAAAACAACTAATAACCTTTACATCCTTAGTGAGATAAAAGGATAAAAAATGCTACATGGGACAATCATATGAGATTTGGTTATGGAATAGAAGAATGGGTCATATAAACTTTGATAATCTAATAAAAATTAGTACTAAGCAAGTCTGTAAGGATATGCCAAGGATTGTTAATCCTTCAAACACTATCTACAAAAATGTCAACATGAGAAACAAAAAAGGGAAAACTTCAAATCAAAGGAGTACACAACATAAAAACCATTAGAACTTGTCCATACTGAGACCTCTATGGGCCTATAAGGACACAACATTTTCAAGGTGAGAGTTGTTTTATGTTGCTAATTGATGCTTATTCGAGAATGACATGGGTTACTTTTCTAAAGGAGAAATCCAAAGAATTTAAGAAGTTTAAGGCATTCAAAGCCTTATTTGAAAATGAAATTGGTCCGAAAATCAAGTGCCCGAGATTAGATCAAGGAGGAGAATTTACTTCAAATGAATTTGAAGAATTTTGTGAGCATAATGGAATAAGGAGACATCTCTCGGATACTAGGACTCCACAGAGAATGGAGTTGTTGAAAGAAAGAATTGAACTATTCAAGAAATGGTAGGAATAATTTGAGGCAGTTTACATTATGAACAAAGGGAAAATAAGAATCAACAATAGTAAAACACCTTATGAACTATGTAAGGGTAGACCAAGTACAATTAAGTACTTCAATTTTTTTGAAGAAAATGCTATATAAAAAGAGATGACGAGGATTTGGGAAAATTTGACTCCATATCGATAAAGGTATCATCTTGGTTACTCTTCACGAAGCAAGGCCTATTGATGTTATAATAAAATATTGCACAATATTGTTGAGAGTGGAAATGTAAAAGTGGATGAAGTAAGATATCAAAAGGAAAAAGCACAATAAATTGATTACCCAAAGGAAATAAGTTTCAAAGAAGAAAAATGAGAAGAAGCGAGATGAAAAATAAGTGATTGAACTAAAAGATACATAGGCACCATCTAGATTTGTCTAGAAGAATCATTCAGAAAGTAAAATTCTTAGTGTAGATGCAAAAGAGAGATTAGATGTAAATGTGAGAAAGAAACCAAAACTAATTTGATTCCTAAATCTAATCCTCCTAAACACTACCTCAGATTGAGAAAATATGGAAGGGAAAGAGAATGCAATACCAACACTTACCAATACAATTCAATACTCCTTTTTTGTGTTGGATTTTCTCAAGGATGTGTTGATTTCTTCATATTTGAGTAGGCACTTGGTCAACACCTGCTTTTGATTTGATTGGATTGATTGATGCTTGGATGATGATTGATTGATTGATTATATGATAGAGTGGATTGATTGGTTGAAGATTGTGGATGATTGAGGGAAGATTAAATGATAGAGATTTGTTATGGATTTCCAAGTTCTTTCCATCTAGCTCTCATGGAGGAGTTCTCAATTTATAGTTTGTGGTAGGGAGAATGGATGGCAAGGATTTATCTAAGTGGGATGAATATAAATGGATGAGGATTGAGGAGAAGATTAAAAATTTCTAGAATGGAGAAATCTATTTTGTGATAAGTCTCCATTGAATTTAAAATTCATGGAGGAACGAAGTTTAGAGAGGCTTCTAGAAATAGAAGCCTCTAGATTTAGAGGTAGAGGATATAACTAGTTTAGGATTAGATTAGATTAATAAAATATGATTAGGGATGTGATTACATGGAGAGGATAGGTGTAGGATAAGTGTAGGGTAGGTGTAGAGTAGGTGGGTAAGTAGGTGTAGGAATATTAAATTCCTAGAAAATGATAATAATGATAAAGGTGGTATAATGTGATATAATAATGAATTAAAGGGATTAATGATGAGATGGGATATTAGATAAATGATTTGATTAGGATAAATTATATATGTGGTATTTTAAGGGATTAAATAGATAATGATGATCTTAGGATATTTGTGGGAAAAATAAATCAGAATTAATTATGTCAAAATTTTAGATGTATACATTTCCCCCTCTTTGAATGGTTATTGCGAAGCAATGACCATTAAAATAAAAACAAGAGAAGATGTTAGGATGGTGATATGATTCCCCTCGAGGGGTTAGGTGGGGAGGAATGATTTAGGTAACCACTCAAAAAGAGGAGAGAGGCCCAAGTTACTAGATGAGAGAGAATTAAAGGATGAGAAGATTGAGGATTTAGAGGATTATAATATTGATTAAAGGGGTTGGATTAAAGGATGCCCCGGTCAAGAGGTTGAGATTAAGGATATTGAATTTATAGAATAAAATGATTGTTCATGAGGTTGTAGTATGAGAGGATCATAATATAGGAGAGAGGATTAGATGAGTAGGAGATTAGAGGATTAAGATATATTGGATTTTGGAGTAGAGGATGCCCCAGTCAATGATGTATGACAAGGGTGAAGATTTAGGATTGGTGGATTAGAGGATGCCCAGTCAAGGGGTTAGATTTTGAGGATTTTGGATTTAGATTTGAGGATGTTGGATTTGAAGATGTTAGATTTGAGGATGTTGGAGTTGAGGATGTTACATTTGATGATTGATTGGATAGGAAGATAGGGTATAAGATGTTGGATTTAGAGGATTAGAAGATTGAGGATGTTTGGATGAGAGAATAAGGATTGATTTTGGATCGATTTGGATGATAGGACATTGATGAGGAGAGGATTAGGATGATGATTGATGAAGTGATGAGAAAGAATGTTTGATTTTTATTGATGAGAGGATGTTAGAAGATGCCCCAGCTAAGGGGTGAGGATTTTGGATGTTGGATGCGAGATGATAATATTTGGATGTGGATATTGATTGATTGATAAAGGATTGATTGGATAGGAGGATGAGGAGGTTAGATAGTTAGTTAGATGATGATGAGGATTATGTGTGGATGATGATAAGGATAAAAGATGATGATAGAAGGGGGTGTGCTACCATAAAGTGCCCATTGTTATCATCATTAGCAATGTTATTGATGTGGCATAGAGAAAAATGCACCAAGGTATAAATACCATGATGATTGAATTGCCAAATGTCCCTGTCCTCATATCATTGGAAAAATTAATACAAAAAAATGGTCCTCATATCATTAGACCAATTAATAAAAAAATATGGTCCTCATATCATTGGACCATGCAAAATAAAAAAGAAACAAAAGGGGCCTCATATCATCGTCCAAAATGTAAATGCAGACAAACAAAACACAAAAAAACAAAACACATTGCATTTTTGTATTTTTTTTTTTTGTTTTTGGTGTAAATTTGTGATCTTTTTATGGATTTTTTTGAATGTTTTGATTTTTTGATTTTAGATTTTGGATGTTTATATTATTTGATGTTGGATGTTGAGATTTTAGATTTGGGATGGGAGGGAATGGTTGAGGATAGGTAAGATGAAAGGATTCAAGATGGGATAACTCATGGGGGATGGGAAGGGATGTAAGGTGGGATGAAAATTTCTCCTATAAGTCCCAAATCATGTTTGGGTAGGATGAAAGGGAAGGATTGAGGAAAATTGGATAGGTTGGATATGATAGGGATTAGTTGATAGGTTAGGATTAGATGGGATGTGAGATTAGGATGAGGGATGTGGTATAGGATAATATGGGGGATATGGAAGATGATAAGATATTCCCCCAAGTAGGGGGATGGATTGAGGGATATATGTGGTGTGCCCCCAAGTGTAAAGTAGGGTGGCATGTGTGGATGGATGAATGGGTTCAATTTCCCCCAGGTGTAGGGTAGGATGGGAAGTGAGGGGTATCTAAAATGGATGATTCCCCCAACGAATGGTAGTAAGGCTTCCCCTAGTCATGATGATGACAGTTGAAAAGGGACATGAGGAGGATTGGATGAAAATGAAAGGATCATCATCTGCCCATGGATGTTTGATCTAAGGGAAAAATGATGTGGATGTGATGGATGGAAGGAAAATAACATCAATGATGAACAAAATATGATCCTAATGACACATGTTGTAAGGAAAGAGTTGGACTAAAACAAAAGTGTGACCAAGGTCTAAACAATACTTGGCAACATGCAAGCCCTATGTCTTTGCATGAGATCAAAGTGTGTGTGATTGTGATGGTTAATTACCACTTAAAGTGAAGACTTAATGGGTAGTATGTGAAGACAAACTATCTAATGTATAGGGAGTGATTAAGTCAAATAGGTGGATGGAGGGTGAACAAAAGGCTAAGCTATGTATTGCTCCATTGCCATCGAGATGCATCTCGATTATCATCACAACATTTCTCTACTTCCATCTAGGCATCCATAGCCTCGGTAGAGATGTTGGAAACACCCTAGAGAGAGTCTTAAGGTGGATTTTATTTGATATTTTTAATTTTTATATGATTTTTACTTTTTGATATTTGGATTTTTTTTTGTATAGAGACGTTCCACTCTCTTGAGAAATCTGAAGGGGTTAAGAATCACTAGTAGCTTGATGGGGGATGGAAATGAGTGTGGAAATGACATTGGATAGAGTGTCAAAATACATTCCCAAGGGTCTTCACCAAAAGCTTATTAAGTGTGTGGATCTATAGGAGGACAATTGTGCTTGAATTTTGGAGGTAATGATAGAACAAGGTCATAGTAGATACTATTATCTTACAACATGTGTGAGAAAGTTGATCAAGTGTTCAAATGAATGGATTAGAAGAGGATATGAATGGATGTGATGATAAGAATGGATTAGATGCAAAGGGATGTAGATTTTGGATGAAAGGATGATGGGTGGGAAGGAAATAACATCCGTGCGCAAACGACGAATTATGTGCTCAATCCATTTTTAGGTGCTTGGTATTTTTAGGGGATTGAATGATTTGTCACCTGGGTTTAGTGGTTTGGATAGTAGGCTTAACAATAGAAGTGGTAGAAATGGGTTGTGATGGAGTAGCGGGAGGAAGTTGTCGGTGTTAGGTTTATAACCTAATCCTAAACGACCTGGATTTTGATGAAGGGAGATGGGTTCATGAATGCCTTTTTCATGGATGCCCAAGATTTTTCCTCGATATTTCATATTAGTTAACATATTTTTGGATATAAAATATGATGTATATGGATGAGATGATGCCATGTGGTCATCATGAGATTGGGGGTTGTATTTTTGTCATCCGCTAAGAGGCCGGAATTAACAAAGGATGGGAGGTGAGATTTGTTTTAGTTTTTGTTGGTGAGGGATGTTTGGATGTATGATGAGATTTGGATGGATGGAAATGTTTAGATGTCAAGGGGATTTGAATGGTGGATGATGGTTAGGGAGAGAATGTGATGGAATTCACAACAATAGTGTTCTTGATACCAAGATGGTTTGGGAAGGTTTTGATCGTGTGATTGGATTGGGGAATGGATACTCATCTTGAAGGTTTTTAGATGATGGAAGATGGTGAAAAATGATTCTCCTAAAGGAGTGAACTGGTTTGGGTTAAATGGTTTTGGGGGAGTAGGAAGTAAAGGTGTAGGATTGGTTGGATTATGAGATGTTTTGGTTGATTCAGATTTGTGAGTTGGATTAGATTGGTGTGGCTTAGAAGATGAAGGGGATGGATTAGGCCTAGGGACCAAAGTGGATGGTTTGGGCTTGGAGGTTGAAGTAGATTTAGTTGATTTTGGATTGGTTGGAGTATGTGGTTTTGAGGTAGATGGTTTTGGCTTAGGATTAGATTGTTTGGGATTTTAATATTTATAGAAAGGGGATGGGTGTGACATGGGGTCACATTAGATTTGGGTGATGTTGGGGATGAAGGATATTTGGGAGATGGGTGTGGTGTAGGAACCACATTAGATTTTGTTGATTTAGGGGATGAAGTAGATGAAGGTGGCATAAGAACATCATTATATTGGGTAGGAGATGGGGTGGGGAAAGGATTGGTATTGGATTTTTAGGTTTAGGAGTTAGTGACTTAGGAGTCACATTAGATGTTTTAGGATTGGGGGATGGTGGATTTGAAATAGGATTAGAGGATAGGATAGTATTAGGTTTAGGTGATGAAGGGGTTAAGATAGGATTAGGTGTGGATGAAGAGGATGAGGGTGGTATAGGAGCCAAATTATATGGTTTAGGATTGGGGGTAGAAGGGGATGGGGGTGATTTAGGAGTCACGGTGGATAAGATAGTTTTGATAGGATTGGGCGTAGGTGATGGAGGGGATGAAATAGGATTAGAGGCTGAATTTGATGGTGGATTAGGGGATGTGAAAATTTCTAGGAGAAATTTCTTAGGATCGAATTGGGATGATGAAGATGACGAGGATGGAGGACTAAGATGAGATGTGGGGATGATAATTTTGGGTTAAGTTGTTGGGATTGTTTTGGATATGTGAATGAGACTTGATTATAGGTTTTATAATGATTGGATTTAGGAGTTAATATTTTGGATGGTGGTGGATTATCCGCATGAGTTTTTATTGGAGGAAGGTGGTGGTCATGATGATTGATAATGGATTTGGAGGTTGGTATTTGGGATGGTTGTGTGGGATTGGGATTGGTGGCTAGATTAGCAAGGACATAAAGGAGGTCCTCTTGGTCTAGGTCAACATTAGTGAGGTTATCAAAGTTGGTGTAATTAGATTATGGGGATAATGGTTTATGTTGATTTTGTCGAGTTGTGAATTAAGATGATTCGGGTTCCTCAAAGAGGAAGTCAATGGGGTGAGGGGTAGGGATCTTAGGAAGGGAAATTGTGGATGGGGTTGGTTAGGAGATGATGGTTTAGGAGGTGATTGGTTGATACATGATTTAAGATTGGATATTTGTTGATTGAGTTGTTGGATGGTTTTTAGGATGTTAGGATCAACATGGGATGGTTGATTTGGATGAAGAGGAGGGGATTGGTTGAGGTAGGATGTGAGATTTGAGATTTTTTTATTAAGGTGTTGGATAGTGTGTGGGATTTCATGATCAAAGTGAGATGGTTGACTTGGATGGGTGTGGATGATGTGTTAGATTTGTTGATGGATTTATAAAAGAGGTAGGTGTTTGAATGTTGGTTTAGAGAGAATGAGGTTTGAGGATCAAAGGCCATGGTTGGATAGGATGTATGGGTGATTAGGTTTGGATTAGATTGGTTGATTAAGGATGGTGATGGGATTGTTTTATTAAGGATGGTTGATTGATTAAAATTTTAAGGTGATAGGATGGTTAAGGGTATTCAAAAGTAAGCAAAAATATGCAATACACACCCTAACTAGTCAAGTGGGATTTGAACCAAAATATAGCCAATTTTGAGTACCACACACCTTGAAAATGGTGCCAAAAACTAGATATCCACCTATGTGTCAATTTGGGGTTGGATAGCAAATTCTATTGGGGAGTGTGACCTCTTTGCACTATAGTTTGATATGCATCCAAAAGGTTTCCTAGACTAGGATGTACGAGCTTGCTAGAGGAGCCCCTATCTACCTTGCGAAGACGTGGGTCGTAAGTTTATGTTACAAGGATGCTATCTAAGGTCCATGTATTGGGACATGGAAGCCCCTCACTTCACGATGCTCTTAAAAAAAAGGTACTTATCTAATAACGACAAATCTCCGGGATTTATATACCGGCCGGAACATGGGGCGTGTCTACATGCATGAGATGAAGCCCATGATCACAAGAATCCTAGGACTATGGTAAGTGCGTGGTTGTCACTTCCATGTCACATTAGTCCTATAAAAGATAAGGGGAAAGGCTAGCCAATTTTGATCCTCAAGATCATCCTAGGACACGAGAGGAGAGAATACTTGGTTTTATCTTTGGGAGATAACAAGCACACAAATAGGATACAAACAAGTAAATGGAAATAAAAATATGCAATGATATATACACGGTTTTAAATATTCCAAGTCTTCTAGGTGACATACAACACAAATTTTAGTAGTTTTTGTTCATAATCCCAATAATCTTCGACCGCTCATGTTGCAAGACAAATAGTTTAGTAGTTTTTTAATTAATCAAAAATCTTGCAACCACAAAAATTATATAAACACAAATAAGGATCAAAATCGGCGAAGTCTCCCCTTGTTCCTACAATAATTATGTGAAAACAGAGTTTTAAAACCTGTAAACAACCACCAAAAACACTTGGAAGTAAAACTATATTAGTTAGCTCTAAGCAAAATTTTATTTCACTAAAGGCACCAATAACTAATTCAAATGCGCTAAACATGTCAAACGCACTACTTCAAGAAAGAACAGTGCTAAACTAAGATGAAACAAATACATTAGTCAAAAGCACTAAAATATAGAGCAAAGGCACCAAAAGACATGACAAAGATGCTAAAATAGAAAATTCAATATTAGCAAAATGTAAGTGTCAAAGTGTGAGCACGGAGCTCCAAACATCAAAGCATACACACAAAAATTTAAAGCATACGTTCCAAACCTCCACATGAAATAGTAAAAATGAAAGTGCTGATGTTTGTCACAAAGGCACCATGGGTTCTATAAAGGTTCTAAATGACAGCAGATCCTATGCAACCACATAGATTAATGCACGAAAAAGTGCTAATCTAAGGAAAAGGTACTAAACCTTATAACATAGGTGCCAAAACACATGGCATAGGAACTATTCGAGTGTGGGAACGATTTTTGAGCACAAAATTTAAAAATTCTTGATACAAACAAGGTTATATTTTTACCAAATTTACACAGCCCATTTTACTCAATGTATTTAGCTAGAAGTAAGTTCAAAATTGGGGAAAGGCCCCATAGTGGGTGCCATAAATGTATATGAAAAAGAGTGATCATAAGTAAATGTGAGAAAGAAACAAAAAATTATTTGATCCCTAAATTTAATCCTCCTAAATACTAGCTCAGATTTAGCAAGGATGGAAGGGAAAGAGAATGCAATACCTACACTTACCAATAAAATGCAATACTCCTCCTTTGTTGTGTTGGATTTTCTCAAGGATGTGTTGATTGCTTCAGATTTGAGTAGGCACTTGGGCAACACCTCCTTTTGATTTTCTTGGATTGATTGATGCTTGGATGATGATCGATTGATTGATTAGATGATAGAGTGGATTGATTGGTTAAATATTATGGATGATTGAGGGAAGATAAAATGGTAGAGATTTGTTGTGGATTTCCCAGTTCTTTCCGTCTAGCTCTCATGGAGGAGGAGAGCTCAATTTATAGTTTGTGGTAGGGAGAATGGATGGTGAGGATTGATCCAAGTGGGATGAAGATCAATGGATGAGGATTGAGGAGAAGATTAGAAATTTCTAGAATGGAGAATTCTAGATTTTGTGAGAAGTCTCCATTGAATTTAAAATTCATGGAGGAAGAAGTTTAGAGAGGCTTCTAGAAATAGAAGCCTCTAGATTTAGAGGTAGAGGATATGATTAGTTTAGGATTAGATTAGATTAATAAAATATGATTAGGGATGTGATTACATGGAGAGGCTAGGTGTAGGGTAGGTGTAGAGTAGGTGGGTAGGTAGGTGTAGGAATATTAAATTCCTAGAAAATGATAATAAGGATTAAGGTGGGATAATGAGATATAATAATGAATTAAAGGGATTAATGATGAGATGGGATATTAGATAAATGATTTAATTAGGATAAAGGGTATATGTGGTATTTTAAGGGATTAATTAGATAATGATGATGTTAGGATATTTGTGGGACAAATTAATTGGAATTAATTATGTTGACTTTTTATATTTCTACACTTGGTGATATAGATACTTGAGTACAAACTAGAAGAAGATTAGAAAATGCATCGAACATGTAAATCCGTCTTTACTATCTAAAATAGAACCTAAAATTTTTATAGTAGCAAGTGAAGAATAACATTGAATTTGGGCTATGGAAGAAGATCTAAGTCAAATTGAAAAGAATGAGATTTGGTAACTTGTCCCAAGACCAAAAGATAAAAATGTGATTGACACCAAGTGGGTTTTCAGGAACAAGATGAATGAAGATGGAAAAGTAGTAAGAAATAAAGAAATATTAGTTTGTAAGGGGTATGCTCAAGTTTAAGGTATTGATTTTGAAATTGTTTTTCTCTTGTTACGACTAGAAGCAATTAGAATGTTTTGGAATTTTCTTGTTTTAAGAACTTTAAAATCTATCGACGAATGTCAAGTCAGCCTTTCTCAATGGAAATTTAGAGGAAGAAGTATATATTGAATATCCGAAGGGTTCCTCTTATCAGAAGATAATGATTATTTGTGCAAGTTGAAGAAATAACTTTATGGGCTGAAACAAGCCCCTAGATCTTGGTACTTAAGACTTGACAAGTATATAAAACAATAAGGTTTAAAAGGGGAATTGCTGATTATAATCTTTACATCAAGACTAAAGGTGATGATCAATTAATTGTTGTAGTTTATGTGGATGATATTATTTTTGGAGGTAGTAGTGACAAAATGTGTCAAGCATTTGCTATGGAAATGAAAAAGGAGTTTGAGATGCCCATGCTTGGTGATTTATCATTATTCCTTGGGTAACAAATTTCTCAATCCAACAAAGGAATTTTCATCTCAGAAACCAAGCATATAAAGGATATTTTGAAAATTTTTAGGATGGAAGATTGCAAACCACTGAGCACACCCATGGTCATAGGTTACAAATTAAGTAAAGATAATGACTCCTAAGTATATTATATGTGACAACTTCAAGACCAAATATTATGCAAGTTGTAGGCATGGTGGCGCGGTTTCAAGATGCACTAAAAACCCATATGCAAGTAGTTAAACAAATATTTAAATATCTAAAGGGAACTTTGGATTTTGGTTTGTGGTATCAAGAGGTGAATATTTCACCCTAACAACATATACCGATGCGATTCAATGACAATATTGATGATAGAAAGAGTACAAGTGGAGGAACATTTTTCCTTGGTAGCAGTCTTGTATCTTGGTTAAGCAAGAAACAAGCTTATGTTTCTCTATCCATAGTAGAGGCCAAATACATAGCAGTAACATCTTGTTGTACACAAGTTCTTTGGATGAGGAAAAATATGAGAGATATTAAGGTAGAATATGTTCATCCAATTTCAATATTTTTTGATAACAAAAGTGCAATAAACATATTATGCATTCCATAACGAAGCATATTCCAATTAAATATCACGTATTAAGAGAGTAGATAGAAAAATAATAAGTCAAGTGGAATACATTGCCATATAAGAACATGTTGCAAATATTTTCACAAAGCCCCTTCCAAAAGAAATTTTTGAATATATAAGATAGAAATTGGGGTGATATATTTTTCATCTAGTCAATAAGTTCTTAAGGAGAAGTATTATGTCAAGGGGAGCTAATCACTGCATTCTTTTACAGCTTCGTGGTTTCTTTGCCATTGATGTTAAATGAGGAGAATCACATAAAATGGGAACATTGTCTTATTGGTATATTCAAAGGTTGTTTCTATGCAAGGTTGCCATCAATGAAAAAGGGGGATATTTTTGGATCAATTGTCATTGATGTCAAAATAATTTTCTATTAAAGGAAATCATTATCCGATCATTGAAGGCCAAATGCCACTAATTGCTTTCTAAAAAAACCAGTTTCGAATCTCCATTATTCAAGGGCGATTGCACCATTCTAAGGCATTAAATACGAGTCTAAGATCATTAAATAATGTTGGCCGACCCCAATATTTTTGTGTTAATATTTAAATTATGGGCCGATCCATGTCTAACATCCAAGAAAATAAAGTCATTGTAGACACCGAAAATCTACACCCCTCATTTTTATTCAATCAAATTAATTAAATGCATCGATATTTCTATACCGCACCATTTGTCTCTTAAATGTATCAACAATTCATATCCTAAGTCATACCCCTCATCTTCATTTAATTAATTGATATTTCATACTCTAAATCATACCTACCATTTAGTCACATTACATTATAAAAACCATTTATCTTAAGTTCAATATCCCATAATATTTTATATTCATGAAATCCCTTAATCACATCATTATTACACATGTAAAATCATGTTTTTAAGACCTAACCACCTAGAATAATTTAATTATTTTATAAACTACCCAAATCAACCTAAATCTATTTATTCCCTAAAACTCCATCTTTTCTATTTCTAACACCCTTATCTCTACACACCTATCATAATCATCTACATATATATCATAATAAAAAAACAAAACGCGTCCCTAAAACAAAAATCTAACAAATTCACCCCTCGAAATTCAAAACAAAACCTTCATTTAGCAAACCTGTGTTTCCACATCCAAATCTCAAACAAGCTGAAATCACCGGTGATTCAGGTAATCACTGATGATACTTAAGAGAGTTTTCTAGCTTCTCTTAGGGATCCTCAACTTCAGTCCATGAAATATTTCTTTTAACTTGATTCCACAGCTTCCTTTGCATCATTATTCAACACTTGGATATCATAATAAACATCAGGCATCACCATTTACTTCCATTGATAATTTTGAAATAGTTTTGGATCATCTGTCATCAACTCTTCACTACCCACTGCAGATTTCATCACCATCACAAAACATTCTTCAGAAAGGTTTGAAGTTTCCTGTAGCTCCACATCAACCTCTAGGCACCTCTTTATTATTTATTCATCATCTTTGAACATTGAAAAATCTAAAAAATAAAGTTTTAATCATCATATATTTAAATTTATCAGTTTTTTACAAAGCACTAGAATCACCAACGATTCCCCCAATCCAGCGATTCCTGCCACTTTTATTTTCTTGCAATTTTATCCATTTTTCATCAAGTATCCTTTAATATATTATATCAAATTGTTTAATTTTAACAATTTTTTTAGTATGGAATAATTTTAGATGGCAATTTGTGGCCCCTCTCATGTAATTACCAATATTCACTCTTTACTAATCATTCGACATCCTTTCTACTTGGGAGTAGTATGACTTGTTGCATGATCTAACTCTGTGTGCTATCCATTATGCCCCATTGGATGAGTTAGAGAATATTTTTGACTTCACTCAGTAAATCCATGATGTGTAGAAGGATATTGGGCTGCATATTTTGAGTATCAATGCATCCGAATTGAACTTGCTTGGCTTGAGTACGAGGCCCGACAACAAGATCCACATTTTGAGCTCGAGTTCGAGCCATAGTCTTCCTCTTCCTTCTCTCATCTATTTTCAATCTGATTTGTAATAAAATTATCATTTATCATCACATTATTTTGTATCGTTATCATATATCATATATATTTCAGATCCACTTGATTGTTTAAAAGTGGATTGACATCCTTGTAAGGAAGCCCATTGACTTCTGGGGATTGGCCTTTGCCAGGAAATCCACCATTTATCTTACTGATCATATTTTGTTTAGTGTCTGTGATTTGTAGGTTTCTTAGCAGAGAAGAAATTGTACCAACCTTTCATGGAGCACAACATCGAACATCGTCATCCATCATCTGTGGGTATCGCTAAACCCTGCGTCTTTTGAGGTTAGTATATTTCTATTTTATTGCTTTGTTACATTCAAGTTAAAGAGGTAGGAATATTTATAAACATATTGGCATGCCCAGTGTGACAACTGAGTCCCTTATTTTATTGTTTTATTCATCTAAATTACCATTTTTTTATTTTCTTGTTTTTCTGTTTAGTAATCCCAGTGATTTGGTCAATCGTTAGCGATCGGGTGAATCGCCAGCGATTCTGTCAATCACTGATGATTTCTCTAAATAATTATGATTACTTTGTAGTTTTCCTTTTAATTATTATTTCTAGTCATTTATTTGTTTTCTTATTAGATTAGGTTTGTAGATTTCTGTTTCTGTTGATTTACTATCACAATCTAAAAAAAAATCTTTCATTTATCTAGAATATCATATTTTTCCACATCTGGTTTTCTATTTTGTAATCGCCAACGATTTGGTCAATCACTAGCGATTCACATAATCACCGACGATTCCTCTAAATCCTTTTGATTAATTTATAGTTATCTTTCGAATCTATTTTATTTTCTATTTTCTTCTTTTTTCTACTAACTCGTTTTGTTGCTATTTTTCGCAAATTTTGCTTGTTGGATTGCTTGTTGCCTAAAAATTAAAAATTACAAAAAAATAAAATAAAAAAGGAAGTGTTTATCATGGCAAGTCCTAAAACCTTATTTTACTTTCATTATTGGATTATTTTCTTGTTTTATCTCATCAAATAATATTTCATTTTGGGTCTTAAAACGAACCATTGCATCCTTCTTGCTCACATAGTTTTAATTAGGGAAAATTAATCAGTTGCATTCACTTTATTTTCCCCACACATAACCAAACCACTTAAAACATTAGAAAAATAATTTAAAAATTCCCACCTAGGTGATAACTATTGGGATTTCATCACCCAATAGGGAAATTGACTTAGTGTTTTTGGCCGAGTATAAACACCTATTTGTTGGTATATTGACAAAGCACCCGAACTCCCTTATCACTATGGGACCATGAAGTGAGGGGGTAGGCCCCAATACCAATCCCGTATTGACAGTAGTAAAAAGTTGAGCCTCACATACCTTCAGGTATATCGAGGATGCCGCCCATAAACATACCTAAAACCAACCATAGCTTTCCATTTCCTAGGACCCATCAACCATTTTTCACATTTCACTTTTTTTTAATTAAATCAAGATAATCTAAAATTTTATTTTTCTTTCTTTTCCTATTGTTTGTAATCAACCCACTTAGTTATTTTTTTAGGTGATTGTGTGTTTGTTTACTATGGTACTTACTAGACAACAAGCCCATAATCAAACTTTAGAAAACATGTCTACATCATTACCTACACTATTATCCACACCATTACAACAACATATTACATCATCTATTCCATTATCTACACCATTACAACAAAAAATCCATTTTATTAACTAGTTACATCCACTCCTCTTACTTATGATCAATGAGCCTGGGATGAAATAGAGGAGAAATATAATGAAGAAATGTGACAACATCTCTTAGATTTCGTAGTCAATTTTGTAGTCAAATCTTCCATGGATCCAAGCAAGAAGAAACCGAACAACCATATTCTCCCAGCTCTCAATCAGAATCATCTGAACCTCCTTTATTTGATAGAGGAGACCCTATTTTTGAAGAGATGTTAGATTCAAATTCTATTTCCTTAATGCTTATCTTACAACTAGGGGTGTCCAACTCCAACCATTTGTATCTAAACCACACATTCCTCACCCTTCATCTACTATTGCACATCTCATTGATTCAAACCAACAACCCATTATCCAAAAAATACATTCATATCAACCCATAAGTCAATCTGAAACATCAAATGTTGAGTTTTCCATTCCTATTAGTCAACTTGAAATATCTAGTGTTATGTCTTCCATTCTGTTTTTAGTCTTCATATGATTTCTTCTCAAGACACAACTACCCAACAACCCACATCTTCACATGAGCCTTCTATTGGTTCCAACACCTCCCTAATAAATAATCAGTTCCTCCTCATCTATCTACCCTCGAACATCTTTAGCCACCCAAACACCACTAGAAAGTTCTATTTCCACTTTTATCATTGTATCTCAGCCACCATACTCTCAACCAATCAGTAATCCCATCAAAACATCACAATTTCCATTCCTACATCCATTCCTTTAATCAATACTAGCGAAATGCCACCACTCATCCTATTTCAGTCCAATCCTTTATACCCCTTATCTCACAACATATTCCACAACCATCGCATCCATTAATTTCCATACCACAATCTATTCCTATTCAAAACATCCCACAACAAGCACCATCTTCCGCTGCCTCTGCAATATATTTTCAAGTAACCACCTCCTTATTCACAACCTTTTACCACTACATCTATCCCACATCCTTATTAGTATATTCAACCGTCACAACCGTTAGTGTCCCAACCTACCTATAACATTCCACAACAAAACATCCCACAACAAAATATCCTCAACAAAATATCCCTCAACAATATATTTCACAACAATACATTCCTCAACAAAGCATTCCCTCTCAACAAAACATCCCGTATCAAAACATTCCACAAAAAATATCCCTCAAAAAAATATCCCTCAACAAAATATCCCTCAACAAAATATTCCACAAAAAAATATTCCTTACCAACAAAACATTCCCTACCAACAAAACATTCCTCAAAGAATATTAGACATATCCACAACCTAGTCTAGTTCTCATTTCAACATGGATAATATTTCGTAGCAACCAACACAACCCGATCCTCTTCAAGCCCTCATGAACCACATATCCAATCTTGAAGCTACCTCATCAGGACCCAAAATGTCCTCTTATGACCAAATTTACAATGAGCCCATTCACCCCTCAATGCCATATAAATCATATCCACCCCATTGGGAAATTCCAAAGTTTATCAAATTTTATAGTAAGGAAGATCCCCAACAACACATCCGTGATTTCCGCCATGCTTGCTATCTAATAGCCCATGACCAAGATCTCATGTTGAGGACTTTCCCCATGTCCCTTTCCGGTCCTGCCCTGGATTGGTATAATAACATCCCTCAATACTCCCTTTTCTCATTCACACAACTCGCACAACTTTTCCTAGAACACTTCTCCATAAACATAGCCCGTAAAATCACTATCAATGACTTATACACCATCAAAAAATTTGAGGATGAGTCCATTGCTGACTTTTTTTCCCACTGGAGGGGTATAATTAATCAATTGTCCTTCCCATTACCACAAACTGAATTGATTGAAATTTTCTATCGCTCATGTGCCAAACACATCTCATCAACACTGTAAATCCAATCTTTCAGACATTTGATGAAGCCTTCACTATGGCCCGTAAGTTAGAATTGTGAGCTCTAGAAGATGGTCACGTTAAACTTCATCCTAAGAAACCATGAACTGAATTCCCATCTAAGTCATCTTCCAATCTTGATAAATCCAAATCATCTACTAATACCATAGTAGTCAAGTCTTCTCCTAAGGAAAATCCCACTACCGAGTGTTCCCATCAACAACGTAGTTACACACCCATAGGAGAGACTTATAGTGCAGTCTTTGACAAGTTTCTCATTGTAAACATGATATCTCTCCCACCCATCGACCTATTGATACATTTGTATCCAAACCCTCTTGGTATGAGATAATGATTATTGTAAATACCATAGGGTTAAGGGACATGACATTGAAAGGTGTCACACGTTCCATAATGTCCTTCAAGATTTGATTGACAAGGGTGAACTCCACTTAGAAAATCCAAATGCACCCCAAATCAAAATTTTAACATATTCAAACAACCCTTTCCAAATCACCCCCATCTACGATCAACCACAAACAAATGCCATTCATGCTCACTCATCATACTATCAACACCATCACTAAAACATTACCTATTCTTGAATCTACACCAACACATATTGAATCAATATCAACATCTATTGAACCGAATCTACATTGACATCCACTAAGTCATCATCTACTAAGCAGTAATATAAAACCATTCTCCCATCCTTGTCACATGTTATTATTGAATCCACTTCCCCACCAATCACATCCTCTAGTATAACCACACCTATGTCTGTGCCTCAATTTGCAAATATAACTATGATACCTCTTGAAACATTTATGACACAAACACCTTCACCTAAGGTAACCACGAGATGTATTCTTCCTCATCTATAAAACCAATTACCTTTACACCAACCAATCGAAACATGTAAAATCTACAACTCATTTAGATCTCATCAATCACATCATTCAAACCCTCTTCCTTCACCAATACCTACTTCAACATCCACACCTAGCTCATCTAAAATCATAAAAGGACCTCATAAACAAGGTGTTGTTCAAGTTTTTAAAATCCCTTACTATACCTTCCCTGAGAAATATTGTTTTTGTGGTCCTTGACATTTTCTTCCACCTCCTCCTAGAAAGGTCATTTCCACTCCTAGTAATCATCTTATCATGTCAAGACCAAGGCCTACCTACCAAGCCTCCACATTGGGCCCTCATCCTTCATCCGTAACACCATCTAAGACTCCTTAGTGAAAAAAAAACCTGGAAAACTCACAATCAAATTCTTACTTCCTTTGGAGGATAAGATACCCAAAACTTCATTACCATTTGCATCTGCACCTAAGGGGTGTTATGCAACTATTTTAGATGACCTCCTTCAACAATCACTTATAACTTTACCACCTCTCAAACCATCAGATCCATGAGGATGGAAACCCACTTGGTATGACTTTGACATCTCTTGCGATTATCATAGAACACGAGGTCATTCTATAGAGGATTGTAAGGCCTTTCATCTAATTTCTCAAAAACTTGGTAACCTAACCTTCCTTCCTTCTGAACCACACATACATCATCATCTTCATCTAAATCTAAATATCCCATGTCCAAAATCTCTTCCCATCAGGTTGATGTTAGTAAATAACCACTCGCTCACATAACTATGACACATATCCATCCGAGCCTAAGAAAGATAAAACTTTTTTTGTAGCCATACCTCCACCTCCTGAGTTATCAAATTATTTTGATAAGCCTAAAGTATATATATATCCATAGCTCCTAAAGTGTCTAATCAAATAATGTCACCCAAATCCAAGGTTTCAATACTCACCGCACCACCCTCATCATCTACCTAAATATAGAAGTTTATCATTAAACAATTACACCAAGCTCCCATCAAAATGTCACTTTATGAGATGATACACATCACCTTCTCATAAGCAAGCCATGATCGAATCCCTCCAATCAATAACAATACCAGAAGATGACCCTTCATATTTCAAAAATTTGTGGGGACCTTAAAGCATCCACAACCATATCATTTGAGCCATCCAAGATTCCCTCACTTAGGCTAGAAGAGCATGATTTACCACTCTTTATCACCAACTCAAATCAATGATGTCCTCATCATAAGGGTCATGATTGATGGGGGCACAACCATCAACATTATATCATCCATTTCTTTCAATCAACTTAAACTATCCCCTTTTGTTGTTGGTCAAACTCTAGTTTTACTACGGTCCTTCAACGACACTATCATACCCACATTAGGCACCATTATCCTACCACTTAAATTCGGTACTAAGACCTTACATGAAATATTCTACATTATAGAAGGAGAGTTCCAATATAACATGTTGTTAGGATGCCCCTGGATATGCACTATGTGGTGTGTTCTTCTACACTCCATCGTTGTCTTAAATACGAACATGAAGGTCAAACATTTACAGTCCCCACAAATCCAAATCCTTTTTGATTATTATATGACATATCATCCAAATGATGTCCTTGTACCTAAATCCACATCAGAATCATATATGACAAAGCATCTACTAAAGCATGTCCATCCCTTCATCAAATATTGTTAGATGATTCCTCCCTTAGTGATGTTGTACAATGTCTTACGCTGGGGGAGTACCACCTTCTCATGCTCAACTCCATCCCTTCACCTAAGACTTATGGTCATCCTGATAAGAAACCCATGTATGAGCCTAACATAGGAGATGTTATCCCTTATGGTCCCGCTTATCTTTAAAAAAACCTTGTTTATGGGGAAATGATCATCCTTCATCTCATTCTATCAATCCACACCATGCCATGCCTTTCACATTAGACTTAAAATCCCTAGATAATCCAGATTTCACTTATATGTACCTTCACCATTGTGCATGGAAAGGTTTTGGCCTTGGCCATTATGAACATGGAATATACATGACTTAATTGTCCAATGCTCCCTTAAAATTATGATAAATATGGCTTAGGTTATGAGAAACCCGGCTCCAACTCATCCAAACCCACTACATCCATGCTTATTACCAAACTAGAACCATCATCACCCACAACCCCTGAAGATCCTATGCACATAGATGTAACCCTTGAAGATCCTATGGATATAGATGTAACCCCGAAGATCCTATGGACATAGATGACGTTGTATCCATCCAACCTTATTTTTTTAGTCAATACTATATCCTTAGGACTGCTTACTTATCAATCCAACCACTCTGTCAAAACGTTGCCTCTTATTTGGGTAGAAATGGTCAAGAAGATTTACCCACTATAAATATTCTTCAATTCTAGGATGACCAAGAAATCATTTCCCATATGGGAGCTGAGGATCACTTCCTTAAAAATATCTATCATCGATACACAAAGTCTCCTTAAAAATCCACTATCAATGTAAACTTAGGAACCCCTTAGGATCCTCGTATAGTTAAGGTTGGTCAATCACTTAATTCAAAAGAATTAGATGAATTCACCTATTTTTAAAAAATATTATCAAGCATTCTCCTAGTCATATAGTGATATGTCGGAATTGATCCTAATATTTTCATACACAACATTGTCACATATCCCGATGCTAAGCCCGTTAAATAAAAACTCTGTAAGATGCATCCTCACATAGCTCTCCTGGTTAAAGAGGAGTTATAACACCTTTTATCCACTAATTTCATTATACCCATTGATTATCCACAATGGGTCTCTAACATCATTCCCATAACCAAAGCCTCGGGAAAGTTATACATCTACATAGACTTTAGGGATCTTAATCTTGCTTGTCCTAAAGATGATTTCCTCTTCCAAATATAGATCAACTCATTGACCTAACAGCCGGCCATGAAATGCTCTCCCTTATGGATGGATTTTCTAGTTATAATCAAATTATTATCGCCATCGATGATCAACATAAAACATATTTCATCACTCCTTGGGGAACCTTTTGCTACCGTGTCATGCCATTTGGTCTTAAAATGTAGGAGCTACTTATCAATGCACCATGACCTACATTTTTCATGACCTCATCCACAAAATAGTCGAAGATTATATTGATGACCTTTTAGGAAAATCCAAAAAATGCAAAGATCATCTTACCATCCTTGAATCAATCTTTACTCATCTCATTCAATATTGCCTTGTCTCAATCCTACAAAGTGTGTTTTTGGTGTTCTCACTAGGAAAATTTTTAGGATTCATCATATCTATTCAAGGTATTAATTTGATCTAGAAAAGGTTAAATCCATCATTTAAATGCCTCCACCATCCAATCTTACACAACTACATAAACTTCAAGGTAAACTACAGTCCATCTAACGTTTTATATCACAACTTTTTGATCATTGTTAGCTATTTCATCATCTTCTCCGTAAGGACATAGAATTTCACTGGGATTATTATTGTCAGAAATCCTTCAATAAAATTAAAAATATCTTCTATCACCACCTATTCTTACTCCACCTCGCAAGGGAGAGCCATTTTATCTATACATATTTTCTTTAGAACATGCTCTAGGAGCCATGCTCGCTCACCATGATAGTCGTGGTCGTGTGAATATATGCACACTCCATGAATATAAAACTCATTACACCAAAGTTGAAAAGCTATGTTTTTCTTTATACTTTACCACTTCTAAATTATGCCATTATATTCTTAATCACAAAACTTATGTTGTCACTAGCTTCAATCCACTCAAAACCATGCATTCTAAACCATATCATAATGACCGTATAACTCGATGGATTATGATTATGACTGAATTTGACCTCAAGTTTATATCATAAAAGTCAATTAAGGGACAAGATATTATATATCATGTCACTAACACTCCCCTTCCTGATAATCAACTTCATCATGAATATTTTCCTAGATGAATCCATCAACAATGTCGATGAATATGAATTTATCCTGTCAAAATGACTTTCTTCTTTGATGGTTCTAAGTGCCAGTAAGGGAGGAGGAGGCAATGTCATTATTATACCTTCTTGGGACATTACCATTCCATTATAATTAAAACTCAACTTCGAATGTACCAATAACATGGAAGAATACGAAGATTTAATCATGGGACTCATGACCACTATTATTCTAGGTGTTCACATTTTATAAATCTATGGAAACTCACAACTCGTCATTAGTCAAGTCAAAGGAGAATATTAGTGTAAAAATGAAATATTGTAAAAATACAAAGCCAATGTTGACTTTCTCCTTGGCACTTTTGATCATTACACCATCCAAACCATCCCACGATCCTCTAACAAATTTATAGATACAATGGAATCTTTAGGATCCCTCATCCCATTAGACTTTCTAACATATTTTTACATGTTATAGATATAATTAAAACTCAACTTCGAATGTACCAATAACATGGAAAAATATGAAGATTTAATCATGGGACTCACGACCACTATTCTTCTAGGTGTTCACATTTTAGAAATCTATGGAGACTCACAACTCGTCATTAGTCAAGTCAAAGGAGAATATTAGTGTAAAAATGAAATATTGTAAAAATACAAAGCCAATGTTGACTTTCTCCTTGGCACTTTTGATCATTACACCATCCAAACCATCCCACGATCCTCTAACAAATTTATAGATACAATGGCCTCTTTAGGATCCCTCATCCCATTAGAAACTGAAGAGTCAAAAGATAACACTAAAGTATCCTTGATTCAATGATTAGATTACCCCTCACATAAAAATGAATTACCTCCTATCAATGTCATTGATGATAATCCAATTGATTTGTGGTATACTCAAATCTATGACTACCTTGCCAAATCTAAAATCCCATCCGACTTATCACGTAGTGCTAAAAGATCGTTTCTTCAATGCACCACTCACTTTGTCATCATAGGTAGTGTCCTTTATAAACATAGTTTTTATGGTATCTTGTTAAGGTGCCTTAAATCACATGAATCAATAAAAGCAATCGAATAAGTCCATGATGGTATTTGTGGTGGACATTTTAGTGGAAATTTCATCGCTAAACGTGTCATACAACTAGGGTATTACTGGCCTACTATCACTAAATATTGTTGTGCATATGTTAAGAAATGTGTCAAATTCCAACTCCATTCATACCTTATTCATGTCCCTAGTCAAACATTACAACCCACTCAGACTTATGGCCTTTCTCTCAATGGGGTTAGACCTCATTGGTGCTATCAATCCTAAATCATCTCAACAACATCACTCCATTATTATAGCTACTGAATACTTCACTAAATGGGTTGAAGCTATCCCTTTAACCTTGAATAAATCAGACCTATCACTAATTTCATATATCAATACATTATATGTCATTTTGGTGTTCCACATAAACTTGTTACAGAAAATGGAAAATATTTTAAAAATAAATAACTCAAAAATCTCTGTGATACCTTCAACATTAAACTCAACTTTTCATCACCATATTATCCTCAAACAAATGGATAGGATGAAGCCTCTAATAAAATGCTTAATAAAATCCTTATGAAAATAGTAGATGATGTAGGTAGGAATTGACATCTCCAAATCTGTTTTTCTCTGGGCCTATCGAACTAGCATCTATACTCCTACAGGAGCTATGCCCTATTCACTCATCTATGATTTCAAATCTGTCCTACCTCTTAAAGTCCAAATTCCATCACTTTTTGTATCACTTAAAGACTTTATCCTAGACGGATAATATAGGTAAGAACACTTATCACAACTTGAACTGTTAGATGAAAAATGTCTAATGGCTCTCAAACATCATCAAGTCTATCAAGAACATGTTAAACAAGATTATAAAAACATATCAAAGAACATGAATTTAAAATTGGTGATCTTGTGCTTAAAGAAAATCAAAATGTCACTCAACTAGAATGGAGTAAACATGGAAAGTTTTCCCCTAATTGGATCGGTCCATACATCATCACTCACAAGTATGGGTGGAAGCATATCATCTTGCTTCCCTTGATGGTGAACCTAAAAAGGAACCTTTGAATGCCTTATAATTGCAGAATTTCTACTATTAAATGATTGATCATCATGACAATAGTTACATCTAAGATCTTGTCACTCCATCAAACCATCCATCTTATCACAATAATGATTTGAAAGCATGTGGTTATCCATCATTATCCTAAATATACCTTAAAGATGAGCACCACGACTTTGTTCATCACATCTTTCACTATGGAAAAATTCCTCCTTTGTAGGAACCCCTTAAATCATTACACTCACCTACCTATGTACTAATTGAAAACATGACATGGGGCATGTGTGTAAGTCATATACACATCTTCTCCCCTCCTCAAAACGGTCTATTAAATTCTTGCCCTCAGCTTAAAAATGTATGTAAAGTCATTGGATGCTTCATATCAAAATAAAAAATATAATAGACTGATCCCTTGAAGGAAAACTATTCAAAATATAAAATCATTATAAAAATATAAAAATTAGACTGATCCCTTGAAGGAAAGCTACCAGTCAAAATCATAGACCAATCCCTTGAAGGATGACTATCTTGTAAAAGTCAAAAATCAAAATTGTAGACCATACCCTCGAAGGATGGCTACCTATGTAAAAAGGCTTCCTACATTGATCAGCCTTCAAAAATATCAATATGAAAAGCATACGAAAAGCTTCCCACATTGATCAACTTTCCCATTATAGAAAACTTCCCACATTGATCAATTTTCTTCAAAATCAATACGTAAAGTGGGGCATTTCCCTATGAACCCGTTGAAAAGGAGAACCCTTTTCCCATACTGATCTACACATACACAACCTCTTTCATGTCCTAAGAAGATACAATTACATCATCCCACTTGTTTACTAAGATCTTACATAACTACTCATTGACAATCTTATTTAATATTTATTAAAGGTTACGAGTGCAAGTGTTTTCACACTATAAAAACCCATCACGTATATATCAAATCCATAATAGGGAAATCATTTCATTTTTACCCTATTTTACTTAGTCACATTTTTGATACAATCCATTTTGAGATTGCCTTTTAAGTCATTTAATTAATTAAACATTCAACTACATTTTATCAAATATATTCACAAACCATATTTCTTGACATCATATCTAATAAATCCATCAAAATCCATCTAAATTAAAAATTAAAATATATATAACCATATACATTGAAACCATCAACACATGTAAATTAAAAGAAATATAAGTCATAAAACCTCATCATCATCATCATATATAAATCAAGTCCAATATCAAAATTCATAGCACAAATACATCAATGTCATACAAATCAGGGCTTCCATGAGCCGTACATCAAAACTATCATCAATGTCATACAAATTAGGGCTTCCGTGATCCATACATCAAAACTATCATCAATACATATCATGAGTCAATAAACTAGAAACCACTAAGGAACTCATTGGTAGGGACAATGCTACCCTCTCTCCCTGGGAACCTATGCCACCCGACATCTCCAAAGATCGCCATCGGCTCCTCCTTCACTTCTTACTCCTCTTTTTGATCTCTAAGGAGGGTGACCGGGATACCTACACTACACACACTAGGAGCTTCTCCCTCCGAGATAGATGGTCCACATATAACACTGCATTCAGAAAATCATGTATAACCATATCCATATAATACACCAACTCAATCCTCAAAGACCATGATAGTGAGCTACATTGACCATGCTGGATGCCCCCAACCTTGTCCACTAGCCTTCCTCTCTCCGCTAGTTTGGGCCATCACCGCCAACTCGCACTGAGAAATAGAAGACCCGTAATCCCCAAGGCCTTCCTCAATCCCTCCCTCTACTCATGATATCGGTCCCTGATCTGCAACCTCCTAAGCCAATTGAATCCCGATTCTGTCTCGCTCACTCACTACACTATCTCACTTAGTTACTACTCTATCTCACTCAAAAATCGGGGCATCTCAGACACCTAAGAGGTCATCCCTTTCTCTGCGTACCGCATCCCTCTCTCCCTCCACCATGGCCTTCTCTACTGTCACCTCTGCAATAACTTCTTCCATATCACCATCACCCTCATCATCACTATCATCATCATCAAATACCTACACCACCTCCTATGTTTGTGCTCCTCCCTCTACCTGAGCACATACCCATCTCACTCGTTGTACTACTCTCATCCTATCAAAATACCTCAAGACACGAGTCCACGATGATGTAAACTCTGGAGTCACCCCACATAATCAATGGGAACTATATCAAAATCATCATTAGGCCCCATAGCCCCGATACTCACCAATAATCATGGGCCTCATCACCACTACCCTCAAAGTCTCTGTATCTCCATCCTCCCATCTATACTGAACAGGATCCTCGGGCACACCCTTAATCAGTCCAAATTGTCTCCTCACTCGATCAAAATGTAACAACTCATCCTCCCCTCTCGTGACCATGAACCCACATGTCCCCTGCTATAGCCAATGAACTCATGAGGATACTCGAGCCAATCATGAAAATATAAATATGGCCTCCATACCACATCCCCACCTATTGTCCTGCTAATAAATATCTATAAAATCCATCCATTTTCTTTCTTCTTTTTGTCCCCTTGTCTTGCCGCCATCTCATAAATCTAACATGAATCTCACCAATACCCCATGGCAAGCCTAATGGATGATAAATGAAAATATGCTCATACACCCAACACTATAATAAAAATACAACATCAATATCATAACGTTTATGGGCCTTCCAAACCCACAAATCTCTAAATTTCTATGCAAGTAATGTGGGCCTCCACTCAAATAGTGTACGGTGCTCCATCCTCTCCGCCACAACTCTACTCATCATCTAGGGAAATCTACCACCTCCTGAATTTTGCAGAGCAAAACATGAAATTGTCATCATCATCATTGTCATCCGTGTACAATGATCTCTCTCAAGATCATACAATTCTTGGTACACAAATGCTCCTGATACATATCTCACATGTTGTACCTCATCACCATATAACCTCTGCATCAAATCTGGCCTCTCTACCTCACTGATAACATAAATTCCCTCTCCATGGATAGGTAATCACATGATGCGATGAACATCCTCTAAAGTAATAGTGATCTCCCTAGTGGGCAACCAAAAAGTATAGGTGGAAGGATTCCATCGCTCTAGTAAGGCCAATAACAAACTCTGGTACCTATGAATCCATCAGTAATCCCTCATACCACCAAAACTAATGGCTTCAATATACTCCCAATAATCATATGCCATATCAGCTCTCACCTCATCCAAAATCAATGAAATATGATCGCAGATAGTTAGATGTGTATCCACCAGTAACAAAAAGAACAAACACGTATAAAAATTGTTAGTATCATCACTAAAAATATCATTAACATTTACATCAACATCATCAAAAAATATAATATTAATACACCTACATAAAATAGCCAAATCGGAACCATAAGCACCACACAAAATTGAAAAATATTTCTTAAAAATCGTGTTTTATCATCAAAAATTCAAAACTACTACATAACAGGTGAATCACCTCAATCATCTTTGGTGATTGCATGAATCACCGACGATTCTTGTGATTCCAAATTAGGGCATCCGTATGCCCCCAAAATGACAAAATTTCTAAAAAGTACTAAAAATCAACAAAAAAACACACAAAAGTAGGTTAAAACCACCTACCTCGGCATAGTGGGTTTCGATGCCTACTCGATGATGCCGTGGTGTCCAAATATCCACTTTTCCACTCAAAAACATGTTTTCACTCAAAATCACTTTAGAACTACGTATTTCGCTGGGTAAAAATGATCCTAAAACATTGAAATCGGCTATTTATAGCCCTATTTTTATCCCGATGCAATCGTTGACAATTTCCAATTGTCGGTAATTTATTCAGGAATCACTAGGGATTGGCTGAATCGCTGGCGATTCATCCTATTTTATGCATATATTCTATATTAAATCATCACTTTTTTCCATAAAAGTGTTCCTTTCAAAGGACCCTAGTCCTTGAAACATTAAAAAATCAGACAAAAAAACAACGTTGGGATCTATCATATGTCTTGGGATACGTGCCCTTTGGCCCCCATCACTTGACTTCCCCATCTATTTATCCTACCTTCACGGATCATACATTTATAGGTATCGAGCCCTTTGGTTCCCCTATCATTTGATTCCTTGGTAGCACATCCTATTTTGGTACCCCTTGGACTAGGGTAACTTTTTGAATGAAACACATGACACTCCTATCTTATTACAATTGTCAAACTAATGTTCCTACCACTGCGTTGTAGTCACCCCATTTTGAGGGGGGATCACCCATATATAAAAAGTCATCATCATTTTTTCTAACTCTTTACCATTAAACCGCTAGACAAAAGGGTAAAATGTAGACATCAAAAATCTACAACCCCGATTTTTATTTAATCAAATTAACTAAATGCATTGATATTTCTATACCATACCCTTTGTCTCTTAAATGTATCAACAACTCATATCCTAAGTCATACCCCTAATATTCATTTAATTAATTGATATTTCATACTCTAAATCATACCTACCATTTAGTCACATTACATTATAACAACCATTTATCTTAAGTTTAATATCTCATAATATTTTATATTCATGAAATATCTTAATCACATAATTATTACACATGTAAAATAATGTTTTTAAGACCTAACCACCTAGAATAATTTAATTATTTTCTAAACTACCCAATCAACCTAAATCTATTTATTCCCTAAAAATCCATCTTATCTATCTTGACACACCTATCATAATCATCTACACACCTATCATAATCATCATCACACCTATTAAAATCATTTATACACCTATCAAAATCATACCTAAATTAGTATAATCTAACCTACTTCGTCATCCTCCAAAAAAAACAAAACACGTCCCTAAAAAGTCTAACAAATTCACCCCTCGAAATTCAAAACAAAAACCTTGATTTAGCAAAATGTTCCAACCATTTTCCATCCAAAGCTCAAATAGACCGAAATCACTGGTGATTTGGGTAATCACCGACGATTACTTAAGAGAGTTTTTTAACTTCTCTTGGGGATCCTCAACTTCATTCCATGAACTCTTGCTTTCAACTTGATTCCACAGCTTCATGTGCATCATTATTCAACACTTGGATATCAGAATCAACATCAGGCATCACCATTTACTTCCATTGAGCATTTTGGAGCAATTTTGGATCATCTCTGTAATCAGATCTTCACTACCTAGTCTGTAGATCTCATTAGCCATCACAAATCATTCCTCAACAAGGTTTGAAGTTTTCTTTAGCTCCACATCAACCTCTAGGTACCTATTTCTTATTTATTCTTCATTTTTATACATTAAACACTCTACAAAATCAAGTTTTAATCACTACATATTTAAATTTATCGGTTTGTTAAAAAGCACCGTAATTGCCGATGATTCCCCAATCACCAACAATTCCTGCCACTTTTATTTTCTTGTAATTTTATCCATTTTTCATCAAGTATCCTTTAATGTATTATATCAAATTATTTTCTTTTAACAAGTTTTTGAGTATGGAATACTTTTATATGGAAATTTGGTGGCCCCTCTCATGAAATTAGCAACATTCATTCTTTGTTAATCATTCGACATCCTTTCTACTGTGAGCGGTATGACTTGTTGCATGATCTAAATCTATGTGCTATCCATTGTGCCCCATTGGATGAGTTAGAGAACATTTTATACTTCACTCAACAAATCTATGATGTTGTAGAAGGATATTGGGCTACATATTTTGAGTATCAACACATCCGGATTGATCTTTCTTGGCTTTAGTACAAGGCCACGATAACATGATGCACATTTTGAGCTCGAGTTCGAGCCATAGTATTCCTATTCCTTCTCTCATCTATTTTCAATCTGATTTGTAATAAACTTATCATTTATCATCACATTATTTTGTATTGGTTATCATTTATCGTATATCTTTGAGATCCATTTGATTGTTGAAAAGTGGATTAACATCCTTTTAATGAAGCCCATTGTCTTCGGAGACTCGGTATTTTCCAATAAATCCACCATTTATATTATCGATCATATTCTATTTAGTGTATGTGATTTACAGGTTTCTTAGCAGAGAGGAGCTTGTACCAACCTTTCACGGAGCGCAACATCGAACATCATCATCCATCATCTAAGGGTATCGCTAAATCCCGCATCTTCTAAGGTTAGTATATTTCTATTTTCTTTCTTTGTACATTAAAGTTGAAGAGGTAGGAATACTTCTAAACAAGTGTCCTTGGGAGAAATCACAAACCTTCAAAGTGACATAAGAAGGTATAAAAGGAGATGTAGTTGAAAAGAAAGCATGTGAGGAATACTAAAGATATATTATTCAAACTCAAGCATATTTATGAAGGAGAGAAAACTAAGAGATCATTCAAGGTAATTTTTGTGAAGGAGATATATTTGATTGTCATCCATTGAAGACATTTTTGGAGGTTAGTGCTTCCTAAGAGAAGATATTGGTGTATCTTGCTAAGTTGGTGCTTAAAAGTGGAGATTGGTGTCTAAAAATTTCTTACCGATGCATATTGGTGTCTCCAGTAGGTTGGTGAGTATAATTTTTTTAAAGAGAATTTTATTATTTTATGAATAGATTTGGACAGTAGATCCAAGCAGTAATTTCTCAGTGGTTTCCTCCCAAAAGGGTTTGTACGTCAAATAGTGTGTTTCATAATTGTTAGATCTTGTGTGATTGTTGTTATTAAGTTTTTAAATAAGTAAAATATTATGTTATACTAATTCACCCCCTCAACATAAGCGTAGACACTAAATCATACACTTTGGGTATCTATTTAGTCTTGATCACATACTACTATTCATATGATTCCTAAGAAAGAAAATTATTAATTGATCTCTGTCTTTGGCCATCTTTTCTCTCTTTCTATTTTATATTTTAGTCTTACACTCATTACTTCCCAGTCTGTATTCTCATACTTTGGCATTTCTCATTTTGGAAACTAGCGCTAGCCAAGATGCTAGCTCCAGCGCCCTCATCCCCTCTGGGCACCCCGAACTATTTTTATTTTGCTCACATGTTTTGGGTCCTTTCTAGCCATTTGGCCTTCTTATCTTTTTGATAGTAAGAATTTTTGGGGATAATTGTAAAATTCAAGAAAGGGAATCATATAAATATAAAGTTATGTGAGCATAATAAAGGACCAAGGACTAAACATTAGCTATCACCACCTAAGGTTGAATCTCAAGATAATTTTAAGAGCATTCAAGCATACATATAGCTCCACAAAAGGGACAAGGGCCTGCCATTTTTGCATACACTTCATAGGAGGGGAAGTTCATTATTTTATGCACACATCTATCTACATTTTCTACATCTAGCTACTTGCTCGCTATCAAGTGCGACATGCACAACAGCTACCTAGGGGAAATTTTGACACACACAAATATAACTAAATTGGAGTCCGAGATGTACTTTGCAACACTCGGTTGTAAGGTCACTTAAGTGATAGACAAGGAAACTTTGAAACCTCATTTGTATTATTTTATTTTTAGGATTTGATGCTATTTTGGGGTTTTGTAAGTCATTTCTTTATTACAGGTTACATGCGCCATATGTGAACTTGGTGTGACATAATAAAGACATGAAACTAAGGGAAGTGAACATATTATTACCATATAAAGTTGGATTTATAAGGTTCTAAGTAGTCATAGGTGTATAGATTAGGTCTGCAAAGCACTCGTAGGCACCCCGACTTAGTCCAGAACCCGATCTAGGAAGATATTGCGGTCGCAGAATTTTTGATCTTCTCGTGTGAAACTTCTCCTCTCTATTAATAAATTTGGTACTTCGGCATAGTCCAAATTAATTGTGAATTAACTAAGTCTTTCTATCGCTTCATTTGTAACTAGGGTTTCTTAATTTCTAGCTTATTTTATTTGGGTAAAATCTGTACTTAATATTTTATATTCAACGTTTTTACATAATTAGTAGGCATTTATTTATTCAATATTTTCTTAATCATTTTGTGAACCCATTTCTCAAACATTCCTAGGGTCATCCTAATTTTATTTTTCTCATTCTTCTAGGATCCTATCATTATGGATATATCTATCCATGATTTCTTGCTAGCCAATTCTGAGTGCCGCGCTAAAATCATTAATCTTTTGGCTGATACTTGTATTCCTGCCACTACTCATCTAGATGTTGTTTATCAAACATTCGACAATGCATTTTATCAACAACTTACTTTTCCATCGGCTATAGATGAAAAACTTTTTACATATGATAATGATTCTCCTATTTATATACAAGTCTCAGTATCGGTTTAGGCATCAAATGAGTTTTAGTCGACATTGGATCAAAGCTCAATCTTTGTACTCTATCGTTCATTTAGGCTATAGGAATTTCTATAGCTAATACTAACCCAAAATCTCTCTTTGTCTCGAGCATATTATTCCACTATACGTCCATGTATATGTCCATTTTATGCCATTGATTTCCTAATTTCATGTAGTTTCTTACTTGGTCGGCCATGAATTCATCGTATGAAAGAAATGTTTTCTGAGTTCACCGATGTGTTAGATTTTTACATGAGGGATTTGAATATGATATTCCCGCTGACACTTTGTATGATTCCAATATTACAACATAGATTATAACACTATATTTCTGTTCCTACTTATGCCACTATGCATACATGCTATTGTTCTATGAACTGAAAATTATCCAAATAATTTACCTCCACTTGAGGGAACTGTTTGCACATTAGACAGTGTTCCATTTGCTTAAGAATCCCCTTCTTCTACTATTTATATGGTAATTTATCATCATCGGACATCATACCATCTTCATTATCTCATCTTGAGAAGCCTACATCTGTGATAGATCCTTTCACATGCACCCTTTTCATAAACATTTCTTTTTAGACACACATTCCATTAGATCCCACTTGCTCTGACACTATTTTCACCCTCGATGGGTTGAATCAGCTTGGGTTAACACTTGATGATATATTGCCTCCACCACATTCACCACATCTATATCAAGGAAATGCTTGCATTACTACTGTTGTCGCCAAATCACCGCACCCTCTGCTCCTATCGAGACTCTTTTATGACAAGCCAAAGTTGGACAACCGAACTTACATTTCCTACTCATGAACTCGTCTAAGGCTTGTGATCTGAGTTATGACCGAGTTAGGACAAGGCACGAACTCCTCTGATGACTCGTCTCTTTATTCCCGATTTGACACTGTTTTAGCTCGACCGAGCGAGATAAGCTTATCGAACTCCTCGATGGCTCACATTCTTGGAAAAAATGAGCGATCTCACCTGATGACCAGAAGTGGGTCCCTGGGACCAATGTCGTGATTTGATAGTAATAAGGCCTTGTTTTCCAATTTTTCCATGTGCGTAAAATTGGATAACATTTTTGGCGACCTCTCAGGGATGATTTCCTGCTAAGCATGATTCCAAGGAGAGCCTTAAGTCATCCATTGGGCATGGAGTCTATGTGGAATCCTGAAAGTAGTATGATTTTCTTTGACACATCCCGAAATCTCCTTGAGCATTGCCGATATCCTCGACCTCCTGGAATGCTAAGCATGAAGTATCTTTGAATCTATTGAATGCTTGACATCCATGGGACACTTTTGCAAAATTTTGAATGAAGCAGATTTCAAAACTCTTATGGAAACCTTGAACCTTCTTCTCCTTGACACCTTCCAATGATGAAACAAAGTGCAGAAAACCACAAAACACAACAACAAGGAAAGCAAAAACAACAACACACAACAATGTGCATAAGCACTTGGAGGAAAACACCTAATTTAACTATACAAGGGGTGGAATGCTTCTCAAAAACAAGCTTTGAGATGTATCCCATTCACATGAATGGGCAGTTCTTCTCCATTGATCCTAGATAGACGAAATGAATTTGCCTCTTTGCAACTTGTGATGATAAATGGCCCACTCCAGA
The DNA here is from genome assembly GCA_018340775.1 of Taxus wallichiana var. yunnanensis. NCBI lineage: Eukaryota > Viridiplantae > Streptophyta > Pinopsida > Cupressales > Taxaceae > Taxus > Taxus wallichiana. The sequence continues at coordinate 372,151,001 of CM031236.1, forward strand.
GAGCGTCAAACTTGGCATGCTTGCCTGGTTTGGCCCTGTCTTCATCCCATTTGAGAACTAAATCTCCCTCTTGAAAATGCCTGTCAGACGCCTTCTTGTCAAAATATTTCTTAACTTGAGCCTGATGCTGCTCCAAAGTTTTCATAGCCTTGTCTCGTACTTCCTCTAACTCCATGAGTTCAGCAAACCTTATTGTTAGAGGATCACTCTCTATAACTTCAAGTTGATGAGCTAACTCCAAAGAAGGTAACTCCAATGAGAGTGGGAGTTTTTCCTCTCTTCCATATACAAGAATGAAAGGAGAATTTCCGATGGCCCTTTTAGGTGTGATTCGATCTGCCCATAAGGCAAGTCTTAAGTGTGTATGCCAAGTCCTCTTGTTAGTCTCCATTATGCGCTTAATAATCCTTATGAGGTTTTTGTTGCTAGACTCAACCAATCCGTTTCCTTGAGGATAGTAATTGGATGAAGTTTTGAGGTATACCCCAATTTTAATGTACCCATTTACTCAATTTCATACCAAGAAAAGCCATCGCATTGTGCGAAATGACTATAAATGAACACCGAACCTCATCATTATTCCCTCTAAAAATCCAGAACTACCTTTTCATTGCTCTCTTTTAATGCTACCGCCTTTGTCCATCAAGTAAAATAGTCATTGCGGTAAGGACCCACTTATGTCCGTCCTTTGGATGGAGGATTAATCATTCGATGAAGTCCAACCCCATCGAACAAAGGGTTGATCCACTTGAATTAGATGCAAGTGGAAGAGCTGCTGCCAACTTCACACTCGTGAAAAAGGCACATTCCTTACATTTCCTTACCCAGAGATGGGCATCCTTGAATAAACCGCCAATAGTATCCGGCTCGCATGATCTTGGTAGCTGTTGTTCGTGCGAGAATAATGTCCTCCAGATAGGCCATTATGAAATTCTTCTAGTATCTTACTTACCTGTTCGGTCCTATGCACCGAAGGAGAATGCCGTTAAAATCTTTTTGAAAGAGAATGTTATCTACCAAAACATATGGGATAGATTGAAGATAGAAAGTTCATCTTTGGTTTTTATCCATGTTTTTTGGGTATGCTCCTGAGAAGATGAAATTCTTCATTTTGGATAACCAGTCAGCTTGATCAACATCCTCATCAGTATTTAGGAGTATCACGTCCTCATTACCTTTTGATTCCATGTCTGCAGCAAGTTGCTCACATAAACCCTTACCTCTGACAAGTTTAGTGACTTTGATATGCACGTCATACTCCATTACCTTTGTGATCCATCTAGCATGCTTTTCGTTCATTTCTTTGTTCAGCAAAAACTCCTTGACACCTGGATGAGACACCATCAGATGAATCTTGTTGTTGGACAACATGTGCTTGAATTTCTTCAAAGCTCGAATAAAAAAAAAAAGACTTTCTTTTCAATGAATGAGTATTTGAACTCATAGTCTTTGAGGGATTAGTGAAGAAAGTGATTGGTTGCTCCATCAAAGTTGTTGTTTTGTTGAGTGAGGATCCCTGAAATGCTCTCTTGACCTGCAAAAGCATAAAGGATAAAATCTTTGTCAAACCTGGGGTTCACAAGCGTGGGAGCTTGAGAAATGGCTGTTTTGATGGCTTCAAAGCTTTCTCGTCCTTCCTTTGTCCATGAGAATGGCATGTTTTTCTTTAGCATGGTTGTCAATGGTTTAGCTAATGTCGCGAATTGAGGGATAAATCTTCGCACGAAATTTATGGTTCCCATAAAACTCTGGAGGCCCTTCTTGTGACTTGGGAGAGATAAGGACATAATTGAATGAATCCTGGCTGGATCGATTGATAATCCTTTTGCTGAAACCACATGCCCCAACAATTTTCCCTCGTGCACTGCAAAATACATTTCTTGGGGTTAAGTGAAACCCCAAATTCCCTACACCTTTGGAAAAATTTCCTTAGATGCGTGATGTGATCTTCTACATGCTTAGAGTATATAGTTATATCATCAAGGTAAACTAAAATAATATCATTGATTAGTCCCTTAAATTCCATGTCCATGGCTCTTTGGAAAGTAGCCCCAGGCATTGGACAATCCGAATGGCATTTTATTGTAGGCATATGTGCCCCACTTGGTAGTGAAAGCCGTTTTGAATTGGTCAGATTCTTGGACTAGGATTTGATTGTAACCTAAATATCCATCAAGCAAAGAAAATGTTTGAGATCCTACCACCATTTGAAGGATCTGCTCCATCGATGGAAGAGGATAATGGTCTTTTAATGATGCACGATTCAAATCCTCGAAATCTACGCATAAGGATCTCTTCGTTTCTTCTTCCTCACGGGCACCAAATTGGCTACCCATGAGGAATGCTTGATGGGAAAAATTATATAGGCCTTGATGAGCTTGGTTAGCTCCTTTCTCATTAGTGGCTCAATTTTGGGATTAATTGGTCTCTCATTTCGATGGCGGCTTAGCATTAGGATCCGGTTCGATGGTATGTTGTGCTAGACGGATCAAAACCACCACGAGATATTTATAGCTCCATGGAAAGATGTCATGATACTCTTGACAAAGTTTGATGAAAGCTTCTTTCTCTTCAGAAGTACACACTTTTCCGATCTTAAGAAATTTTTCATTTGATACTTCAACTTCCTCAAAATATTCTTCTCTGACCACCATGTTAGGGCTTTGTCTTGTGGCTTGGTCATCTGAATTGAAAATGGATTCCAAAGTGACTAAACCTTTTGGTAACTTGTTGCTTTTCAATTGAATAATTTGCTCACCATATGACTCCTGCAACTTATCTTGATTCTTTGTAGCAAACTCCGCCTCTTCTTGTAGGAAGAGGACAATTTGTTTGTCACTATCAAACACTTGCCAACTACTCACATTATCAGGGACTACTAGTCGAACCACCATTTTAACAAATTGCTGCCCTTCTTTCATGATATCAACTGGTATGTTGTATTGTGAACCAATTGTAGCAAGCCTATCTGCATCTTGATTTTGATCTCTAGGGATTGCATGGATTCCAAAAGCTTCAAAATCTTCAATCAGGTCCCAAACTCGGTTCTTGTATGATCTTAAAAGATCATTTTTGGATGCACTACGTGTACAAAACTTGATGAACAACTAACTCTTTGTCTCCAAAAATAGTTAGGGCCTTGATTCCCTTCCTTTGGGCTATTTGAATTCCTTACACAAGAGCCTCGTATTCAAAGCAACATTGTTAGTGCAATCAACCGCAACCGGAAAGATGAGAAGTACTTATCTCCTCTGGAGAAATTAACATAACACCAAGACTTTGGATCCATTCTTACTTCTTGAGCCATCGAAGAACAATTGCCATGAGTCCTTTAGAATCACTTGGTGTTTTGACAAGTTGTGGTATGATCATATCTTCTTCATGGATACAAGAAGTACCTAATCTGTTTCTTCCAAGACCAAAGAAACCAGATTCTTCTTCGCTAATACATCAACGTAGGGATCATGCGATGATCTCTACATAATTCATCCAAGCAAAATATCGGGAACTTCTTCAACAAGGGTGGTTGGTTCATGATCGGTATCTTCCTCTTCGGGATCGCCGATGGTGTAATTTCCATTTATGGGACTATCGTGTAGGGTTCTACATGATTATGGCAGATTGGTTCTACCCTTATAGTCACTTTGGTTCCGTATCAAGTCCTGAGAATCATATGCGACCAATTGGCTGATAGGTAACCGCCCATCTTGGCGGTGAAATCCCGTGATAGGCGGATGGCAAAGAGAGGAGGAGATCGATGGACTGATATATCTTGGGTGAATGACAAAATTGGGCATGCATGAATGGTAAGTTGAAGTCCTTTGATAACCCCAATAGTCTTAACAGTTGTGCCATCCAGCTAAACAACCCCTCTTACAACTGGCACATATTGTATGCCTAGTACATTTGTAATTTGTTTCGGCATGACAGAGCTGCTGGCACCAGAATCGATCATGTAATTATGTACCAGGTGGTCACCAATGATTAGGGAAATGTAGAATGGCGGTGGTTTGTTTTCCGTAGGAATGATTTTCCCTTCCGGTTGACACAAATTTGTAGCATTTGTCACTCCATGGCTTGGTGATCTATTGGTTGTACTAAAACCTTCGTGAGCTTCTCATGACGGGTTTCTTTGGGAAGGGATCGAGAGTGCGTCCCACATGGTAACGCTTAGATTGGTTTTCTTCATTTGTTCTACTATGCTGAAGGGAATTGCTCCAACTTTGATGACACTTTTTTGGGCATTGGGGTCCTCCTTTGGAAAATGTTTGTTGGGTACCGTGATGCCTGGAGAACCATCTTTCCCTGCGGTGTGGCTAACCGATGTTTCTAGTGATTTCTTTCCCACATTTTTATCAACTGCCATTTGAAACCCAGGTTGAGAAGTGGATGCTAGATCAGCTTCAAGAGGTTGAGGCTCCATTTCTCTCTTTTTGGAACGAGTGTTTGCTGCCACTGATGAAGAATCTATATTTAATCCGCAAAAATCTTCTTCTTGCCAGTTTAGCAAAGCGGATTCTTCAGGTGCCTGTGGTTGATCTGCTGCTTCTTGCGTAGATGAATTGTTTGTTAACTCTGAAGGGGCAGATACACTTTGAACCATAAGGGCCTGGCTAAGAACCCCATTGGGACAAAGATTTTGATTGTGAGGTTGAGAGCAAGGATAACACCATTCGTAGTCTTGAACTAGATTATTTTGAACAGGTACTATAGCTCTAGATGAGCTAGCTGCAAGAGGGTTCTGAAAGTTCAAGGGCCTGACATTTGCAACTTGACTTGTAGTTTGATTTTGAGGCTGATTGTTCCCTTGAAAAGGAGAACAGTTAGCTTGATACTGCTGATTTTGTGGCTGATACGGATGATTGTATTGAAATTGTTGCCTTTTGAGTGCAACGAGCTCATTTCCAAAATTTTGCAGTAGTGACTTGACTTCAAATAGGTCATTTGAAGAGGCAGAGGAAGATTGAGATGGTTGCCTGGAGTCTACTGGAATAGGAGCAATGATAGGTGATGATTCGTAAGATCCGGAAAAAGGGCATTGGTGGTCGTGGAGCTATCTTTCCCGGCTGAATCAAGAATTCTCGCACTTATGGCAACTTCGTAAGCATCAGGAAGTGTAGTCCCTCCCATGGACTGGATCATAACTACTACATCACTATTCAAGGCTCGCAAATAGTACAAGAATGCATTATGCAGAAGGCTTTACAAGCACCGGAATCCTATTCCAAGTTCTGTGGAATCGGAAGTTGAAATCACTCATGTATTCTTTGGAAGCTCTCTTTATGGTAGTAAGTTGTTTCAAAAGTGATAGGTGATCACTTTTGTCTTCAAATTGTTTACATAGCTTTTCTCCCAACTCATCCCAAGTGGTTATAGTGCCAACACCTAACCCGCGAAACCATTAAAGCACTTTTCCTTGAAAGAGGTAGCAAGAAGTCTAACGCAACGTTGTCTTGGTGATATTATGTCTTGCACAAATGCTTGGCTACATCAAAGATATGCTCCCTTTGGAGTAACATGAGTTTCCCGTGTAGAAGGGTAAACTTTTAGTGCCGCAGCAGTATCGGGTCACGTTGAGCCAACATAAGAGGACCGCTTGCATTGAAAGGGGAAAAACTTGGTTCCTCGCCATAAAGAACGAAAGGTTAATTGTTCTGGGTGGAGGAAATCTTCCGTAAGGAGGAGTTGAATGAACCCTACTAGGTAAATCATGAATCGGGGATGTGGAAATGCCTCTTCTTCTTCTCTTTGGAGGAGACAAGGAAAGTTCGATATGCTGATAATTTCCTTTCTTTGAAGAAGCTCTTGTCTGAATTCTTCGCATAAGTTACTGCACTGAGATTTGGAATCCAGAGATATAGAGTCGCCAAGTACTTTGACTTGTGTAAGTGAGAAGAGAAGTACCAACTCTCTCCCACCGGGCGTGCCAAAAACTGTTGTGTGTGGTCACACGGTGGCTTAAGATTTCTTGTTTGATAATGAGACATCTCTGAAAGATGGAACTCTAACTTCTGTGATGTCCCACCGGTGTGCCAAAAACTATTGTCGCCAAATCACTGCACCCTCCGAATGGCCAGGATGTGAATAGGATGTTCGGTGTGATTGGGACACATGGGATCACCTCTCAAGCTGTGGGACTTGGGCTCAAGGTGAACCTCTGGAGAAGGACGGCTTCCTCTTCCTAAACTAAGTCTTTGTACTACTCCTAGTGTAACAAAAAGATTATCTAGTCCTATGCTAACATTTTCATGGGGTTTTAAGGAAAGAGATTTACGAGAAATGAAACTATACTAGGGATGGTGATGCACCAAATAAAGGGTGTCTTCAGACTCAGGAAGGGTTAATTTGAAGAGGGTGTGTGCACCACAGTCAACTTCACCTACCGCAACTTAGAGAGGGTACCGAGGATACCACAAACTAAGAGACACGCGTTCCCTTTGTTAAACTTTATCAGACCGAGAAATATACTAGTTTCCCAGTGAAGAAGGATGAACTCAAGAAGGGTGAACAGACACCACAACTCAAATGCATGCAATACTTCACCACTCGATAAGCACATAACTCCAAGATCCTGCAATAGAAACTTAAACTTGCACAGTGTACCTGCAAGTACGAGAAAGGCACAAAGAAGCATAGAAGGATGAAAGGACTGAGATTAGTCACAAAACACAAACTTTTATTGCTTCAATAACATGCAAAATACATCATACATTTAGAAGAGGCAATAGTTTCCATTACAGTCTTGAAGAGGAGGCTTGAAAGTTCTCTCAACACACAAGAACAACTTGCAGAAGAGAGAGGATTCTTGAAAAGTATACACTCCTCGAGATATCTAAGCTGTCCAACTTGTCTAAACTGTTGGAACCTCTTGAAATGAGCTTCCAACTTACATTTATAGAAAAATATGTGAGAAAGAAGAGGAAAGGTCATAATTGCATTCCTAAAATGAAGGCCCATGATGTATTTATTGCAGTTAGTTGAACTACCTGAGAAGGTTCCATCATGGGTCATTAATTTCCTGATGACCTAGTCTTCTCAATTAATTAAAAGAATATTTAAATAAAATATTTAAATAATAATAATAAATATTATTATTAAAATATTTAAATAAAAATATTAATTTAATTAACATAATGTTGGGACCCCCCGTTGACCCGTTTGACTTGAAGAGGAGGGGGGTCCATGTGGATAGAGTCTGCACAATCTCAACTCGGTGAGCTTCGAATCCTCTAACTCGGTGTTGCACTCGATTTTTGACCCCGCACTAACTCTTTCCTTGCCTTGGTAATCTGGCTCTTTTGCATTGATTCCTTCTAATGGTGAGCTATCAAACTTGATTCTTATCATTTTCCTTTGTTAACTCGAGGCCATTTATGCATTCCACGTTCAAACTTCATGAAACATCACCACAAGCTCCTTGCAAAGTCATCGAGCTCTTCATCCAGCAAACGATCTTACCTTTCCTGGGCTCAAACTCACTTGAATACCGAGCTTAACCCAATATTTCTAAAAAGAATGGTTTTACCACAATGCTCACGGTTCTTCCTTATCATATAACACTTGTAGTAAGAATGTTTTGGCTTTGCCATAATAAGCACAATTTGTACCTTCCAAACGATGAGAAAATGCCATTACCAATAAAGACCTAATGCTGCCATGATGATGACCTAGGTTCATGCCCATAACATGTCGATAGACACCCTTAAGACTGATTCTTGGCCAAAGAGCCCTTTGGTATTTTGGCAGTGCACTCGGCAATCTCGGCTCCAATCAACAATTATGCCACTATTGGGATCTTAGTATGGCATAGGTAGCTATGAGCTACCAATATACTCATTTTTCCAGAAACTAAAAGATCCTTTATGTTACAATTTGCAACACATAAAAGAAGCCCTTCAAAAAATATGTTGAACAACTGGGGCAACCAAGAGGACCTTGGAAAAATGTATAGGTAACAACCATATGAATTCTTCCTTAGTCGTGGATCAAAGTTACGAAATAAAGCTAGATAAAATTAGCTTGAAACTGCAGTATAATCGTCCATTTAAAAATAGGCTCTCGAACCTAGTAAAAGAACACTTTTATTGTCTGATTGGACGTACATAATGGAAGGGTATAAATATTGCTACTGCCCTCAGAGTTTCTCAAAGAGACCATTTACGAGTAACAAGGATGCAGCATGCAAAACGGCCGACCAGGTATTTCAGAGTTGACCTTCACATTCAATTCGTTTCTAGGAGAAGAAATGCTGAGCAATATGAATCGTTTCATTCTACACGTAATAAAACTCCATCTCCTGGTTCATGGAAATTTTATGAAGCCTTGAATGGCATGACTCCAATCCATCGTACATGGCAGTGAATGTTTGTTTCATGCAGCTGTCATTCGATCTGAGTTCAGAATAAGGATAGGCATGCATTCGATCACTGAACAGATAACAATACAGTTGGACAACCTGCTTGTTTAAACGCGTTCAAAAGGCTTTTACTGTACTGTGCATGCCTGCTGACTGTGCGTGGGAGCTTGTCTTGCGACCACCGAATGCTCAGAGAAGTATGCTGGCAAAGGTGAACTGAACGGGAGCTAGGAGAAGTATGTTGGCAAAGGTGAAATGATCAGGTCGGGCATCTGTTTGTTGCATTCGGAAACCTGTGTCTTCTGTAAGCTGCAATTACGGTATTCCATGAGAAGGCGTTTCTTTTTTGTGAGCCTGAAACTGGATACTGTTTCCAACGTCGACCCATCTTCAACCATCTCGCCATCATCCTCCCTTATCGATCGGAAGATTACTCAACGCCCAATTTGCAACTGCCACTTTAATTCTCCTGGTAACTCGCACAAAGACTCGGACTACTCCAAAGCTGCGGGGTTTTCATGACGGATTGCCATCTTAATATTTCCGCGCTTGGCAGTGTTTGCCCGAATCTCCCCTTCACGGAAGTTTGGTCATGGTTTGCCAAACCAATATCTCCACGCCTGGCATAACAGCTCCAAATCTCCCCATAACGGCTTGGAAAAATTAATCCACGGGCCCCGGCCTCAGCTTTGCCGCGCAACCTTGGCAAGTTCGTTCCTTATCTCCGCAATTTCCACCAGCGCGCGGGATTTTCAGCTTGGCCCGCCATTCATAAAAATCCACTTGGAAATCAAGTGAAATATTTCCCATGCGTGGAAATATCATTCTCTTGCCATGATCGTGCCTTCACTTGGCAATTTGAATTGGCTATACGCAGCAGCTACATGGTAGAGAAGTAAACTTTATCTCAGAAAAACAATCACCTCCAGAGAGAGTTAATTGCGACAGCTGCCACAGGCGATTCCCGATTTGACAATGTTTTAGCTCGACCGAGTGAGATAAGCTTATCGAACTCCTCGATGGCTCGCATTCTTGGAAAAAATGAGTGATCTTACCGATGACTGAAGTGGGTCCACTCGGGACCAATGTCGTGATTTGATAGTAATAAGGCCCTGTTTTCCAATTTTTCCATGTGCGTAAAATTGGATAACAACTACTACTTATGGTCTCGAGTATTTCATCTTTTTGTTTTTGTTACACACACTGCTGCATATTTCACCACTTACTTTTAGCCAATATTGGCTCAATTATATCAGTGGTACTTTAGATCCTAACCATATTGACATATCAATCCCCATGCATTTCAACCATGTTTTCATTTGCAATGACTCATTTCTTGGATATTCACAGAACCTCACTTGTTTGTATGCACATGGATGTCCTTTACCACCTTTTACTGATGAGGAATATGCAAGGGCATGTATTATCTATGTTGCAACGTCTCTTTACTTTATCAACCACATACAATTGCTTACCAAGTCTCAGATGCATCTCCATTCGGATTTGACCACAACAATGATGACCCCTTAGATGATGTCACTTGATCATTCTCATCATTTCAAACTTGGGGGTACTGAACTTAGTATTCCCCTATAACATGATCGGGTGTTTTACATACTCTACACTCTACATCTAGAATCTCACACACATCTTACACATCTTGATAAACTCTTGTATTGTCATTACTTGATGACACACTCTCATGATATAGTTCACACTTGACTATTGAGGGCATACTATACACATGAACCTTAGACACTACACACTTCACACATCACACATCACACATTCATCACATAACTTTCTCGCAACTTATATTACACACCATATGTGATCTATAGACTCACGAAATATATTTCTTTCATTTGCTTTTACACGCTACACTCATTACCCTATGACACACTCTAGTTCCATGGTTGATACTCGAGTGTTGAGGGGGCACATCTAAAATGAACCTCACTACACTCTAGGCTTTAATGATCATATATTTCAAGTGCACACGCTCAAATAATTTCCTTATGACGCACTCTAGTTCCACGATTCATACTCGAATGATGAGATTTTACATATAACACCACATCATGTACACTCTGCACTTTATACTTTGACCAACATATATTTCTAGTGCACATGTTCAAACCATTTCCCAATAATGCACTCTTGTTATACGGTTCATTCTTGGAACTGTTGAGGGGGCATGTATAAATGAAATTCATCTCATGCATACTCGTTCACACTCACTAAAGAGGCACACGAATACTATCACATTAACTCGAATTCCATTATATCTCATCCAAAACATATTGCATATCTTGGTCACATTTAATCTTGCTTTCTTATGCTCACATGTACACTTTGTTACGAGATGCAAGAAAAATATATTGTATGTCATTATATTTTCATATACACTTGCGCATTCACTTGCTTCTATTTGTGATCACATACTTTACACAAATCGATACATGCAACATGGATTCTTGGTGTAGTACCTATTACCAGTCCCACAATGGCTCCTGGGGCATCCACTTTCATACACACACTTGGTGCTATTGTTTCATTTTTCATAGCACACTACTATATCAGATTATACACGATTTGACATACATTTTATATTTCTAACATACTAATGGGTGGTTCATGTGCAATGTTTGTCTTACAAGTCTATTTGCTTCCATGGTTATCTGTTACATTGTTTGTATTGTCTACCATTTCTTATCCTATTATGCCATTGTTTGAAGAATTTTCCCTATGTCTTGCTTATTCTCTCGACGATTGCATGTATGATTTTGGAAATGATGGCCTTACATGTCTTGTGACATTGTGAGTGATGTCCCATGTTTAATTTTTGAGGCCTAATTTGTTTGCAAATTATTGTTTTCATACATCATCTTCTTGCTTGCTAGCTTACATTTTTTATTCTACATGCATGTTTATCTTGCTTGAACTAACATTTGTTTCCAGCCACTTTGTTTGCATGTACCTTGGCTTCTACCAAGAATAATCCCTCCCCCTTGTAGGGCTTGATTCTGATTCAACGGTCGATCCTACTTTTGGCCGCATACTCCTTGTGATGTCACATAGACCCAAAATGAGGGGGGCATCTATCGAGTGAATTAGTCACCCCATACATTATTCTATAGTCATAGTATAATACAGTTCAACATACAATCAACATAGTCTTCAGTCTCAACAATGACCTAGATCGACTCGGGTCCTCGGCGTAAAACAAACACTAGTGCCTAGACTTGAAAAGTAGCATCGGGTGCCCTTGAACCTTCTGTATGCCGTGACCGGGGAAGTTACACAAAATTTTTCAATTCAACAAAATTTTCAGCACTTCACACAATGGATTTTGCAAGACATCCAGTCCTTGAGCACTCGACATACATGCATTACACCTTCTTTTATACTTTTGCGTTGGATAAGAATTATTTGAAACAGATAAGATTTGTAGACACCATCTGCGGTGGTGTTCAAACTTAGGGAAGAAGTTAAAGGATGGAGAATGACACAAGAATTTTATCCCTATAATTCTTCCATTCTTAGTGTGAGATCATCCAAAAACTCGTAGTTAGTGCAACTAGCATGAGATTGCTGAAAAACTCATTCTTGGCGTGAGATCGCCCAAAAACTCATTCTTCTACAAAATCTTCAGGATCCTTTCTATCTAGTTTTCACATCACGGATTAGTTTCACATTTTCCTTTTTCATTTTTACATACTTTGTTACACATTTTGGTAATATATAAACATATTTGACTACTTGTTCGAGTCTTCTCTTTTATAGGCCCTTCCTTATGGGAAGAAATAGTCATATCATTCACAAATAAATCACAAAACATCACACAAAAATTGAAATCAACAACATGTACAAACGTGACATCTACACATACGCTCTCACCCTAGGGTCATCATCATCATCACTTTTATTACTTCCTCTTCTCTAAAATCCACACTTCACATGTTTATCACTTCATGTTTTTTCTTGTCTCTCGGCACACTTTTCACCATCAATATACATGGTTATTAGGTACTCATCTCTTAACTAATTTATATTATCGATAATTCTCTCAACAATATAAAGTGGGGCAAATGTAGACACTAAATCACACACTTTGGGTATCTATCTAGTCCTGATCACATACTACTATTCATATGATTCCTAAGAAAGAAACATACTAATTGATCTCTATTTTTGGGCATCGTTTCTCTCTTTGTTGTCACTTTTGGTCTTACTTGTCCTTGCCTAGTTTTCATTACCATACTTCAACATTTCTCATTCTAGACATCGGGCGCCAGTTAAGACGCCGGTGTCAAGCACTCTTGTCCCCTCTCGGCATCCCCGACCTCTTTGTAGTTTGCTCACAACTTTTGGGTCCTTTCTAGCTGTTTGGGCATCTTATATATTTGGTAGTTGGAATTTTTGAGGTTAATTACGAAATTCAAGCAAGGGAATCATATAAATATAAAGTTATGTGACCATAATAAAGGACCAAACACTCAACATTAGCTATCACCACCTAAGGTTGAATATAAAGAAAAATTCAAGAGAATTATAACATCTAAATAGATCCACACAAGGGACAAGGGAATTACATTTTTGCATACACTTCATAGGAGGGGAAGTTCATTCTTTCATGCACACATCTATCTACATTTTCTACATCTAGCTACTTTCTCGCTATCAAGTGTGACACACACAAGAGCCACCTAGGGCATAATTTCGACACACACATAGAACTACATTGGTTCTAAGATGAAGTGCATCACTTAGTCATAATTTAAGCTATTTGATAGCAAGGATAGTCCGAACCCTCATTTGCATTATTTTCTTTTTAGGATTTGATGTGCTTTTGGGGTTTTACAGGTCATTTCTTTATTGCAAGTTATATGCGATGTTGGACATTGTGCGGTTGTGTTGTCATCAATGTCAACCAAAATTTATTTAAAAGGATGTCATGATGTAGTATGAGTCCCTATATGATGTTATTTAGGTGTCAAACATGTTGATTGAGTGGTTTGGTGAGTTGTCATGGTGTCCTAGAGCATGGTTGAGTGAGCTAAGTCATGATTTGAGTATTCCCAAGTGTTTTAATAAGTGTAATGATGTCAAACATGGTAATAATGATGTGTTTTAGGTGTATATGAGTCTACATGAGGTCATCATGGTCAATTCATGAGTTGTCATGGTTGAGTCATGTCATTCTAGGCTTGTTTCTAGCCTTGGAGCATCCATAATTAGGTAGAGGCATGATATTTGGAGTTGATGAGTCTTTTTTAATCATGGTAGAATCATGGTTATGGTATAAATCACATGTATGGTGAGTTTTAGGTATGCATTTAGTGGTTCTATGCCTTTATGAGGTCCTTGGGAAGCTACAGGTGAGAAACAAACATGATTGTAAAGGTAAGTCGTTGTGGCTAGAAATTTTAAGATGAATTTAGGATATGTAGTGAGTTTGAGAAGTTATATGATGTTTTCATGGTGATTCATTAAAAATTTCAAGTCAGTATGCTGTATATTTTTTAAGATATACAAGTTTTGGTAAAACCGAGTAAGTTTTAGTTTGATTTTGAAGCAAAGTTGGACATTCTGATGCTCGTTGTGAACTTTATGATTTGCATGGGGGCCTAAGATATTTGAAATATATTTTTAGGTCAGTTATTAAGGTTATGAAAAAATAATGAGGTTTTTTTATCATCACTTTTTTATGAACGATCTTTAAGAAGATAAAGTAGTTTGAAACCTAACTAAACCCTAGCTAGGAGCAACTTACAGAAAAGTGAGTATACCAGCCCAGTTTTGATTACTTTTGTAAAATTTATGATTGGATGTTGGAGAGGACTCTTCCAAGTTTCCATAAATGTATGGTAGTGCTTGTGACAGTATGTGGGCCCCACACGAATTTTATTATTTACGAGGAGTTGCGGTTTGAGGAAAAGTTGTCCAAATATGGTGATGACTAAATTGCCATTGTGTGATATATGGGAAATGTTATTGATTTAAAAGAGATTTTAGAAATTTTTATGAAATTTAATGGTAAAATGATATCCATTTAGGTTGATTGGTCAAAAGGTAGTTTTGAGGCTATAAAAAGCATTCTTGACCAAATAGGCATAACTGGAGCTATAAGAGGATTTTAGAGGTGATTAAAGTTTTATTGGAAACATAATTCAGAGATAGTTAGAGTGATATAAGTTTTTTCCCATGATTATTATTTTTATGAGGTTTCTAGGCTAGTTTTTGGACATGAATGTTTTTGCTAGTGCAAGACGGGACATGAACTCCTGAAAGTTTTGAGTTTTTAAAGCATGAGATGGATTAGGTGATGCTTTATATTACCTAGATAGCGAAGATGGATGAATTTGGAATCCAATGAATCAATTTATATGTATTGATAGTTCCTATAAAGGTGTTAATCATCTCATCTTAGAAACTAACTTTTTGAACAAGTTGATTTGGTGAAGACAAAAGTGGTGTGGTTTGAGAAGGTGATTTTTTCAAGGCTTATAACTTGATTATAAGTATTTTAAAGGTGATAGAGTTTCCATAAATTTTTCACATGACATATTTTGGATTTTTTGAGTTATATAGTGTCATAAAGATGTTTTCAGGGTCTGAAGGGTGTAGGAAACAATTGTTTTGAGAAGTACAAAGAACACTAGGCCCATTAAATGAAATAATTTGATTGGTTGAGATAAATTGAGACCATGTATGATGTTTAAATGTTAATTTAAACATGTGTGGTGATTTATGGGTCATGACTAAGTATGTTTTTGATGTTAGGGCATTTTTCTCTTTGTGCCCATGGGGATTTGAGTATTTTAGAGCATGAAATGATGTTTTTGGATAGGCCGACCTACTTGGGTCACTTGTAGATGTTGTAATAAATTTATGGGATTATTTTAATTATGAATTGTTTTTTCAAATGTTAAGTACCAAACTATGGTAAGTTTAAAGAATGAAAAAGTTATAAAAGTGATGTTTTGGGTTCATATTTGAACTAGTGCTCTTGGAGGGAAGAAGTGTGACCTAGAGGAGAATAATTTGTGGGTATGTGTGCATGATTTAAAGTTTTAGAAAGAAAAAAATATGTTGAGGACTGATTTAATAAATGAGAGAAAGAGGACTAAATTAGGGGTTGGTGCTCCTTGTAGGGTTGGTGCTCTACTAAACAAGGGTTTAGTACTCTTTGTGGGGTTGGTGCCTCACTAAATCAAAGGTTGGTGCTCCTTGTGAAGTTTTTGCTTCACTGAAATTATTTTCTTTGTGTAATATAAGTATAGTTTCAGTGGGTTTTCTTCCCCATGTGGGTTTCCCACTTATATCTTGTGTTCATGTGTATGCTCTCTTGCTTGTGCTTATGTGGTCAATTGTTTTATGTTGTTAATCAAAAATATATGGGTGGATAAATGTTAATGGTGCATGTATCATAATCTGATTTTTTAAAAATTTTTAGTAATCTGATTCACCCCCTTCTTAGTTCATTGTGCTTTGCAACAATATGTATCAGAGCGAGGTTTTGTGAAGCAAGTTTAGTAACTTGAAGGAGATCCTTTGAAGCACAAACAATGGGTAAGTATTTAGATATTGTAGTAGAATTAAGGAAGGGGAATGAATTAGCTCATTCATGTATTGAGACGTATCAAAATGAGATCAAAATAATGGAGGAAGAGCATGATCAAACTATCAAGGGTTTGAAATCTCAAGTGGAAAGTTTGTCTAATGCCCTAAAGGAGAAAAAGGAAGCATGTTCCAGGTATGAAGACAAATTGAAATATCTTGAATCAGATTTAAAGGATGCTTCTAATAGGTTGAAAATGTATGAGAATCTTGAGAAGATCTCCAAAGCTCTTGATGAGTGTTTAGAAGGACAAAGAGACTCAAATGACAAAACATGCCTAGGGTTTCAAGGAAAGCATGATGATGAAGCTGGTCCAAGTTCAAAATTATATGAGAAAGTGACCAAGAATGCTCATTTAAGAAGGTCTAAATCAATTAGATAGTGTAATGCTATGAGGTATGGTACTTGTTTCAATGGATATTGCTATGTTTGTCATGATTTTGGTCATAGAGCTAGAGATTGCAAGAGAAGGTATTCTAAGAATGATGTAGCTCTCTTCAAAGGTGAATGTTTTTCATGTTGTGAGTATGGTCATAGGGCCAAGGATTGTGGATGGAACTTGAGTGTGTTTGAGCCTAGAAGGAAGAAGAGTATTGTTTGCTTCAATTGTCAAAGACCTGGTCACATAACAAGATTTTTCCAAAACAAAAAGTTTATCATAAGGTTTGATCCTATGGTCAAAAAGAATGTTAGGTCAGATTCTAAGGGAAAGGAGCTGATTGTTCATGCTAATAAGGTCAAGAGAGGTGATTCTCATCCCATCATGTAGTATATGAAGGTTGTCAAGGAGGATTATTGTGCTAACAAAGTTGGAAATAAGGTCATCAAGCCTAAACTAGGTCAAGGGAACATGTTTGCACTTTTTGAAGAAAATCATATGTGTTTGAATGCATTTTAAGCTCCTGTGCAAGATAAGTTGAAGAATTTAGGTCTCTTGGACACTTCAAGGGTGATAAAGTATGGAAAGTGACTCTTCCCATGAATCTTTGAGTTCTTACACTTGTTAGGTGTCTAACTTTATGTTTTTTATTTGTGGTCCCTTGTCAATGTCTCCATTTTCATCAGTCTATGAGAGAGTATGATCAATATTTTGATCTCTCTTTGAGTTGTAATAGGTATGTGTGTATGTGCTTCAAGAAAAGGTCTATGACGAGTTTATTGAAGTAAGTTAAGTGGATCTTTGTTATTATGGATGTCTTCTGCAATGCTCATATCCCATAAAGTGATGGTAAAAATATGTGATATGTTGTAGTTCTCATGACTATATTATACATGATGCTAAGTGCTTTTCAAAGTGTTGTTTCTCGGTCAAAGTCAGATTCTATATTGTGGTAATGGTCTTTATTTTGAAGAAGTATAAAATTAGTATGTGTCAAGGCTTGTCAAGTGTGTTATGAAGTTGTATGTGTTCTCTTTCATGTAAATGAGTCCCAATGTCTGAGTCATAGTTTGAAAGATTTTCATGGTGGTTGTAAGTCTTGTCAAGTCAAGGAGTTTGTTATATCTCAAGGTCGGTATTTTTGAGTCCATGCCCTAAAACATATAAGTCATGAAAAAGTGTGAATGTGTAAATAGAGATGTTCTTGTACAATTTTTTTCCATATGGTCAAGTATCAATATTTGTGCTCACGAGTTATCTCATATGTATCACGAAGTATACTCATAAGAGGACTATTTTTCTAGGGGAGGTAATGTTCTATGAGTGAAGAAAGGAAGTTCTTGTCAAGTTTGACTATGTCTTCAAGTTTTGTCGGATCCTGAAATTGAGTTCTTAGTTTATACATCTGCCATCAAAGTGTTATTCTCACAAGATAAAGATGCATGACAATGTCATATGCCTATGAAAATCAATTATGGTGGTTCAATATGATAATGATAAAATTGGTCTGATTTCTTGCCAAAAGAAGGTATCAAGAGTTTGTGCTATAGTTTGATCTTCAAGAAAGGGATGATGAAGATCTAATTATACCGAGAAAATGCATCAAAAGTCAATATGTTCTTCAAAGAATAAGTTGGGAATATGCTCTTTGTGTGTGTTCATGAATAAGGGTTTCATCAGAGAAGTCTACACTCAAGTATAATGTCATTTCAAGGTTTGAGAATTGTAAGTATGTACTCCTTCTATTTGCATATAGAAAAGCTCTGTGAAAAATTAGTACACTTTTTAGTTGTAAATCCTAGGTTTACACAAGATGGAAAGTGTGAGTATGTTACTTATAACATGGTTTGATGGAGAATCCACCTAAAAGAGGCCTTAAAAATGCAAAATTTAAAGTCCGAGAGTAAAAAAAACGAGTAGACGAAGCTTCCCATGTATATCATGAATCGAATCTACTCAAATACTATATCTCAAGGTCAAGGTGTGATCAAAGAAGGATGTGATGCACTAATTTTTTTAGTTTCTATAGGAATTATCTTTAAATTGTGCTTGGTTTGTGCTTCACTTGGCATATCGAGGTATGTTAAGGTTTTAAAATTGTTGAAAAAATTGACTTGAATGTTTGACAAGAAAATAAAAGTAGTGCTAAGTAGGTTCATGCTCAGAGAGGTTGATTCAATGTAATATGAGGGTATTTCATGGTGGCTGTTGTAAGACAATGACTATCAAACAATTATAAGGTGATCTATGTGATAGGAAAATGATATGCTATAGGTGTGAATCATGTGTCTACAAGAATGCAGGGTGGTATGTCTATTTCCATTGTTATTAGCACTTAAAGGAAAAGAAAACTTGTTGGGTCATGACAATTGATCATGGTAATCATGAACTTTATGCCCTTGAAGTGGTTTGAGTATATGTTTTATAAGACAAGTGTGATCATCCTAAATGGTGAGAGAGAAACTCAAAGGTGAGTATGAATTTTTTTTAAGGAATAATAAGTATTTGTGAATTGTGCTTTGATTCAAAAATTGAAAGTTATAACTGTGCAAGAAAAGTGATGGTCATAGAGTATCAAAACTCGAGTTTAGTGTTCACCCATGATCTAGCTATGAGTGACCTTTATCCAAAGGTAAGATTTCTTGCCAACATGGAGTCTTGAATGAAGCAAGAAACAAATATGCATAGTGATGTGTAAGGCCCATTAAGATAATCACTATGATTGAAGGTTTTTCAGTACTATTAAGTGTCTAAAAATGTGTAAATGTAACTAATGTAAGAGGAGGATGAAGTGCTACATGCCAATAATGTCTACTCAACATATAAGGATGAATAAGTGATGTCTAAAAGGGTTTAAAAAGTGTTCTTTATAGGTGTCAAAAGTTGATTATTGGTCTTAATTTTTAGTTTTACCTAGTATGAGTTTTGAACAAATGTAAAAGGATTTCTCTACCAAGAAATGCGCATTGAAGGTGTCTATTGCTTTGGGAAAGAGGTAAAGTTGTAATGTTTTGATCTTCATGGGATTATATATTCTCTCAAATCTATATATTAGTTTGCATTTGAATTCATTTAGACTTGGGAAATAATGGAAGATACAAAATATGTCTCTAAAGTCAAATTTATCGGTGAACAAAGGTTATGGAGGATGGTCATCTGTTAGCTTATGAATATTGGTCAAGGCTAATGAATGAAAGACAAAATTTTGGGTCAAGTTAGAAAAATTACAGGTGGTATGAGATGAATTATCGAAACAAAGAGATTTCTTTTGAACCCTAGTAAGAGTATCAAACTTGTATTTAGCATAACGATGTTATTAAGCGTCTGAAAGTGATAAAAGTTTAGATGCTTTAGGGTTTTTATGTTTGGGTAGTTTAAAATGCATGGTACAATTTTGATGGAGTGCTCGCCTGTGGGGAGCAAGATCTTGCTACAAATTAATCATGTCTAAGGAGGTATGTGTCATGGTTAAGAGTTGCTAAGAAAATTTTTAAGGAGTCTCTAGGTTGGTAATGTGAAATTATGTTTTTCTTAAGGTTATTTACGGTGTTATCAAGTCTCTCATAACTATGAAGTTGTGAAAATAACATTTCTTGAAGCATACAATCTCCAAAAGTTAGGGTATGATGTTATTTAGCTTGCAAACAAATTGTTATGTGGTCCATCAGGTCTAGTTAACTAAGTTAGTAAGTGTCGATGAGTAGTAGTGAAAGGAAAGTCATCTATATGAATGATGATAAAAGAGGCCTAAGAGATTGGAATGACGGTGAATGTGTCAAAATGCTTGTTCAAGATATGTAATAGAGCTTCTTAGGGATGATGATAGTCTGTGAAATGAAGTTGCCACAATGATCTAGTTAGTAGAGGGAGTCATAGTATGGAGGATACCTTCAAATGTGTACTTATCCTCTGAGGAAGGGGGAGTATGGTGTGTATCTTCAAAATTGGTCTATGAATAAGATGATAAAATGACCATTGGAAAGTTTCTTCAAAAGTTGTTTGGATATGCGGGGTTATAAGAAGTGATCTAGTGCTCTATAAGTTAGTGTAATACTCTACTAGAACATCGGTAGATTGGTGAACTCAATAACTTTGCAATATACAAAGTGAGAGATGAAACTTTATGACATGGGAGTGTAATTTGACTCTATAAGAGGTATTTGAGGTTCAGATTGATTGTAATACAAGATGAATAATGTGATTTATGCTCCCTTTGAAGGTAAAATAGATTATTTATTCAAGAAGATTAACATTACATGATAAGAAGATATTTTCATAACCAATTAAGGTAAAGAAGATTGAAAATTCTCTTTAGGACAGGGGCATAGTGTTTGAGTCTCCCTCAAGGCATGCAAACAAGGTATGAAGTAAATTTTTGTGTTTTTTCAGTTAGAAGGAGATAATACAAGTCTAGGGAGAGTATTTTAAGGTTTTTTTGCATGTTTGATGTGATTCATGATGATTGTTAGAAGTTGGTCTAAAAGGCATTGAAGATGTTGTTTAGGGAAAGTGGTTCTAAAGAGTGATTTTGAGAGATGAAGGAATTTTTTTGTGATTTATTGCATGATATAGACCTAGAATGTGATGTAAAGCGGGGTTGAAGGATAAGATGAAGAGTATTAAGCCGAGGGGTAGATTGTTTGGAGTGCGAGAGGATCTTCATTTTCTGTTGAAGGAGTCAAAGAAGAGAGTTCTTAGTCCTAAGGGGAGAATTTGTGTCAATCAAGTCAATTTTTGCATTGTTTCCATTATGTGTTGTAATATTACATGTTGTAGAGTCATTGTAACCTTTTTCATAGATGGAAAATGGGAAGAGAGGCATAAGAAACATGGAGTTGAGGTCATGTATGTGTTGGTCTTATTGGTTGCCATCACTGTTTTTGATTGATGACAAAAGGGGAGATTGTTTACCATTGTGTGGTTGTGTTGTCATTGATGTCGACCCACATTGATGGAAAAGGGTCTCATGATGTAGTATGAGTCCCCATATGATGTTATTCAGTGTTAATCATGTTGATTGAGTGGTTTAGTGAGTTCTAATGGTGTCCTAGAGCATGGTTGAGTGAGATAAGTCATGGTTTGAGCCTTCCAAAGTGTGTTTCTGAGTGTCATGCGGTCAAGCATGGTCCTAATTATGTGTTTAATTTGTATATCGGTATGCATAAGGTCATCATGGTCAAGTTGGACCTTTTGATGTTCGTTGTGAACTACATGATTTGCATGGGGATTTGAGCTCTTTGGAATATATATTTAGGTTAGTTATGAATGTTTTAAAAAAATAATGAGGTTGTTTGATCATCACTTTTTTATGAACGATTGTTAAGAACATAAAGTGGTTTGAAACCCTACCCTAGGAGAACTTTGAGAAAAGTGAGTATACTCAACCTAGTTTTTATTCCTTTTGAAAAAGTAATGATTGGATGTTCTAGAGGAATATTCCAAGTTTCTATAAATGTATGGTAGTTCTTGTGACAGTATGTGGGCCCCACCTAAATTTTCTTGTTTATGAAGAGTTGCGAGTTGAGGCAAATTTTTTTAAATATGATGATGAATAAATTACCATTGTGTGATGTATGGGAGTTTTTATTGATTTATAAAGAGGTTTTAGAACATTTTTATGTAATTTCATGTTCAAATGAGCTCCATTTAGGTTGACTAGTCAAAGGGTAGTTTTGAGGCCATAAAAAGTAGTCTTCGTGCAAATAGACATAAGTGGAGCTATAAGAGGATTTTGGAGGTGATTCAAGTTGTGTTGGAAAGAAAATTCAGAGATATTTCGAGTGATATAAGGTTTTTCCCATGATTATGAGTTTTTATAAGGTTTCTAGGCTAATTTTTGGATAAGAATATTTTTTCTAGTGCAAGACAGGACATGATATGCTGAAAATTTTGAGTTATTTGAATCATGTGGTGGATTAATTGATGATTTCTATCTCCTGGATGGTGAATATGGATGAATTTTTCATCCAATTAATCCATATACAGGTCTTGATTGTTCCTATGATGGTGTTAGCCATATGATATTTGAAAAAAATGTTTTAAGCAGGTTGCTTTTGTGAAGACAAAAGTGGCTATGGTTTGAGAAGGTGATTTTTTCAAGGATTATAAATTTCTTAGAAGTGTTCTACATGTTCTATAATTTCCATAAAGTGCTCACATGATATATTTTGGATGTTTTGGAGCTATCTAGTGTTATAAAGATGTATTCATGGTCCTGAAGGGTGTAGGAAACATATGTTTTGAGAAGTATAAAGAACACTGGGCCCATTAAATGAAATAATTTGATTGGTTGAGATAAATTGAGACCATGATTATAATTTAAACATTTTTGGTGATTTATGGGTCATGAATAAGTATGGTTTTGATGTTAGGGCATTTTCTCTTTGTGCTCATGGGGATTTGAGTATTTTGGAGCATGAAATGACATTTTTAGCTTGGTCGACCTACTTGGGTCACTTGTAGCTGTTGTAATAAATTTATGATATTATTTTAATGATGCATTGGTCATGTAAAAGTTTAAGGACCGACTGTGGTGAGTTTGAAGAAAGAAAAATGTATAAAATTGATGTTTTGGGTTCATTTTTGAACTAGTGCTCTTAGAGGGAAGAAATGTGACCTAGAAGAAAATTATTTGTAGGTATGTGTGCATGATTTTAAGGATGGGGAAGATAATTATAGGTTGAGGACCTGGATGAAGACATGAGAACAAGAGTTTAGAGCCAAGAGAAGTTGAGAAAGAAGAAGATAGAGCAAATTTGATGCCCTAGGGTATGAGTTAGGGTTTGTGAGATGAATATGTGATCTCCATCAGTTGTGGCAAGTAGAATATTTAGAGATAAAATAGATATAGGTGGATGAGTTGGTTCTTGGTTTTCCTAGGGGGTTATACTCATTGTGGAGTGGGTGCTTCACTAAATTAGGGGTTGGTGCTCCTTGTAGGGTTAGTACTCCTTATGGGGTTGGTACCTCACTAAATTAGGGCTTGGTGATCTTTGTGAAGTTGGTGCTTCACTAAAATTATTTTGTTTATTTAATATAAGCAAATTTTAAGTGGGTTTTATTCCCATGAGGCTTTCACACTTATATCTTATGTTCATGTGTATGCTCTCTTGGTTGTGCTTATGTGGTTGATTTTTATGTTGTTAATCACAGATTGATGGATGTATAAATGTTAATGGTGCATGTATGATAATTTAATTTTTTTTTAAAGTTTTAAAGAACTGACTCACCCCCTCTCGTTTATTGTGCTTCCAACATGCAACATCTGTGAACTTGGTGCGACATACTAGTGATAGGCAAAGTGAAAGGAGGCCAACATATTGGAACCATCCAAAGTTGGATTTCTAAGGTTCGAGCGGTCACATGTGCCGAGAGTAGGTTTCTGCAACGCCCGCAAATGGCTCGACCCAATCCAAGTGCCCATGTCGAGGTAGATCTTCCGGTCACACAATTTTCTTATCTTCTATTGGACACTTCTCCCACTTTGTTCATCAATTTGTTACTTTGGCACAATCCATAATTAATGCGAATCAACTAAGTATTTATTTCCCTTCATTTGTAACTAGGGTTTTTACTTTCTAGCCTATTTTTCTTGTGTCAAATCTATACTTAATTGTTTATATTCAACGCTGTTACATAATTATTATTAGGCATTTATCTATTAAATATTTGCTTAATCAATAAGTGCGTGTTTATCATTGGCATGTGTGTGTGGTTTGTGTGGATAAGGTGGTATTGCATGACATAAGAAAGCTTGTGGAGAATGGGTAGTGTTATGTGGCATTGTAGTTATGCGTGGATTGGTTAAACCTTTATGGCTTGGATAACTTTCGTGACATCCATAAGAAATAACTAAGGCAAAGTTCTCGTGTGACATGTTTAGGAGTGGTGTGATGTTGTGAAAATCTTTTCATCTAACTCTAATAGTTAGGGTGATGCGAGATAGCTTATGAACCCAAATGCTTGCACATGACCTTGAATGATATATTTTCTAATATTTTAAATTAAAGATTATGGTATGATTTTTTTCATTCCAAAATTATTATTATTAGACATTGTTAATGATTCGAGTAGTATCAAACATAGATTAATGTTTCTTTATTTAGTATATAGTTTGTGCATGTTGGGTTCCTCTCATGGAGAGGATATCCTATTCATGTACATCCATTGTTGGATCATATTCCTTAAAGCTAAGAGAAGTTAGTCTTCCTTCACAATAAATGCTTTCCATTTACATAATTGTAACATTATAAGCAATTTATATATTTAAATAATAAATTTCTCGGATACTAGTTATGACCAACATAGATTTTATGGTTAATAATGATTGTATTAAACATATCTAGATTCTTCTGAAACGATTCTATAATGTGTATAGTTGCATGCCCATAACAATTATAAGGCCCTAAGATTATGGTTGTTAAGGAAAACTATGAACACCAACATAGTACATTACATGACTTTTACCAAATATTAGACCCCTTAAGGATTTCCAAATACCTAGAAATATAATATCATGAATATAGTGTTTTGGACAAGTAGGTTCCATAAAACACTTGATTATGTAATTACGCCGGAGGCGTGGCTACCTTTCGGTGAGATCTAAACAATGACGGTGTGCAGCTTCCAACTGCTTGTCATCATGCCACCACCATTAGCATGTCTAGGTCTTTAATTCTAGTTTTTATATTTGGATTACTTTCATTCTGGTGCTTTTGGGGACAACAAATTTGTTCTTATGGAGGTGGCCTCGAGCTTGTAGGATTTAAACTTGGCCCTGTCACTGTTAATGAGAAACGATATTCTCCCCATGCTCCCCACCTCCATAAATACTATTCTTCCTCCATTGGGATGAGTTCGAGGCCTCTTCATGAACACAAGCAGGAAGATGCGCCACTATTCCGCCTCTACTCGCAACAGTCGAGACAGATGAGTTTGTTGAGCCACAAGAGGAAAATCTCGTTGCCTTGATTGGCCTGCCACATACACCGCCACTCAAACCCATACCATGTCTCTTCCATTTCAATTTCCATGTTCCTTATGCCTCCCATTATTTGCTATAAAAAAATCAAACACTAGTCTCGGCATTTCCTTCACTTAAGAATCGACAAGATGAAATATATTCCGACATGAATACTGAAAGTAAAGTCTGTTTTGTTAGGGTGAAAGACCAACTTGGTAATGAAAGACAAAACATCGACACATCAAAAATACATGAATTGGCTTCATGATTTGCATGGGTTAAGTCAGACAACCCTATTTCTAAAGACGACCTCCAACTACCAAAATTGAGGCTCTGTTTCTCGTTGGAATTTAGGAGTTAACCAATTGTTGAACCACTACCGCTAAGTCCAACAGGTTTGAATCTCTCCACACTCTCATGATCGATGTATCCCTACTCGATAATTGACTCGTCCCAAACACAATCAATATGTGACTTCCTCATACTGTCTCTAATGGGCTCTAAAGCCCTTAAAGTAGAAACAATATAAAGACAGTTACAACAAGAAACACTTACATCTACCAGAGTATTCCTAATATTACTTGAACAAAAATTAATACCAAACTCAATAATCTACTCACAACATTGCATCTCCAGTTTCTTCAATCTGCAACACCTAGCCGCAATGGCCACATGTCCTATGTCACCTAAATTAGCACAGTTCTTGATATCCAGGTTCACACACGTGGAAATCCCATCAGGTTGAGGAATCTTCCAAACCCCGTGAAAGTGCCCCAGCTTCAGAGCCCGAAATTTCTTACACTGTAACCCCAAAACTCCAAGGCAGGACCTGTGTCCCTCACATTCTGTGAAACATCCAACACAAGGTTCTCCAAATTTGGCAAACTTTTGAACATCTCCTCCAAACCTTGGTGGCTAATTTTAGCATCCTCGCCACTACACCCTTCCTCGGTGTCCCCTCTAAGGTCCTCAAATGCAGTTTTTTCCACCAGATGAAGCACTATAGGTTTAGTGAAGTTTTTAGCTATGGTAACATGTGCCTCATCACCAACAAAATGCATGCACCTACTAGGAGTCCAAAAACCCATGCATAGTTAGTTATAAATGTTTTTTTGGAAAGTAACAATCACATTGAGTTACATAAACTAGAAAACTAAAAACTGTAATTAAGTAGGAGGACAATTTTCCAAATTCTCAAACGTGGTATATTTGTAGTAGATAAGGATTAATAATTAATCCCAACAAAGAAGCACTATACAAAGTTGGAGATATTTTGGGCCTTGGCAACAATTCTGAATAAATATGTTTGGTTTTTTAATCTAAAGTTTGGCTAAGCTACCCCACTCATCCTCGGGAAAGTAAGAGATCATTTTAAATATGTGTTTGTTGTTTTTAATCTAACATTTCATATAAGAAATTGAGACAAAAAGAGGATTCTTCCCTCCTTTCTCTCATTCAGAACCATGCATGCACCTTTCTTCTCGCACAATGTGTTGGTTATTTTCATCTGAGGCAAGCTACCTGACTCCTCAGAAAGTTGAAATATTTTTCACAATGCTTCTGAATAAATGTGATTGTTGTGTTTAATATGGCACTTCTAGTAAACAACCTCACTCATCCTCGGGGAAAATTAGCTATTTTTCACAATACCTCTAGATAAATGGTTCGTTGTTTTTCATTTGACATTTGGAGTAAGCAACCTCACTTGTCCTCATGAAATTCATTATATTTCTCAATAGTTGTGGATAAATGTGTTTGTTGTTTCTGATATGACATTTCAAGTAAGCACACTTACTTATCCTCAAGTAAATTCATATATGTTTCCCTATAGTTATGAGTAAATGTGTTTGTTGTTTCTAATCTGACATTTCAAGTACCTAAGTTTTCCCAGAAATTGATAAATGTGGATAAATGTATATGAACAAACATAATTATCTAGGAGTACTGTGAAAAATGTCATAAATGAAAACATTTAATTTCTCAAACAATAAATGCATCCAAGAGTATTGTAAAAAAATGTTAGGATAAGAAAAACAAAACTCAGTTACCCTTAGGTATTATGAAAAATATATAAAATAAAATGCAAATATCCAAAATTATTGTGGAAATTTTCAAATTGAAAACAACAAACACGATTATTCAGAGGTATTGTGAAAGTTGGGTGATTAAAGATCACAAAAAAAGTTCGCATAAGACAACAAAGGCAACTATCTAGACATATTGTGAAAGTTTTCAAATTAAAGGCAATAAATAGAGTTATCCATAAATACAGTGAAACATATTTAATTTAAGGCAAAGAGCAGTTATCCAACAACAAACAAAGTTAACTCGAAGTTTTGAAAAATAAAATAAAATTTAAGACAAAGGACACTTATTTATAGGTATTGTGAAACTTTTTATTAATAGATAGTTATCCAGATGTATTGTGAAAAAAGTCAAAATAAGAGTAACCAAAGAAATTATCAAGAAGTATTGTTAAAATGTAAAATTTAGGATGACATAATAAGGTTATCTATAAGTATGGTTGACATCATACAATATATAATAATGGATATCCACTACCAATATAGTCTTTCTCAATTTAATATAATACACCACATAAATATCCAATTAAAAGTCATAAAGTACACATTTAGTACACAATAACATAGGAAAATTGAAACAATATGTATTATAACCTACAAAACTCACCTCTAACTATACACGGATATTTGGACAATTTCTTAACAAAAACATAAAACATTCCATTCATTTTAATAGTATGTAATAAAAAAATTGTACATATATCTATAATGAGGATACTTTAATGTTAAAAAGAACACTTCATATTTCCTTTTAATTTTAAATTAGATGGATCAATTTGTCCATAAATCTTAATCAAACACACAAAAACATATATACAATTATACTCATTACAGACATACTTTCAATTATTCACTTCATTTTGATACTTAACATAGGCCATATATGGCCACTTTTAATAGATATACATAATGCATGGTTATGATCTTCCTCACCATGTGTTTCTATCATACACACCGTATCCACCGCATATGAAGGTAACTTAAAAATGACAGAAAAATTCTACAACAAAGCTATGCGAATTGACAATGACAACAACTACATACAACACATATTATCTCAATGTGTAGAAGACCATTGCCAAGTTGCCCCAATTGTGGCTGACGATACAATTTTCACAATCCTACTGACTCAAAAACAATTAGAAAAAGCACAAAAATGCTACAACCAAAAATAATTGCGAGTTGAAGATGCCCAAACAACCCTCATAGCGAAATTCTATGCACAAAAAGTTATAAAACCTCCCATAAATAACCACCTACATACAATGTAAAGTTTTGTAAGCCTTCACATATGTATGTACCACAAAATGTAACGTGTACATATATCTAACATTCTCTGCAAAGAAAGCATTCACATTACAAAACACACAATTGCACACAACTACCAATGAGCAAATATACCACCAACTATCTGCTCTCATTCACAACTATAACTATTTATCCCCCACTATGTTATATTTATGTACAACTCTCCACCATAACCCCACACCAAGATTTTTATGTTATTACTCCTACAATTTTCTACCATTAAACTGGACTTCGTAAACCAACATTCGTCCTCGATGCTTCAACCCAATCAATTACTGGGATTAATGTTGCTATATCTATTTTGAACGTAGTTTTCCATAGTGGATTACAATGGATTTTATGGGCATCACATCCAACACTTTTCCCCACTCTATGGGTTACAATAATCTAATATATTAGAAACGCACGACCTAAGATTTTCTAAACAATGATTCCTTGCTTTACAAACTCTATGGCTCATGCTTCTTAAAATATTATTCACACCACCTTTACATTCCTTGTACTCTTATTTCTATACTCCTCTTCTCTATTGGATAAGGGCTCAAAAAAGACCTTGCACATGGAAAACGAACATCCCCGAGCCACTAACCGAACACGCCCACTACCTTAGACCAACCTCACTAGCTAATAAATGGAATAAAGGTTGTGTTAAGGAGTAGTTTTTGCACCATTAAAAATCATTACACAAACAAGTAACAAAAAAATGAAAAATATTTGCTTTCTCATGTTAAAGTATCTATCGATGGGAACTTGATCATGCAAAATAATGGTGAGAGAAAAATTCAAATTAGGCCACAAAAAAATGATGCATACCATTAGTTTTATGTCCCAAAGTTTTATCTCTCATTGCAAACAACCTTCAACAATGTGACCAAGCTAAGGATGTCTACGAAATACCATGATTCAAGAACACAAATTAAAATGAAAGCGTATGAAATTAAAAATGTATAAATCATTGATAAGAAACTCTCTATATAACAATTTTCCCACATTGATCATGCATACCAATCTTCAGAGTATTAAAATAACCAAACCCAAATAAAATATGCATTCTTATTGCTTCTTATAGTATCCATTCTCACTATCAACAACAACCCCCTATCACCCGCTCTCAACAGCGACAGTGTGCAGTTTGAGCAGGTCTCAGTGTCAAGTTGAGAAGTTTCTCCTATCATCCACACAGAGGTTGGCAACTGTACATTAGGAAAGAATATTATTGAAAACTAACAACTTTACCACATCTCTCATTGACTACCTCGTATGTTACTTCCAAGGTGCAGTTCTGTCATTTGGCTATTGATTTTCATACACCTGTGCATAGCTGTGCATGCTATATGTGAAGGCGTTCAAACTGTGGTATCACCATACCTTCCTTCTAATGCTATCATATGTATATGCGTGGCTTGGGGAGTCTTATATACAAATATTTATCAATTATGCACATGTACATTGGTTTCGATTGTGATATATAAGTTTCTTTAGATTGCCTTTCACTTTGATGCCATTATTCGGTACCTTGGGGATCATATTCCTTCATGCAAGCTTCACCATCCATACACAAACCATAAATTTTCTTGCGTATAATTCGTGCATGCTTCCCTACCAAGGTTTCCATATTTGACTATAAGTTATTCTTTTGTAAGTCTCGATATAGTTTCTTAGTTTATATTAAGTTTATAGAGTCATTAGTGGCAATAATCTTGTTTTTTTTTAATCAAACTAGTTGCCCCAATTTTTTTGTTCAAAATAGTTAAACCTCCCGAACTTCAATTATTTTATAGATTTTTAAATTAAGATGCCTACTGTTTTTTTACAGACCTTTATAGTATTGTCAATATTCAATAGGTTTTTATTACTTCGCTATTACGTTTTCTTCAAGCACAATTTTTAAAGTCAAATATGGATAAAACAAATAAAAAATGATTCATACTAATATTATAAAAAAATCAAATAACATAATCTTGTGTAGGTGAGTAATGCTATAATTTATCATAATTTTACATAGAACCCCTTATTTGAAGATGGGAAAGTGGTAGAGAGAGAGTGACAACCATAAGAGGCATTGGTGGCACCATGACAGAGACCACACTAAAAAAATATTACCAATATATAGCGTAGGGGATCTAACATCACATGCAGAAGCCATGAAGGAGGCAATTATCTGTTTTTAACCTTTATCGTACTCTGCACTCCCTGCAATCCAATTAGATTCACACTAAACTAGATCCATGACATGAGAGTGGGTTCAATGCCATACATCCATAAGGAATGTGATCGCCATGTCATGTCCCTTGTATATATTGATAGGGCCCACTAGCCCCCATAGATTCTAAGGAAAAACTTCCATTTCTCCTATTCATTTCCCTCCTTGTTTTGATTCTCCTTTCAGAGATTGTTGTATAACCATTGTATAAGGTCCACTGGAATGTTCATGAATCCATGATGATTAGGTCTCATGGGTCTGTACAGATTGGTATGCACTAGATCAAGCTTACCTCAATCCCAAAATGTGATTCTTGGGCATGGTGCTTGATGTTGTTTACCTACCAAACAATGTCAACACTTATTTGTGTCCTTCTTGAGAGGTTGAAATCCTCTCAACATGCCATACCAAAAGAGTGTGTCACTCCAATACTACAATCATCACTTGGTTAATTCCATGCAAAAAAGCATGTAGTCTACCCAGGAAAAACCATGATGAAAGGAAAAATGCAATGGAAAATCACACAACAAATCAACATAGGTTTGAACAAATATTCTTAGTACCATTGCATATGGAATTAACATAATCGAACATCAAATTCTTGGTGGGAATCATCAACTCTATAATGTTTCAATAACATCTCACGCTTCTCCCACGACCTTTTTTATGGTGATATCAATGGTGATAGGTGGATTTTGGAATTGGTTCGTTCTACTTCCTATAGGTGCACCCGACATGGCATTTCCATGTAACTATAGAGAGGAGGAAATAGTATGATGGTCATATCCCCAATCTATATAGATAATGTACGGAGCAGATGGATTACGGATAATAAGCTTCTCTATCTAGCTCTAACCGTTTGGTATCTTCTCTAACTCAATATTGATCTAACTAGAGGATCTTAACTATCTCTCTCACCACCACCCCGCAACCATTAATTGAGACATGCCTTCAGTGTACATTCCATCATACCTTCATCTTGTCCTTGAACACTATGAAATATTTACACATGGTATAGTGAAAACCAAACAAAATAGGATTTTAACCAATGCTTTCCTGCCATTAACTTTGTTTATGTGTGGGTAGATGTTATAGATACACCTGCATTCTCAAGATCAATGAACTTTTCACAGCAATAAAAAACATGAATGCAATGCTTAACATTTTCCCAGGTGCCTCTTCATTCCTTAATTTTCATAAACATGTCTAATGGGAAATCCCTTTTCAAATCACTTGTAACTATGAGTGACACATCTCAAAGGCCTGAAATAGCACATCAAGGTTTCCATAACCATTGCTTAGATGCTACATTGCAATATTTATACGAATAATACTGAGGTTTTGGATATACATATATTGCAACGTCCCCTCAGCCAAAGACCCTTTTAGCATAGACTTGCTCCTTGAGGAATTGACAATTGGTTTAGTGTCACCTTATAAAACAGATCATTATTGATGCTTATCAATTCTATCCCACAGGCCTTATGTTTTCCTGCAACTGGTTTATAAGACGACTTTATAAAGATCTATATATTTCAGTGAGATAAGTTGTTACTTTGTATAATCATTACATACATTTAACTATGCTCTTAATTATTATTATTACTATCAACAATGTATGTGGATTTAGACGTTTGGGATTCATCAAAGCATACAAATGAAGATTACAACTCACAACGATAAATATTATATATTAAAAAAACAATTCCATATTTAGTGTAAAATATTTCGATCTTTCACTTCTAGTTGAATTTCCACTTTTTGTAACATTCTCATTTAAGACTTCAATATAAGGGATTTTTTTATCATAATGTTTCATTGTTCTAAATTCACATAATTTAGAACCAACATTAATTTAGCCAATCCATCCTACAACAGTAAACCATATGCAACTATTATGAGTTGGTATTAAACCAATCCCTCATATTTCATTTCATCAATGTGTATACTAAGTATACTTGTGGTTCCCTTATTCATTTAGGGTCATTCAAGTGTTAATCTCTAAAGTGCATATCTAGGTATCTGTTATGGATAACCCATCCGATATCATACATATTTAGTCTAGGTGAAATCAAGACAATGCAATCAGCAACTTACGATACTTTGGCCAAAGTTTTAAGACATGTATGCCATGCTTTAATTCCTAGATGACATACTCATCGAAAGGAATATGTCTTTCACCACACTCAAAACTATTATCTAGATTTGGACTTACTTGATTTGCATCAATCACTTCCAAGGTCCGTGTTAGATACTAATTAGGGATAGTTCACATGGGTTAGTGTTGATAAGTCAACTTAGGGTGACTAAGGGAAATTAAGCGTATCCGAATTGACTTACGTCACTTCGGATCCACTTCCTTTCCCATATTCATCATAAGATGACATCAACACTAAGCCATACTCCTATCACAAATTGGTGTCTAACATTTACCTGGATCCATAACTTTATGACAATTATGTTTAGGGGAGCTAGGAAAATTATGACACCATAGTAGCTGCTCCACAGTAACTAATTAATGACTAACATCATTAAATGTGTACTATGTAGCAACGAATATGCTATGACATCCCATTGAGTTCCCTAAATGGAACATCGTATCTTAAAAATTTCATTAGTTCAATTAACTCATAGCTTGTTAATCTTACCCTAAGTTATTTTAGTTGATAGGTGTCATACCTAAGGATTAATTAGGGTTCAAATGACTTTCCTTTAAGTAAGGATAGTAAACATTTTAATCAATTAAGTACAAAGTTCATAGATTTAGATCTACGTTATGATTAGTCATGAAAGCATACCTTTTTCATTAATTAGGTATAATTAGTTTAAGTGTCATGTTCTTATTTCAATTGTATTTAATGTAGGACAACAATCATACATTATCATTTAAACACGCTTATTCCCTTAGGAACCATCTTATCTATTCATAACTATTATGTTTAGGTATGTTTTCATACTTTAAGGAGTAAACATATCTAATCAAGCATTCAACACATATCACATTCAATCATAAGAATAACATTCTTATATCATTAGCAATTGACCTTTCATTATAATGTAGTTACATCCAATAAGCATCATTTTATACATAACTACATTATAATCCCTAAGTATATCATTGTTGTTTTATTTATATAGATGGTCATTTAGATAATGAAACAACCTTAATAAGTCCCCTTATACTATCTAGGAACAACTTATTATCACTTAAGTTACTTAGTTAATAAGCCATTATTAACTCAAATATAGTTGATATTCATTTACATAAGGCATCATTACTTTCAATAGTTTAGACCTTATGTTTGATATAGTTTGCAACAACTAATGTAAACTACCCTTTTTCTTTTCAAATGAAATAATGACTAAGTTCAACACTTTTGCAATCAATCACTTAAAGAAGTTTATAAGACAATGTAACAAAATGAACCATCTTTATTTAATACCAAATTCCAATATCAAAGTCATACTTCACACAATTTAATTAACAATTTCTTTTCAGAATAGTTACAATAAATGGCCATTAGCCTTTCTTATTTCTGAAATAGAAGTACATCCAATAATGAATAATACTATCATTTATTCAAATAATCTTTCTTCAATCAATAGAACAAATGCAAACTTTTAAACGTCTTCCTTCTTTCACTTTTCACGAAGTCCATCTACAAGATTGTTAGCATATGTCAGTTCATATGAACTTAGCATGATAAGAACTAAATATTTAGAACAACATGTTCTATCTAATAATTTCATAAAAGGAATGCTGATTTTAACTGAAATTATTCTAATGTTAAAAAGAACACACAACTCTTTTGAACATTCAACAAAGGCATCTTAAAAACATCATCTAAAGAATTTTAAGATAAACTAAGTATCTTATTCAAGAAATTCCAAATAAGTATTAACTTAAGTCTCATTTAAGTAATCCAATAATTACAATTGATCACATCAAGTAAAATTAATGCAATTACTGGAAAAATAACATTACGGTCATATACGCCCATACAAATATAATTGTAATCTTATAACCATTCAATTAAAATCTTCGTTATCGTAACTTATTAAGAAATTATTTATACTTCATCTTAACAATATCTTTTCAGGTTTTAGTAAGAACTTAATCATAATATGTTAACTCCTATATCATATAAGTTATTCAACCAATAACTTATTATTATATCAGTTAACTATACTTCTCATTATAAAAATTTAAGTATAGACTGCATACAGTCATAATGTAATGATCTCACCTATTAATATATTATAAACACAATATTAGATCAACATTCAAGTTATGGTTTAACTCCCATACTTGTGCCTATTCACTTAAATTATACTTCAATCACGAATACTTAAGTACTAAAAACCTGATCATCAATCTACGACCAAACAACCATACTTAATACAAGTAATGGATCAATATCTTAACTGAAGAAACAAATTGGAAGTGGAAGAAGAGGTCTATCATTCCATCTCAACTAGGTGAAGAAAAGTCATATCGAAATCAAATCATATCATAACAACCCAAAATTCAACTACCTCCAAAAAACTTGTATCGGTTCATTGTTGTCTCGAACTCATTTAACAATACCATATAGACAATGGATTATCGTGAATACCGAGGGAGCCTATGGATAGATATAAACCTGAATCCACATAGTAAGGAGGTCACATAGAGCCAAAATATAATTAAAATCATGATAGTGAGTTTACGTTTGAAGACCATATTGTTATCACAGTTAAACTGACCCATAAGCCCATAGTCACGACTTCACACAAAACAAAATGATAACATATATAACACATGAAGAATCTAACCCTTCTTGTGTAATTTTTCAACAACCAATGTTTTAAAGGTTATGTAAACAGAAAGAGTATCAACCAGTTTGATTCACGAAGAGTGAATACCAAAGAATGAATAACTCAAAAACCCAATAAGGGATCGATTCAACAAAGTGGTTCCATTAATACTTAAGCTTGAGAAACTGAATATACAATTGATACAAGTCAAATCAACTTGATAATAAAATTTGAAAAAAGCAGTTATTTGCAGAGATAAACACAAACACCCAACACCCTATCAAGTTGAGATAATGAAGGAGCAGAAACAGAAAACCTAACCCAAGTCACATTCATAGCAACAACAAGCTTCTAGGTTAAACCTAGTTTACACAACTCATTAACTAATCTCTATGAAGGATAATTTTCCACAATGCAAAATACAGTCCCCCAAAGTAGAATGCAAATATCTATCTATATATTTTTTTAAAAACCCAATACTTCCATAAACTTAAGCCATCTCTAAGCAGTTGAAACTTACACTCAGAAGTAATAATAAATGAACAAAATGATAATCAAGAGTAAGTAATGGAAGAAACACATAGATTTTCTAGTTTTAAAACAAATATACAAAACCTAGAACCATAAGACCATTTTTCAAATAAGAGAAGAGTTCCTTTCATGAATCCATTAAAATACAACATATTATTTTAAAGAGTCGATCCTATCATGCCTAATAGAGCTCCTGCAAATTTCTCTCCAAGCTCCAAGATTTTTTCTCAAATCTTGCACAAAAAATTCAACAGAATGTTTCAAAATAGCTTCCACATAAACCCTTCATTCTCCTTTTTCCATTTTAATAGCCATTGCTATTAATTTTCCCACTATTTCCTCCACCATGCAACTGAGGATTCAATGCTAACCCAAAAATAGATAATGCATTCAAAAACTAGAAAATCGACATGCAGAGCCCAAGAGCTCGAGTGACCAAACAAAAATGAAAACCAAATCCCTTATTCTCCTTGAAAACCATTGTTGTTTTCCTAAGATAGTTTTTGGTTCATTCGATGCCATTAATGCCATCTAAAGGACTTCCAGTTACCTCCTTAATTATTGCCAACTAACCACATTCCAAATTTGTTTAGAGATCAAACTATTAGTTAACAATCTTAACTAAACTCTTTAGCCATAGATTTGGCATGCATTGCCAATTTTGACCCGGTCTCCGCCAAAGGGTGGTGGTGGCCCAATTAATAAAACAATTAAAATTCCAAGTACGAGTATGGGGTGGCACCCAACTAGTTTAAGCATTCCTTTAACCCCTTGAAAATACTAACCTTAGTTAGGTCTTAGGATTCCATAGATAGGTTAAGATCTATTTAAATCAACATGCATATATCAACCTTAGGTTAGGTTGTCTACATTTAATCCAATGTACATAGAGTCACTTTAGGCCCTTAGAAATTTAAACATTACCATTTGCATAGGTTAGCTTAGGTTAGGATATCTTAATCACAAGAATAT
This sequence comes from Taxus wallichiana var. yunnanensis, assembly GCA_018340775.1. NCBI lineage: Eukaryota > Viridiplantae > Streptophyta > Pinopsida > Cupressales > Taxaceae > Taxus > Taxus wallichiana. The sequence goes on from CM031236.1 coordinate 372,188,217, forward strand.
ATCCATGACCTTAACATATATCACATCCGCTTAAGCCCCTTAAGAAATTTATAAAATGAACAAAAATATTTAAACATAATTAACTCTTCATTATTGTAGTATAACCAATAATTTGATTAAATTACTATCAACATGATCTGAGCATGAAATTGTAATCCAAAAATCAATAAGAAGCCAAGTAAGCCTTGCAACTTATAGTCATAATCACATATCAATTTAGGAGAATACCTTGGATCACTGAAATTGATCCAAGGTGTTATCCTGAATCTTATTATCGATATAAAAGTCTCAAAAGTAGTAGTCATATAAAACATTGAAAAGCTTACCCCTTATTACTCAACTGCTCTAGAACCTGGTTTGCACTAACCAAAAGATGAAACCACTATGTCCACTTCAGAATTAGACAAGTACTTTATGATCTTAACAAAACAAGTACAAGTTCTTCAATTAAAGAAAGATAAGTATACCGAGATCAATGAGTAAACAATGTCATTTTAGAAAACATGATATAATAGTTCAATAATGAACATCAACTCAAAACACAATCACATGCCATGTTTTCCAACCAATCACAAAGAGTCAAGTACAAATATAAAAACAACAGAGGTATTAGATTTTTCCTATTTTCTATCGGTGCTAACAAAACACCACCGAGAAAAAGAAATTATAGGGAATATTTACAACCTTTGAATTTTCCCAATAGTTTTCCCTACAATTTCTTAAACCATGGAAATACTTGAATTCATGTTTTACGCATTATATTTATGAAAAAAATAAAATTGAAAGTTAATCGGACAACACTGCTTCCACATCTTGCCGATGTAGACTTGCTCCTTCAGGAGAAACCACTAGTTTAATAATTTTGGTCGAATGGATGATGATGATGAAAAAACTTATTAATATCCTCAAAAAGTGTGTAGACAATGCAAGGAGTGATAATTCAAAGCATTGTTTGAGGAAATTCAATTACCATCATCAGATTGAGGCCGAGGATCCGTTTAATTACTTGGAATTTCATTAAAGCATAAGGGAAATGTAACTTTTGATTATATTAAAAACTTGAAGGCTATTTGAGTGTATTCAATTGTCCAAAAATAAATTTAAGACAACCACCACAAAATATGAATATGAATATAAAAATATTTCTTATTGTCGGGGATTCACAAATCATGATTTATTCCCTTCCCAAATCTTTCTTATAATTCCTACACAAGATTGTAGGCATTGGAATTTGTAACTATCAATTAAAATTCCATCTTTATACATTTCATGTCATAATAATTTTACCTTCAACAAATACAACCACACTTTGTACACCATTTAATGATATGCGCAAGATGAGAGGCAATCCTTTCCTTTTTTTATGGAAAATAGTTAGGTGATACACACACACACACACACACGAGTATAGATATAATAGTATATATATCTCAAATACATCTATCTAAAGGACACGAGAGATATATCAATCTTGAGGTGCCTATCTAACTTGTGTGGGAATTCCAATATAGGAACCTCAAGATTGATACATATCTCGGTGTATTTTAGATAGATGCATTCAAGATATCTATGCTAGTTTTTAAATATAAAATTATATCTATTAAATTTTAATTACAAATATAAAAAAATTATTTATATCCTAAAGTTAATATAACACTTATTCACACGTATTTATTTGGCACTAATTATCTTCCACTAAAAATAAATATAGTTATTTACATGTAAAAGTAAAAAATGAAAAACTAAAAGCTAAAAATAATATATATCAATATAATAATATTATAGTTACTTACCCATTCACACTTATTATTTATTCGTAGTAATTATCTTCCAATAAAAATTAATACCCCCACATTATTTACCAATTTGAACTTGTTATCTTTCACAGCTTTAAAATAACTTACATTTCCAGTTCGGTATAAATACACAATCATATATTTATTAAAATTTAGTCGACATTACAAAATAAATTATTTTAACCATTAAATATTAGTCAGTAAATAAATTGTTTTTTAATGAATGCACGCCATTACACTCCTTTCCTACCATTGTAGGAACACCTCTTGGTGTAATACATGCCCATAGTCATCTAAAAAATTACACATACATTAATTAAAGTGAGTGAATTTACTTTTATCCCTATGTTTTCTATTTGGTTGTAAAAATAGTTTATGCATCAAGAACTCTTGGCATAACGGGTTGAAACGAGTAAAACAATTCTAAGTTTAATTTAAAACAAACAATAGTCTTCTAAATAATAGTTGTTAGTGCAAAATCACAAAGACCCACGGGACGTTGATCGATTTCTAGGTTGATCGCTCTAGGATCCAGCAGATTGCACAACATTGAATCCTCTCTCCAAGTGTGGGACTTGCAAGAGTGAGAAAGGAATCTCCAGAGAAGGCTGGTTCTTGCTCCTAAACTACCGCCACAAACTATTCCGGTGCAGGTGCAAGCTAATCTAACCATGCCAAGGAGATAGAGAGAGAGAGAAAAGGGAAAAACAACAAAAGCCTACACTAAAACGGTGATACACCAGAGAAGGAGAATGTTGAACATCTATCAAAACTGCCATGGAACAAAGAGAGGTGAGCAATGGGAAGGATGGACAGATGCATCACAGGTCCAAGGATAGATTTCACATAGAAAATGTCCCAAAACTCCATGAACACAGCTCCAGACCTGCAATGAACATTAGAACATGCACAAATACCTGCAATGAAGAGAGGCAAGAAGAGAACAAGCAAAAGAATGAGCAAGGATGGACAAATGCATCACAAAACATGTTTTTTGTTGCTCCAGAAGTTTGCACAGAACATCATTTCAATAGTAAAAGGAAAAAACGCCATTACAGAGAAGGGGAGGAGGTTCGAACTCCATTTTCAACCCTAGAGAAGAAAAGAAGGGAGGGCAGAGCTAAAAAGATGAACAACTTGTAATCAATCCTCCAAAATGAGCCAAATCTGGCTTTTACATTGCATGGGTCGAGCCCATGAGAGAGAAACGCGGAAAACGTGCAAGCAGTCCAACCATTGACCAAAATGCATTCTTCATTAAAATCGGTGGTTGAAACATCACTTCTGGCCATGCTGAAGAAGAATGTGACCCATGTGCATTAAACTGGTTGTTGAAACATCGCTTCTGGCCATGCTGAAGAAGAATGCGACCCATGTGCATTAAACTAGTTGTTGAAACGTTGCTTCTGGCCATTACTACGTGCCAGATACATTTCTTGATTTTCTCTCTCCAAACTGAACCAAAATGCAATATTGACCCCAGAATCGTGTAGAGAATTTCATAATCTTTCCAATGATGTAAAGAACGTGCAAATCCGAGCTCTGGATCGAAAGATATGGCGATCTGAAGATTTAGGGCAAAAATAGGCCAAAATGGATTTTGAATTTTTCCCACGCTCTGCCACTTGGATGACACGTGTCAGAGTTGATTGGATGAGAAATTCTCTCTCCTCCACCTTTCCGTGGGCTTTCCTTTGAAATTTTGACTTTTTTCATACTTTGGCAAAATTCTCATTTTCCCCCCGCGCCCGCCACTCCGGGACATGTGGCATGATTTGGTTCGTCGACAGGGGCGCGGGGAAAACCTTTACCTTTTAGTTTTTCAGCCAAAACTTTTGCTAAATTTTCTAAGTCCTCCCCAAGCTCCACACTTCCCGCTCCTTAGGACACGTGTCCTGCTCTGATTCGTTCTCGGCTTTTCGGGTCTTCGCGTCCCTCGCGTATTTTTGGCCCGGATGTCCCAAATCGCACGGGATAAAAATCTCCAAACCGCTCGATTCGGGCTTCCCTTTCCCTCTTTGCGTTGAAGACACATGGCAAGATTTGATTGGCTCTCGGCTCCTTCGGCTCTTCGCGTCCCACGCGTCCCTTTGGCCCGAATGTCCCAAATGAAAGTCCTCTGTTTCGGCCGAACCGGCCGGTTCAAGCGCCTCTCCGTACTCTCGCCCCAATCGTCCCGAATCGCTAGAACAATTTTCTCCGAATCGCTGAAATGGACTAACTTGCACCAAACCGGCCGATCCGCGTCTTCCGCGTACTTTTGGTCCCGGATGTCCCAGACTCTGTGAAGCAAGACTTAGGCAATTTTCTTCCCTCTTTCGGCCAATTCGCCTTTTCACATCCCGCGCGTCCCGACGTCCCAAATGTCCCAACTGCTGCATGGACCGCCTGGAGGCTTTTCGGCCGGTTCGCGCCCGACGTCCCAACTGTCCCAAGGACCGCCTGGACTAGGACTTAGCCGATTTTCTTCATTTTTTCGCCCCAAGCTTGGTTTTCTGCATTTCTTCCATTTTCTCGACTGTTGGGTTTTCCTCTTGGATGAGAGAGTTAGAATGGAACAAAGGGGCCCCAGAAACATGATTTTGGGCCTTGAATCAATCTATTTGCTTGGGACTTGAATATTCTGATGCATGTTATCAAAATTACCTTGGGGGTGAATTTTGGATAATAGTTTTGATGACTCAGCGGGGTCATCTCTGTTAGATGAATGATCGCAGCTCGAAGCAATCCATTGGGCTTGGAGTCATGAGTTGTACTCTGAACTGATTTGAACTTTGAAAACTTCCTCTCGAGCCACTGGAAACCCACTGAAATGGAGCCATCCTCACCAAAATGCCATTAAAATGGACTGTGTAAGAGCAAAACCAGCACCACAAAAACTACGTACAGGACTGAAAATCATACATGCTCCAAATGGAACATGCAGAGTGTGCACAAGCACTTCATCTGCTGAAAGAAAACCTACCTACTTTACTCTAACTAGAGAAAAGGCAAGCTAAACAAACCCTGCAATTGGTTGTGAGAAATAGCTTCCCTTTCTCAAAAGTGGCAGCCATGCAATTGATTTGGAGCTGATCATGGCTGTTAGGATGAGTGGAAAATCAATAAGAAGTTGGTCTTCCACCCAAATCATCAAGGTATCAGCTGAAGGCAAATTCAATACCTCTTTTAGTTGCTCTACATTTGGATTGGAGAGGTATGACAGCTGATCCTTGGTACTTTACAGCGCACCCTCATGCTCGAAGCAAGCATGACTAGTTGTGGCTTCTCCTTTGGCTCCAATGAAGCCAAATACCGATTGGGCAAGGTCGATCCGTTTGATATTCCCATAGCTCGATTTTAAACTCCAAGAATGGAGTCTTCTTGTAGACCCTCCTGAATGGATGGTGTGGAAGAAATGGTGAAATTCCTCTGTCCTTTCTCTTCCTCCAATGAAGGACATGAAAGATTAAAATCTTCCAATCTTGGTTCCAAAGAGCGCTATAAGATGCAGGTCATTGCAAATGAATGCTCTCCTCCATGATAAAGCAGACTCAAGTGTTTGGAATGTGGATGATGAAAGAGAGAATGGGGAAACTCAGCTGGCTCTTCTCCATCAAAACAATCCTCCAAATCGATAGATAAACCGCCTCATTGCTGTCCCGCCGCAAATTTTCAATCTCTCCCATGGTGTTCTCTTGATCTCGCAACTTGATCACCATGGTTTCTTTCATCCTCCAACATTGAGTTTGAGAGATCAAACTATTCTTTAGTACTAGAACTTGAGAGAGGCGAAGTAGAAAGAAGAATCGAAGGTTCTCCCGTAGCCCGCTTTGTGCTCAAAGCCCTTGGATCTGCACTTTTCTCCTCCACAACTAGAATGTGCTCTTCTTCTTTGGATTTGGAGCAACTTCTCCTTTTATGGCTGATTGTGCAACTTGAATTGAATCAGCATTCCTTCAAATAGAGTGCCAACATGGACACTACTTTCTAAGCAAACCGATCGCTGATCTCGCTTCTTCTTTTTTCTCTTCTTCTGCTGCCACAAAGTCAGTCTTAACCACCATTTGTTCAACCTTAGCCTCTTCTGTAGGTTTAACCATCAAGGGGATCTTTGTCATCCCAAATTTGGTAGCCCAAACCCTCAAGTTGTCTGTCATTTCTTTTTTGTTGGGCTCCTCTTCTTGCTGTCCTTCATGGCCATTTTTTGCAATTTCTTCTTCCCCACATGGAATTGGGAATGCAAGAGGAGGGATGGGTTGTAACTCAATTGATTTGGCAATTTTTTGTGGTGGTGGAGGTAGAAACTCTTGTTTCTTTGGAGGAGAGGGTATTTCTTTTAGCTCTTGTGGAGGGGATGACTATTTGGAAGGAAAAAGGAAAGAAGAATTGAGGTGTGGTGGAAGACTGAGAGGTGGAGACATGGATTCAACATTTGGGACAGCAGATGGGGAGTCTAGAATTTGACACTGCTGAGATAAAACAGATTGGGAAAGAGGAAAAGGAAAGGCATGAGATGGTGTGCTTACCCGTTGACAAGGTTGCTGAATACTCCTCTCATACACCTCTATTTCTTCAATCCACTTTGCAATTTGGGGCAGCATCTTCATCATGAAGTCCAGCTTCTCCTGAGGGCTGAAGTGTCTTGGAAAAAGGCCTCCCCATGGACAAGGAGTCCCGCAACCACCCGAATGCTCTCATTTGAGCCGTTGCTCTGGATTGCACCATCTTTACCTCCATTGTTTGGATTTTTTCCAATGCAGAAGCATCTTCATTATATGCATACTCCTACTCTTGAAAGCTCCATAGCCAAACCGACTTTGGCACCGCTGCTCATATGGGTATGCATACCGATCTTGAATCTGCTCAAAATGCTGATTTGGAGGATTTAAAAAACATGTTGGAGGTGGGAAACATTGTCGCGTTGTTGGAAATGTGAATCCCATGATGGAAATGAAGTCATGATTGCAAAAATTTATGGAATGGAAGAGAATGAAAGAGGTGGAAGGAAATATGGATGAGAATGGATGAAAAACAGTCGCAACTTTAAATGGGTTATTGATCAGATGGAGTCGCCAGATGTGTTTGCAAGTGCCTCCAAAGGTTGAAATCTTCACAGAACACACCAACCTGCAAAAGATGAAGTGGAAGACCTCTAAGGTCCCACCGGCATGCCAAGCTGTTGGTGCAAAATCACAAAGCACCCCCGGACATTGATCGATTTCTAGGTTGATCGCTCTAGCATCCAAAGTGTGATTGCACAACATTGAATCCTCTCTCCAAGTGTGGGACTTGCAAGAGTGAGAAAGGAATCTCCAGAGAAGGCTAGCACTGCTCCTAAACTACCCGCCACAAGCTATTCCAGCAGGTGCAAGCTAATCTAACCATGCCAAGGAGACAGAGAGAGAGAAAAGGGAAAAAAAGAAAAAGCCTACACTAAAACGGTGATACACTAGAGAAGGAGAATGTTGAACATCTATCAAAGCTGCCATGGAACAAAGAGAGGTGGGCAATGAGAAGGATGGACAGATGCATCATAGGCCCAAGGATAGATTTCACACAGAAAATGTCCCAAAACTCCATGAACACAAGCTCTAGACCTCGCAATGAACATTAGAACATGCACAAATACCTACAATGAAGAGATGTAAGAAGAGAACAAGAAAAATAACGAGCAAGGATGGACAGATGCATCACGAAACATGTTTTTTATTTGCTCCGAGAAGTTTGCATTGTAACATCATTTCAATAGTAAAAGGCAAAAATGCCATTACAGAGCAGGGGAGGAGGTTCGAACTCCATTTTCAACCCTAGAGAAGAAAAGAAGGGAGGGCAGTGTTGAAAAGATGAACAACTTGTAATCAATCCTCCAAAATGAGCCAAATCTAGCTTTTACATTGCATGGGTCGAGCCCATGAGAGAGAAACGCGGAAAACATGCAAGAAATCTCAACCATTGACCAAAATGCATTCTTCATTAAAATCGGTGGTTGAAACATCACTTCGCCATGTCAAGAAGAATGTGACCCATGTGCATTAAACTGGTTGTTAAAACGTCGCTTCTGGTTGTGCTGAAGAAGAATGCGACCCATGTGCATTAAACTGGTTATTGAAACGTCGCTTCTCGCCATTACTACGTGCCAGAGACATTTCTTGATTTTCTCTCTCCAAAATGAACCAAAATGCAATATTGACCCCAGAATTGTGTAGATAATTTCATAAGCTTTCCAATGATGTAAAGAACATGCAAATCCGAGCTCTGGATCAAAAGATATGGCGATCTGAAGATTTAGGGCAAAAAAAGGCCAAAATGGATTTTGAATTTTTTCCGCGCTCTGCCACTTGGATGACACGTGTCGGGAGTTGATTAGATGAGAAATTCTCTCTCCTCCACCTTTCCGCGGGCTTTCCTTTGAAATTTTGACTTTTTCATACTTTGGAAAAATTCTCATTTTCCCCCCGTGCCCCGCCACTTGGGACACGTGGCATGATCTTGGTTCATCGATAGGGGCGCGGGGAAAACCTTTGCCTTTTAGTTTTTCGGCAAAAACTTTTGCTAAATTTTCTAAGTCCTCCCTGAGCTCCGCACTTCCCCTCCTTAGGACACGTGTCCCGCTCCGATTCTTCTCGGCTTTTCTGGGTCTTCGCGTCCCTCACGTATTTTTGGGTCGGATGTCCCAAACTGCCTAGGACAAAAATCTCTGAACCGCCCGATTCGGGATTTCCTGCCCCTCTTTGCGTTGAAGACACGTGGCAAGATTTGATTGGCTCTCGGCTCCTTCAGCTCTTTGCGTCCCACGCGTCCCTTTGGCCCGAATGTCCCAAACAAAAGTCCTCTATTTCGACCGAACCGGCCGGTTCGCGTCCTTCACGTACTCTCGTCCCAACTGTCCCGGACTACCTGGGACAATTTTCTCCGAACCGCCCGAAATGGACTGACTTGCGCCAAACCGGCCGATCCGTGTCTTCCACGTACTTTTGGCCCGGATGTCCCACTCTGTGAAGCAAGACTTAGGCAATTTTCTTCCCTCTTTCGGCCGATTCACCTTTTCGCGCTCCACGCTTCCCGACGTCCCAAATGTCCCAATTGCTGCATGGATTTCCTGGAGGCTTTTCAGCCGGTTCGCGCCCGACGTCCCAACTGTCCCAAGGACCGCTTGACTAGGACTTAGCCGATTTTCTTCATTTTTCTGCCCCAAGCTTGGTTTTCTACATTTCTTCCATTTTCTCGACCTGTTGGGTTTTCTTCTTGGATGGGAGAGTTAGAATGGAGCAGAGGGGGCCCAGAAACATGATTTTGGGCCTTGAATCAATCTATTTCCTGGGACTTGAATATTCTGATGCATGTTATCAAAATTACCCTGGGGGTGAATTTTGGATAACAATAGTATCATGGATAAAATAAGAATTGGAAGAAGAAACAACTCCATAACAACATAGTCGATTAAGGAAATGATGATCACTCTATTAGGGATCAAATATTGGTTGTACAAATTGTGTATGAATCAATCTCTCATTATTGCATTTGGTATGTAGACTCGAGAGATAAATAGGAATATGAAACGAAATAAGTCTTGGTTCACCACAAAAATATTTTCCTTGATGGATGGTACTTACAATGAAGTTCAGGAATTGACGACATCAAGTTGCCTCTCGGTGATAAAAAGTTCACCCTCACAAAATTCTTATATGTTCTAGGAATAACCAATAATCTTCTCTCATTAGACCAACTATTAGATCAAAACCTCAAATTTGAGCTTGACTAAAAAAGTGGCAAAAAGATGTGCCTCATTCGGGATAAAGAAAAGAAGTCCCAAATTATTGTGAAAGAATTCAACATCAATAAGATTTTTTAGTTAGAATTTCTTCCACATAATAATCAAGCACTCATTTCTAAGGACAAAAATTCTATAAATCCATGACATCAAAGAGATGAGAATGTCAATTTTGGGTGTTTGGTCTCACTTAGCTAGAAAGAAATGGTTCGAGGATTATCTAGTAGGAAAGAAACATCAAACAAATTTTCCAAGGAATATGAATAAAGCCACATGTAAGTTATATGTGGTTAATAATGATATTTGGGGAAGATGCCAACTACCTATTAAGGGTATCAATACTTTAAGATCTTTCTTGATGATTATTCATAGAAGATACAAATATACATGTTTAAGAAAAGGATCAAGACTTCCAAGCCTTCAAATAATTTAAGTCTCTTGTTGAGAAACAAACTGATCATCATATAAAGGTCCTTTGATCAAATTAAGGTGGGGTGGGGGAATTCACTAATAATGCATTCACAACATGGAATTTATTATCAATTGCTTATATCCTACTCTCTAAAGCAAAATGGTTTTTGAACGATGAAACCACATAATCATGGAAATGGTGAAGAGCGTGATAGATAATGTATAATTGGATCACTTCTACTGGGAAAAAGTAGCCAAAACAACAGTATATTTGTTGAACAAATCACAAACATTTCCACTTGACGAAATGACTCAACAATAAGTATGGTCAAGGATGAAACCCTCAATTTCTCACCTTCAAGTTTTTGAAAGAAAGGCCCATATGCTATCCCAAAAGAAAAAAAAATCAAATTTGGACGTGGATTCGACTCCAAACATCCGTATGGGATACATTGAAGATTCAATGAGGTACATGTTAATTAATCCAAAAACCAAGAAATCATTCATCAATAGGGATTTTATGTTTGATGAGACATATGATCTAATTCAATCGTATGTAGACCCAACTTTTTTAGAAGAAATATCCATGATAATTGAATAATATTAACTCAAAGTATGTCAAAATGGTGTATGAAAATATTCTCAATTGCTTCACAATCTATTTGCACCCAAAGTGAATTCCTATCCTTTTCCTTTTGGTTAGGTAATTCCTAAACATCATATCTATGATGAATAAAGTGATATTGAAAAACACCTTCACACTTTTCATACCACTTTCTTAAATTATGCTTACAATGATTTATTACTTACTAAGATCTTTCCTATAATCCTCAAGGGATGTGCACCACAATGGTCTTATGATATTCCTAATTATTTTGTGTGGGATTTTACCCCTTTGGATAATCAGCTTATTGCACATTTTTTAGTAAATATTGGGAAAAATTTCCTATGCTCAAATTTATAAGACACAACAAGGCTCCAATAAACCCATTAGTGAACATGTTCTATGCTACAATACTATACTTACTAAAATGAACAATATCCTAGCCGAAAATGAGATTGAAGATATATTTACTCAAAGTCTTATTACTTTATTAAAAGAATCAGTTATCTTTGAAGAATTTCAATCATTTAATGAACTATGTCACACATTAAAATAATGTGAGGCTAAGCTCCTTATAATGAACACGCTTAAGTATGTTTAATTCTACTAACACATCTAATTATAAATTCCAAGAAAAATAAAATTACAAAGGAAAGCATAATATGATAACAATAATGATGCTAACGTTATTGTAATGTTGTATCTTAACCTCGTTAATATTTAGTTACAAGATGTTCCTTAGAGGTAAAAGTGGTCCTATAAATTTGACAATGTAACCTTGTATCTCTTCCTCCACCTCTCGAGGTTGATACAAACAATCCTCATGGTAAATATCTTGATTATAATGTCTATTATGAATTTCATAGATGTATTCGTCACTCTTCTAATAAATGCTTCAAGATTTTTCATGTCATATAAGATCTTATTGATAAAAATGCTATTAAATTTGAATCTCCTCCGAGAAATCTAATCCTACTAATGACAATTCTAAGATTAATATTTGTAATTATTTTCCTCCCAATCATAACAATTATGGATCTAATATGGAAGTGCATCATACCTATCAAGATCAACCTCCCGCTAATTCATATGACCATCCATTGAATTATTTTATTGATACTATCACTCCCATGCCCTGTTATTACCTTCAATGATTTTTATATTGTTAGTGATTTTTCTTGATACACTTTATATTTGAGATTTTTTTGTTCTAAGCCCTATTCACAATCTCTTGATTGATATTGGTTCTAAGTGTAGACACTTAAATATGACTATGCATTTTTAATACTAAAATTGCACTAATTATCATCTTTCCTATCATTTCATTATAATTATTGATTTCACACTAATTAGCTAACACCTCCCTTCATCTCGGTTAATTAGCAACACTTTGTTAATTAACTAGCTTCGCTTCCCTCATCATGGATGCCAATTAACGACACTTTGTTAGTTATAATTATCTTTAAATTAATTAATTAAATATTTTTAATTAATTAATCCTTTCAATCTCGTATTTAATCAATAAACCCTCTTATTGGTTAAATCCACCTCTCAAACCCTTCAAATTCTACTAATTTCCCCCTTAATTGTCTCCAAATGGCTTCTATAAGCTTAATTTTTCCGATTAATTAATCCTAGTTGATTAATTAAATCACCCTCAAATCCCATGAGTTGCTAATCAATAATTAATCTCTTCTACTCATACTTATCCTTTTCTAATTCTACTTTTCCTTTATCCCACATTCACTAGGTTGCAAGCTTCTCCAAAACTAGAAATCTATATAAAGAACCTAGTACACCATGTTTCAACTTACACCATGTCCTTGTAAGACATTACACTTGAGAAGATCATTTCATGTTGGAAATCTTATTGAATCAAGTAAATATCCCCTTTCTACTTGGAAAAGAGTAGTAAGAGAAGAACCAAAAATGGAAATCAAACCATATTAGTGAGATCTCTTCCTCTTCCTTGGAGAAATCCTTTGATTGTGCATAGTTGTGTTTGGATCATAAAGGAAGTATCTACAATCTAAAGCCCATCCAAATAATCAAAGGAGAGGTTTGCATTTTAATGTTGATTCATGTTTTTATGCATATTAGTTTAGCTTTTCCTTTCATGGCTTTATCTTGATGTATTAGTTTGATTAACTAGGCTATGAATCTACTTGGTGTTAGGTTCTTTCAATTAGCTTAGTCTTAATTTAAACATGCATACATATGGAATGCCCGGTGGGACACTCCTTTGTCTCATGCACATTCATTTATTTTTAGTTTAAATTTTTATTTTTCCCATGTTTACATGCATGTGCTTTCAATTTGTTGAATTTTATTTGTTTTTGGAGCATGTATGTTAGTATTTTGTAGTGCTTTGAGTATTCTTTGAATATATATATGAGGTGTGGTGTTGTCAAAATGGGATATTATTAAAAAACAATTAAGATTTCTTTAAGCTTTCATTTGAAAAGCTTCATTTTTCATCATTTTAGATGCTAACTCTTTCAAATTGTTAAAATTTCTTTTTATTTGAGCATGTATGTTAGTTTTTAGTAGTGTTCAATCTTCTTTGCTAGTATAAAGGAGGTGGGTTGCTATCAAAATTGGATATTGGTAGAAAAATTCAAGCTTTATTTATGTTTTCATTTAAAAATCTTTATTTTTCATCATTTTGCATGCTAACTCTTTCAAATTGTTGAAATTTCTTTGCGTTTGAGCATGTATGTTGGTGTTTGATAGTGTTTAGTCTTCTTTACACATATAAAGGAGGTGGGCTGCAATCAAAATTGAATATTGGTTAAAAAATAAAAGATTCTTTATGTTTTTATTTAAAAATCTTCATTTTTCATCATTTTACATGTTAACTCTTTCAAATTGTTGAAATTTCTTTGTTTTTGAGCATGTATGTTAGTGTTTGGTAGTGTTGAGTCTTCTTTATAGGTATAAAGGAGGTGGGTTGTTGTCAAAATTGGATCTTGGTGGGAAAATTTAAGCTTTTGCTATTTTTGGGACATTTATTTGACATTTTTGAGTACAATATTATGCGTAGGTTTCATTAGTTCACTTGCTAATGCTTTTTATATCAAAATAGTGCTAATATTTGATATATTTGTGTAAATATCCATTTGGTTTGATTCAATCAAAGCCACGTATGCTCTTCTCTTACACTCTAGAGAAACCTTGAGAATCAGAAATATCTATGATTGTTGGTGTTCTAACATTATAGTTGCATTTGTTTAAAAATGGTGTTAACACTTGATATCATGATATAAAAATCCTTTGTTTGATTTGATCAACACCATATATGATCTTCTCTTGTGCTTTTGAGTGACCTTGAGAATCAGAAACGACTATGATTATGGATATTTTTCTAACACTACGGTTGTCATTTGTTTAAAAATGGTGCTAACACTTGATGTCTTGGTTTAAAAATTCCATTTTGGTTTGATTTGATCAACACCACATATGCTCTTCTCTTGCACTTTCAAGTGATCTTGAGAATCAGAAATGGTTTTGATCCTTGGTATTTTTCTAATGTTGTGATTGTATGGAAAACTACTAATCATTTGAGTGTAGGACCATTTACACTTTCCAAAGACAAAACAACAAAAATACTAATACTTTGTGTGTAGGTTTCCTTGGCCAAAGAAAGGTGTTCAAAACAATCACACTTTGATAAATCAGATATAAAAATGAACAAATCACATTGTATTTGTAGGTTTGGATAGGGTGAAACCCATCCACTTTAACTGTGGGAAGTGTTTGGGATTAAGCCCTAAAACTCATTATGAGGAGTACCACAAGAACCCCAAAGTAGTTGACACATTGAGGGAACTGGCCAACAAAATGGGAAGTTCCCCAAATACCCACTTGACTAGTAAAACCCATGAGGAATACCAAATATTGTTTGTGGTGACCACCCCATTCATATAGATTATGGGGCATAGTCTCGTATCCAAGATTTATTATGGTACACGTACTGGTTTAGAAAAATATTAGTGAGTGTTGAGTCTAAAATCCTTAGGAAGCCATTTGGCATCGGGGCCAACTTTTCCAATATCATTTGTGTGTATCAAACCCTTACAAATCAAAAATTTGTCTTAGTTTTCACACTATTTTTGAACAAGGAAAACTATGCTAAAGTTGCGCCACATACTTATTATCACAAAACACATCCCCTTCACAATTTTGGCTCCCCTTTTATCAAAGAAACTATCTGAAGTGCTGCCAAATTATATCAACCATCTTTGACACTTAAACCTTTATTTTCCTAAATTTGATTTAAGTGTTGAAATTACATTCTTATCTTTGTCCAATTTTTTTCCTAGTTGTCTCGTTTTTTTTTTTTGACATTCACACCTAGGAAAATATTCCTTCGTAGCTATTACTCTTCCAAAATTTCATCAACCATTTTGACATTCACACTTGCAGCTTGTTTTCCAAACCTTGCTTAATTATCAAAATTGTGTCGTTATTTTAGTTTTTTTCCTTAGATTCCATTTGGAAAATCACACAAACATCCTTGTATTTGTAAAATGTCTAGTTGGCCTCCATTACACTTGCCAAAATTGACATGGAACTTCCTTAAATATGATGGATCTCAAACAAATAATTTTTGTCTAGGAATTCACATAAAACGATGCCAACCATGACTAGATATTAGATGGTTCCTCATGCTATTGACAATATGGAACCCGTTCTATCTTCCACTTCCCACTTTCATCTCCTAATAAATTATATTCTTCCAATTTTCCCGAGACTCTGATTTTCATCCAATAAAATTTATTATATGGAATAACTAGTCACCTCGCCACAATATTCCTCCATTAAATATCTATGTGAATCTAAATTCCTCTAATCAAACATCTAATTCTACCCTCAAGTAGAAATCCACTTTCTTACCAAAAGATCCCTTTTTCTATCTGCACTATGCATTCTTCTAAACAAACCGATAACAACCTATCCTAAATCCACATCTAATTAAACTCTCGATACATCCGAATATGAATCTCTTTATTCTATTGAGTTATCTTCTTCTATCAATCCAAATCCAATCTCTCTTTGGACCTTGATCCCTTTCAACCATATCTTCCCATATCCTCATCAATCTTCTAAAGATTGATATTTGGTGTTTATATCAAACAATTCACAAGAAACGATGTGCTAAGATATCTTTTCAAAGCACTATCAAGTTCATTTGTGGAAACAATAAGATCAAAACCTCCCAATCCTAAAATATCCATCATCAAACATCTTCTAAAGATTCAACACTTGTTGGAATTATTCCTTCAAATCAAACTTCTATCATCAACCAAAAATGACCCATACCGATAGATTTATTTAGAATGAAGAAGAAATATGATAATTCTTGGGGTTACGTGATGAAATTCCTCGAGGAGATCAAACGAACGGATTCACCATTGACCTCGATGCATATGTGTATTTTAGGGAAGAGGTTGAGTCCTATGGTTAACAAACAAAGGAATATCCTAAGTTCTTCAAAATTGATCCTCATCTTGTTCTTCCATCTTCTCATTTCCCATTATATGGAAAAATGATGGGGTATTCTATCCTTGATTTCCATCCTATCTTCTCATCACCAAATCATTCCTTACATATCACATCTCCTAAATCACAATCTCTCCTTGGTCCACCTCCTAGTAGCCCAAAGATCTTCTATCCGTGGTTCACCTCCTAAGAGTAGCCCATCATCTTCTATCTATGGGACACCTCTTAGTAGCCCATCATATTCTATACGGGCCAACTGTTGTTATCATTTTACCATCCATTCTTGGGCCACCTCCTATCCCGTTACCTTCTATTATTGGGCCACATCCTCGTATCCCGTTATCTTCCCTTCTTGGGATATATCCTAGCCCATTATCTTCTGTTCTTGGGAAACCTCCGGCTGGCCCATTCCCTTCAATTCTTAGACCTTATCCTATTCATCCATCATATCATGCCTCTATCAACAACTATGGTAATCCAAACATCATCCATATTGTAACACACTCATTCAATAGTGCATCTATATGGTACTATTTTTTTAAAAATAAAACATCCTTCCCATTCTAACATTATATCTTCCATGAATTTAAATAAACAATATTTAAATCCAACATTTATTTAACATTCAATCCATCGATGACATCAATATTAACCATGTGTAGCTGTATGGGTCAACTAGATCTTCCGATCCCTCATAGTACACTCTTTTACGAGCGTGTATACAAAGTATACTATTGGTTAAACCCAAAACAAGATTTGATAATCAAGTATGAGTTCCTAGTGTCTACCAGGGATTTAGTCAGTCAAATTTTGTTTGACATCTCACACTTCAATTGGGAACTTGGTGAATCTTGATAGTGTAATCAGCAGCTTACACTACTTTGGCCAAAGTCTTTCGAGACATGCATTGCATGCTTAGTCTCGTGATGACACACTTGTCAATCGAAACTTTTCCTCTCACCACTTCACTTTAATTTTTTATCTAGACTGGAATCAATTAGTTTTGTAATTTAAATTACCAGTTTACACACAAGGTCCACGACCTGTCCATGTGCATAAAAATTCACTTTAGTACCACTTAATTACAGTGGTATACCTTTAAGTCAATTCATGACTTAATCAGTTCTTAGAAGATAGTCTCCTAATAGTCTATGGAAATTATAACAAGCAACTTGGTAGGTGTCCCTAACTACCTAAATCATCATTTAAATTTACTTACTATGTGGTCACCTATGACACTTATAGTATGTTGCTTCTTTTTCATATTTCCATATACTAATTAAATGTCCTCACATTATTTATGTACTGTAGATGCATTTATCTCATTCTCCTTTCATACTAGGGAACCTAAATCTCATCTTATAATGATTCATTATTAAAAGAACATTTTCCAATCACTCTGAATAATAGCATATTATTATAACCAACATCCTGATTGACATCCATAACAATTCAATTGATAACAATAACATCATATTTATTAATAATAAGAATTCCATATACACTATGGATTTCCAATAGTACTAATCCATTTACAATAGGCTTGACTGCCCTTTTCTTCATCTTAAATATGATAGAAAAATATAATTTTCTTTACAAAAAGTCATATATTGAAGTAAAATGAATTTAACTTAAGCATCAACAACAGAATGCTAAGCCTAATAAATTTCCTTTACTTTTCCACGAGAAATGGCTCATCTTCGTCATCTGTAGAAGATAGAGAGGGTAAAACATGGTTATTTCAAAACAAACTGGCATGAATTTTCATTCTCATCATCCTTGCTATTTATCACATTATATCATATATGCAAAATATCCTTGTAATCATACCATTTTCACCTTCCAAAACATCAAGATATTCAGGAGTAAGTCAGATAGAGGCATTCTCCTCATCTCTATGCCATTCATAACCTAGGGAAACATCATACATCATATTTCCAAAATAAGAATGACTTCTCTTAAAAAAATATACAACATTCTATCATAAACGTAGTTTTGATAACATCATAATTATGGATAGATTGATTTGCAATAGAAGACTCATTTCAGACAATGTTTTCCACTCCTAATCTCTATAATTAAAAAAATCAATACAAAAAACCACACACTCTTAGTGAAATCTAGTCGACAAGTAATAAAATACTATTTGTCGATACAAAATAGGATGCAACGGGGCCGACACCTAGTGAAATTCCCCCATCAACCCATCCCTCGATGCTTTATCATTTAATAGCACCCTTTGATGCTACTAGTCAGTAGTATCCCTTCGATGCTATCAGTTGGTAGCATCCTCGATACTATTGGTCGGTAACATCCCTCAATGTTACCATTTTATAACATCCTCGATGCTATCGGTTAGTAGCATCCTCAATGATACTAGATGGTAGCATCTCACGATGCTACCGAAAGCCATTGGTTGCTAGTAACAAAAATGGAACCGATCGGTAGAATCCCAAAATTCTATTGGTCGACGGTAAAAAATGCTACCGGTCGGTAGCTTACAAATATGCTATTGACCGATAGTAGAAAAAATGCTACCGTGACTTAACAAAATATTCTCCCAAAAACCTAACAAAATATAGTTTGCTCCAATTCTAGCTAATCAAGCATGGATTCTTCTAGACCTACAAAGAAATAATACAAGGTGTTGGGAAAATTCAACAAAAAAGGGAATATGGAGACATATAGAACATGATCGAACAATTTTCTCTCAACATGAGGCCCAGAAACTAAGAAAACCTATTCTCTTCACATGGATCAAACATCCATAGAGAGAGAGAGAGAGAGAGAGAGAGAGAGAGAGAGAGAGAGAGAGAGAGAGAGAGAGAGAGAGAGAGAGAGAGAGAGAGAGAGAGAGAGAGAGAGAGAGAGAGAGAGAGAGAGAGAGAGAGAGAGAGAGAGAGAGAGAGAGAGAGAGAGAGAGAGAGAGAGAGAGAGAGAGAGAGAGAGAGAGAGAGAGAGAGAGAGAGAGAGAGAGAGAGAGAGAGAGAGAGAGAGAGAGAGAGAGAGAGAGAGAGAGAGAGAGAGAGAGAGAGAGAGAGAGAGAGAGAGAGAGAGGGAGAGAGAGAGAGAGAGAGAGAGAGAGAGAGAGAGAGAGAGAGAGAGAGAGAGAGAGAGAGAGAGAGAGAGAGAGAGAGAGAGAGAGAGAGAGAGAGAGAGAGAGAGAGAGAGAGAGAGAGAGAGAGAGAGAGAGAGAGAGAGAGAGAGAGAGAGAGAGAGAGAGAGAGAGAGAGAGAGAGAGAGAGAGAGAGAGAGAGAGAGAGAGAGAGAGAGAGAGAGAGAGAGAGAGGGGGAGAGAGAGGAGAGAGAGAGAGAGAGAGAGAGAGAGAGAGAGAGAGAGAGAGAGAGAGAGAGAGAGAGAGAGAGAGAGAGAGAGAGAGAGAGAGAGAGAGAGAGAGAGAGAGAGAGAGAGAGTTCCAAACTATCCACGACATCTCACCAAAATCCACGTTTATCAACAAGAATATTCAACATACATAAGTAAAAATGACAAGGAGAGAGAGTTAGTGGGTTCATGCATATAATTAAGCATAAAACTTTATTGCTTCTTCCGCCCAATTCTTCAAGAATGAGCAACCCAACAAGTCCTTGTCACCATGTTTTTGCAACTAAACCCCCAAATCGAGAAACCCACAAATCAGAAGTAGCACATTAACTTAGTAGTGAGGTAGGGCCTGATTCTCTTATGTTGCAATTAACAAACTACTACAACTTCAATAAATATCTCAAAATTTGTATGCAAAACTCAAAGCAAGAATGGAGCTCTTCAACAAAAGAAACTCCAAAACAACACCCAAAATAGAGTAAGGAAGAATCCAAATGTGAATGGTTATTTTCCAAGGGAGTTTCAAGATTCCCAAAAATCATTAATGTGATTAATGTTTGACCTACCAAGTATGGGTTTCAAACTTTCCTCCATCGCCTCTTTCTTTCCTAGAAACCCGTGTCTTCTTGGCTTAATTGGATGTATGGCATAAAAATCTAGTTGGTCAAAGATTTAGGGAGACCAAATCCCTTTTAACCTGGGTTGACATGCTAACAATAATATTTAATTACCCATTCCCCACCACAACATTAATATCCCAATTAGCATAACAACATAGACATTAAACCAGATGGTAGGATAAAACATCATCCACAACAATAATGAATTAATCAAAACCAAAATAAGAACATTGATTAATTTGGAAGTAGGTGGGGTGTTGCACATACCAATCTTATTATCAATCCGAACATTCATTTTCTTCTCCCAATGCTCGACTAAACAAATCATGCATTAAATTATATGAAACATAATCAATTTATTTACCAACCTAGAATAAAAATACAGAGAGCTTAAAATCTCCCAAAAATCCCACACACACAAATCCAAAAATAAAACATGACTAAAAAATTCACACCAATGAACATGCCTGTATGATGCAAAATGTAGAACTCTATGAATAGGGAACTTAATCTTCCATATAAAAATCCATGTTGTAAGATAAGTCAGTAGTCACTTATTAAGTATGATCTCACAACGATCATCGAGATTGGAGATAATATCACTCTTGATAAGAAAAAACTCCTAGTCTCCCTTATCAAATAAATCAAAAACATTATTGTTGGATCCTATCACACAGAGTGACATTGTTGGTCCCAACCTTCTAATCCATCATATCCTATTCTTCCTACCATATCATGGATATTTTTCCTCATATCTATCATGTATCCTTTTCCTCCCATCGATCATGGATTTTTTCCTCCATAATATCTCATCCATTTCCATTTTATCCTCGATGCTCAAGAAATTCCTATGCATTAATGCTTTTCCCTTCACAAAACCGTGAAAACCTAAAAATCAAAAAGTTGTCAAAAATACTAAAAGAATAAGAAAACATTAAAAATTACAAAAATCAAAGGTACAAACACCCAATATTGTAATAAGGTGTTGCATACACATGGATGTTATTTCCTTTCTACCATTCCTCTAAAAATCACCCACCATTTTCATCCTATCGGTGATATTTTGGTTTGTCTATTCATCCTCATTGGTGACATTTATCTCTATGATATCCATTTGACCTTTATCTTTCATCACCTTAGTAAATTAAATAACGAATGACCTCTTAGATATCCTATCACCATCATACATTTAATAAAATTGTTGCAAAGACCTTTGGGTGTATTTTTTGACACTAGCCAATGTTGTCATCACAATCACTTCCACATTCTTCCATCAAACCATCAATGGTTCTTATCCGCTTGTTAAACAATTAAGAGAGCTAAAATAATTTTTAGAAACTAAAATAAATAAATAATAAAATCAATCAAAAATACAAAATCAAAATAAAAACAATATATAACTCTCTCTTAGGGTATTTCTAGTATCTCTACCGGGGCTATGGATGCCTGGATGGTAGTAGAGCAATGTTGTGACTAGAATCAAATACATATCCGTTAGAGATTTGGATGCTTGATGGCAATGGAGAAATGTATGGCTCTCCTCCCACCCTCCATTCACCAATCAAATTTACAAATCAATCATTCTTATACATTGGCTAGTTTTTCTTCACTTGCTACTTATTAAATCTTCACTTTGAGAAGTAATTAATTTTCACACCCACACACTGAATCTTGATGATCAACATGAATAGTATGTTACTAGGTGTTGTTTGGACCTTGTTCACACTCTTATTTTAGTCCATATTTTGTCTCATGGTTTGTGCCTTTATCTCATCAATTTTTCATTTCAGCCTTCTGGCTACATTTTCGATATCCTTCCTTAGCATTCACACTATTCTTTTTCTTCATTCAAAACATCCATGAGTTAAGATTACCTTTTTTCCATGTTTGAGGGAAACTTTGTCCCTTTTTTCAATAAACAATCTTGTCCTTCTTTCTATAATCTATTTCTTGGTTAGTTTACACTTGGGGCATGCTCTCTCCTTCCTAGCTCTTCATTTTCTTGAGTTCATCATCTTGTTGAACCTATCACTCTTGGCCTTGATTCAAATTATCCTATTCTTATATATATGTGCATGATTCACCCTTGTATGTTACCATCTATCATTGGGGAATCTTGACACTCGATGCTTCTCGTAAAACCTTCAAAAATCCAAAAACATTGGGAAAACCTTTAAAAATACAAAAACATTGGTAAAACCTTCAAAAATACAAAAATATTGGTAATATATTCCAAAATCCAAAAACACTCTAAACATTCAAAAATTCAAAAACATTGGTAAAACATCAAAGATCCCAAAACATTTGGAAAATATAAAAATACTAAGCAGTGAAAAACTAAAAAACACTAAAAATTGGAAACTATCCTACAAAACATACTATTTCAGTTCTTACTTGTTCTAGCTTATGACATGTAAATCATCTTGTGATCTTCCTTCATCAACAAAACTAGTTTGCTTGTTATGTCTGTCTTCCTGATAGATATCATTTCTTAGGAAGTTTCATGGTTCACATTTCTTTGTATGGGAATTCTATGTCATCCATTTAATCCTTTGTATATATTCTTGCTTGAGGTATCATTTTAACCATTATTGTATAACTCAAACATGTGGGTACCGAAGTCGGATAAGAAAAATATTGGTGCAATTTTCTTGAACATTACTCATTTGAGTGTGTTTATTTGTGCTTGTTTATTTTTTGGTCTACTTATTTATTTAATTTTTTTGTCCATTATGTCTATAGTGTTATCATTTATGTCAAAGGTCATTTATGGAAAAGGGAGGCTAGGTATCTTATGAGTCTCCATAATGTGTCAATAAAGGTCAAATATGAAGGTTGATTGACACTTCGTTTAGCTCTTGTAAAGTTGCTATAGTGTCTTGGCATGGCCTTGGGCATGGTATAGTATGCATGGTCACTCCATACTTGGTCAAGGTCTTCATGAGGTCATACATAGTCCATGATGTGCATAAGAGGTGTTAATGAGTCTGTAATAGGTCATCATGGTCGGGGTTCATGAGAAGTCATGGTCGAGTCAGTCATCTAGGCCCATTCCTAGACCTAGTACATGATACATGAGTAAGTAACATGGGAAATAGAGTAGGGAAGAATTGGTGAAGCATGTGGAATGTATATTGAGGTTGTACAACATGTGTGTGATGAGTATCAGGTCATGTATCAATTATTTAGTACATGTTCGTGGTCTTTGAGAAGCAAGTTTATGAAGACAAGGCTAGAAGACACATGTAAGTCATGGTGGTTGAGAAGTTTTAGAGGTGTGCATACAAAATTGAGACTTGGGATAGATAGAGGATGTCCCTATGGTGATTTAAGTCAAATTTCAAGTCAATATTGTGAAGGAGTTGCAAGAAAATGAGTTTTTGGAAAACCAGTTCTAAAATGGTAAAACTAGGTTGATGAGTAACTTCAGATGCTCACCCACTCATACACAATTTTCATGGGACCTTCTAGATTTCAGAGATAATTTTTCATTAAGATAAGAGTTTTTGAAAAAGTAATGAGTTTATTTGATCGTTAGACATTTATGAACAATCGTTAACAAGCCAAGTTGTTCTTAAACCCTAGTGAAACCCTCCTAGCAGAGTGATATGTGAAAGATGAATTGTATGGGCACCAAATGATGATGGAAAGAAAATGTGATATATCGTGGTTGTAGATAATTCCCCGTGGTCATTTTTTTTTTTTGGTTTCATGTTTCATATATTTTAGGAAGTAGGATAAAACCCGGTTTTGTAGATATTTACGCTTGTGGATGAAATGGAAGCTTTAGGTTGAAAAGTGAATTGTTCTAGAATCATTGGGAGATGCGATAAATGGATAGAAATTTTTAGGTAGATCTAGTGGAGAAAATGAAATATGTAGGTCCTCAAGGTAGCCCTATGATTTTGGACTTAAGGGTTAAAACCTAGGCTTGTGCTTTGAGGTGAGATGAGTTGATTTGCATAATAGAGCATGGTTATTTGGTATTAGATAGCTTGTAGACACCGACATGATGTTGGCGATTTTTGTTTGATAAATGAAGTGGTTTCATGCTGAAACCCTAGTGGCCTAGATATACCTATTCAGCCCTATCAAGTTAGGTGACTGAAACATGTGTGCTTGGTTGATTTTATCCAAATGGAATATGCTTCTAAGTGCTTGAGAATGTTTCTCTCAAGACTGGTTCTTGAGTCTAGTTTGATAGTTCAAATCTATTTTAGAGATTGAGCTGGTTGGAGGTCTTGTGTTATGATTTGGAGGTTGAAGTGAGTTGTTCTAGAAAGTAGACTCAAAGATATTTCCAATGGTATACTAATTTGAGCCATGATGAAGAGTTTTGATATGTGAAGTTGCTTATTTTTTGCGACTGAATTCCGGGTGCTCAAGACCTAGTTGTGCATACTTGCTTATTGGAGTGTTTCATGGTGTTGTTAGATGATTTAGGGTGTCTTATGCTTATTGGTGATGATGAGAGGTTGTAATTAACTTGTGTAGAGTTGTTGAGTCTTGATAAAGCTTACTTGATGTAACCTAGAATTCACCAGTAAAATCCTTGGTGTGTTGGCACATCACTCACCTTGATTGAGAACTCACCGAATCATGAAAATGTACTAGGCCCCTCTTTAGGATTGTTGTTGTAGGATGTTAGCATGATGAAGAATTAAAGCATTCAGATCCATAACTAATATATCATTCTACAAAGGCATGTTTAGATCTAGATCTTAAAGTATCATGAATCAAACAATAATCATAGCAAAACCATTCATGCAATAATAAACTATAACCATGATTAACACCTTGATTCATTCAATAAACCCCATTATATTAAATACAATAATACACAAAAGCTTCCCTATAATAACAATAGTATACGCTCACGCGTATTATCGATTTGATAGTATATTCTCACAGTGATCCAGTCCTTACATAATAACTCTACATCTATGTATATCTCCCATACTACATAGTTCACTACATATTTATAAGGGTGGGGAATTTCCCTTCACCACTTATCTAATCCCAAAATAGGTCACATGCTATTATTAGCCACATGTCATTACAATAATAGCCACACATGTAAGTGCGCTAATAATAGACTTCTTCTAGTTAACTATTAGTAGTAAATCTATTCTTAGCCTATATCCATGTAAAGTGCTTCATAGCCAATCCTCCAAAAATAGCCAATGCATGTCATGCAAGTCTCTAACCGGTTTGTGTGTTTAGCATGCTATCTCCAAAAATAGCTCATCATCGTGAAAATGGCTAAGTCCCAAACTGTCTCTATCCTCAGCACGTGATTCCTTTCCGATCCTCCCACACTTTTGAATGTGCTCTCGCTCTTTCGCAAGAACCTTCGTATGTTCTGATCTGACCAAAATTACTCCACACTAGTTTCATTTGCCGCCCAGAAATGGTTGTCTCCAAAATGAATAAAAGAATATAAATAGAAGAATAGAAAGAATTTTGATGAATAAAAGAATGTCTTTACCCTACAAGATCTTCTACTTCAACCTGAAGAATCAATTCGAATATTCTTATTTTATTTCTACCTCTAAAGTTTTCCAATCATTGAGCATGACTTCTACCTTTTCTGGGATATCCACTACAATTGACTCTAACTCATCTTTTTCCATCTCTCCTTTCTCATTCTGAAAGACCAACACAATGTTGGACATGGCAATCATTCTTCCTTCTAATAAGTCCATCTTTTATTCTATGAGTTTCCTAAGCTCATCTAACCTTTCCTTGTGTGGTTCTTGTGTTACTATAAGGGCCTCATACTTCTGCTTGACAAGTGCTAATCATTCTGCATGCAGCCCAAGGTCTCATCTTTCATGGCCTTCAGACTTCATTGTCTTCCAAAATGGTACTAGTTCTTATAACAACTTCTGGGGCTGTATAAATATTCAACACTTGATTTGCTTTCTTCAGTTCCTCCTACAAGCTCTAAAGAAACCCCTCATATAATGCAATATTTCTCATCACCAAGCCTTTTCTCACTTTGCTTCCTTCGTGATTCTTTCGCACCGTCATGTACAAAGGTCCATCTTCAAGCACTAAGTCCACCATGGTACTTACATAATGTATTATCGAAGGAAACATTTTGGGTACCTTTGGCTCTAATTGTGGATTTGCTTTCATGATATTATTCCCAATCTCCTTTACTATGCTGATGAAAACAACATTCTTCTTTTGTGCCAAGGATTTTTCTTGCTTTAAGTGTGTTATTTGTGCATCCTTAGTTTTGAGCTCTTCTCTTGGATCCCTAATTGTTCCAGCCTTATCCATATTTCTCCATGCCACCTCTATCAATACTTTCACCAAGAATTTCCCACTTGTTCATTTGACATAACAGTAGGATTTACTGTTATGTGTTTGGGACTCGAGGTGTCTTCTTCAAACTCCTTGATACACATGAATCTTCACTACATCAAAGTCCAGTTCATCCATGTGTGTGTGCATCAACTATTACAACTAATTCCTTATGTGCATGGTTGCCATATCTTCATCCATCAAATCCCACCCATACAACTCCTTTGGTGTCACTGTGCTTTGAAAATGGGCACGAACAATTTTACCCATGTCCTCAACATAGCCCATGACCGGGTGAGCATATTATCCACTTGTTTTTTTTATCTTGGCCCCTTAGAAATTTGAGTGTCAAGATTTGGAGCTTATTATTCTTTACCTTGAGTAGTCTCTTACGCTATCCCATCCATCTCTTTTTCTCCTTATTCTCCATCCTTCATATCTTTGTCCTTTGGTTCTTCCACATTCTCCGGAGGTGTAGGATATTCAGGTGTGCTTTCCTTAGAATATTCTACCTCCTTGTTCAACATCAACTTCCTTCTTCTCTTCTCAGTTGTCTCCTTCTATGGAGAGAGTCAAGGTGATCTACACACTGATTGTGGAGTAACACCTTGGGTCCTTGTTCTCCTGAATACTCTTTTGAAGTGGCGCTCTCCTATACTACATCTAGATCCTCATCATATCCTTCTTGTGGCTGGGGTGGAGTAGTCACATGCTCAACTTCTTCCTTATTTGGAGGCTTCCTCCTGCCTCTATTCTCCAAACCACCATTATCCTCATGATCCTCTTTTTCATCGTCTACTTGTATTGTCTCTGTGGGCTTAGGTGATGGAACATTTTACATTGTATGCTTACCTTTTGGCGGCCCTAGGAGCACGAATTCATTCTCCACATACTTATTATTCTCCATCTTGGGCTTGAGTTAAAGGTACACAAGCGCTACTCTAGTGTCCCCACCGACAAGCTTACATAGCTTCATGTTTATAATATCCGAGAAAAGTCTTTCAATGTAGGTAGTCTATCCTAGATATACATATGTCTTTCTTAGTGTATGGTAGTCACAATCTACCTTGTCCACATTGAAGGTTAGGTGGAACACATCTGAAAACTAGTGAACTGATGCGTGGAAATATCTTGTTGTGAAGGCATATGGAAGTTTACACCAGTGGTTGCAAGCCTCGTCCTTCATCGTAAATCAAGCGATGCAACAATGTTGGTAAACTACAAACTGTACTACTTTACCAACCACCGAAGGTGAATCCTTGGGTATGCACCAATCCTCTTCAAATGCCGTGTGGATTCTGTCATACCACATCTCCTCCTTATGTTTAAATGGCCCACCCATGGTCGCTTCACATAATTATTTATTAAATCTTTTTGCCAGAGATTTGTGTACCATGGTTTACTCCCAAATCTTCTCCTTTGGCCCATTGGGCACTCCAATCTCCATAAACACCAAAGATAATAGAATAGCACCAAAATTAATTCTGTCACCTATACACGCTTCTTCAATGATTGTATTTACTATGTGATCCATGATATTATAGATCACTCCTTGAGAAATATTCCTTGCAATGTGCAGCCATATTATATTCACTCGTGACCACCTTCTTCTTAGTCATTCAAATTTACTAAAAGATGGGAAGCCACTTGTACGATTGGGTAATTATTTAATTTGTTGATGTCCATGTGGCGCATGAACCTTGGTATACCCCAACTCCTTCCTTGTCTCTAGGATCACTGCTTTATCTATTAATTTGCTCTCCAAATCTTCTCTTAAGGGCCTTAGTCCCATCACCGTTGAAATCAAGGCAGTTGTGATTCTTACCCCCTCAATGCTCGATGAAGTGAAGAAGTCCTAATGGACTCTCGCTCATCAACCATCGATACCATGGTTCTTACTTTCCAAAGTATGGCAGCTTGTCCAACTGATATACTCTACTTTTATTTAATAACTTATCACCAATGTCATCGTACACCTGGCATGTCTTATCATGTATGTGTTTGTTTTTTTGTACTCAACAACACATCAAAATACTTCTTATTATCCTATGTACAATGGTTATAATCACTGATTTTACATTTCTGGATGTGGGAATCCCATTCTTTTCCCACAATCATGCCCTCTGGATACTGCATTTATGAGAAATTACTCTCAGAAGCAATTTATTCTTCCACTTCGACCTTCTTCTTTCCTTTTACTCCTGTGGGTGCTTTCTTTAATGCCATTTGAAAGATCTCTCTTTTCTTCCTTATGTAATCGAGCAAGTTGAAACCCTTGTTCAAATATCCTTTCCCTAGTGGAAATTATGTACCCTAGATCTTTTGTAATGTGTCTACTTTGTTCAAACCCTTCACCTATGGGAACATAACTTTCCCTGCACAAATCTTCTCTCCACGTGTGGTTTCACACTCTTCACACCTCAACATGATTTCTCACTTGTTTACACTTAGCTCTTTTCAAATTATCTCAATTGCAATGGTAAAAATGAACTCACATCCTATCCTTATATATATTTTCAAAAAGTTAGTGCATTTATTACTCCCTCACCTACCAAAAATTCTCTCATTAATCGACCATTTTCATTCTTTCTACGTGGTACATCTTCACACCCAAGCTATAACCTTCTAGTGCACCCTACTACCTCCTAGCCATAGACTTCTCTTCAACATGCCTCCATGCACCCAAGTACCTCTTCACTGTGCCTTCCCTTGGTAGTTCCCATGGCCTCTACTTACCTTGCGTTATACTTGTTTCTTCATTCATATCCATCTATGGTCCTTGTTTCCAGAAGTAATCTCTTTTTTCAATTCTCCAACTTTGAATAACACCCATAGCAGTTTTTTCCTTCATGTGGAATTTATTTCTAGTAGTCCTATACCCGGATATCAATAACCTACCACACACTAAGGGTATGTGTGGTCCTCTCAGGCATTAAAAATCTTCAAATAGTAATTAGCTTCTAGCACATAAATGTGCTTATTACACAAAAACTCACCAACTAAATTGACAAATCACAATGAAAAATAAGGAAAGACATTAAGGAAATACATAATTGAAAACCTAATCTAAATGGCAACATTGCCTTATTACAAACACCAAGAAGACTTATTTATAACGGGGCTTCATCTACTTCGTTGAAGTATCCAGGGTAACCATATTCCATCAAACACCTCTAATTGAAAAGTGTTTGTTTCAAGTATGTGAGTGACAACATACGCCCCAACCAATGTATCTTGAGTTGTCTTGGATGGTGCAAAAACTTAGTATCATAAAGGAGTACCATTTGTCCAATCTCAAACTTTTTATCCCTGATGTGATCTGTCATGCCATGATTTCGCCTGACCTTTTCTTGTTTTTGACCCCAACGTGCTATGGATAGTCGCTCATCCTAGCTTGATTAAATTTTCAATCCATTCTTCTAATGCTTGCTCATCAGGCTAGACCTCCAACATGCATAATAATCAAAGAAGTTAACATAAATTCCATAGGAAGAACTCGCTTCGCCAAACACTAACTGAAATGGTGTGGCTTTGTTTAACCTTTTATATGTTGTTTGATATGTCCAAAGTACTACAAATACTTTATCATCCCAATCCTTTCTTCCAACATCATAGATTTTTTGTCAATGTCGGCTCAATTTTTATTTAAATGCCTCAAGTAGTTCTATTATCCTAGGGATGATAGGGTGTTATCTTATGGTGTGCAATCACGAATTCATACAATAAAATTCTGATTGTCTCATTAAGAAAATGTGTTCCCCTATCACTGGTCAAACTTAAAGGACATCCATACCTTGTAATAATATTTTCCCATAGAAACCTAGCTACTGTAGTCGCTGTACAATCCTTTGTAGGTGCTGCTTCTGCCCACCTTGTCAGATAGTCTATGCAGGTAATGATATAGCACAATCCAATTCTACACATGGCTGGTGAAATAGGACCTACAAAATTGATAGCCCATTTCTCAAATGGTTCTGCACTAGTAATAGGTCTTAGAGGCATTTCATCTCATTGACTGGTTTTCCAAGATGCTGACAGTGATCACAAGCCTTGTAATAATCCTTACAATATTTATATATGGTATCCCACCATAATCCAACAAGTAGAATCTTGTGATCAAGTGGCATCACCACATAGTGGCCACCTGCAATACCACCATGAGCTTATTCCATAATATTTGTGTGCTCATTTTCCAATACATGACACAATACTTCATCTTGACCTAACTTGTACAAGTCACCGCTAATCAACATATAGGGTGCCATGTGTATAACAAGTTGTTTCTTCTCTAAGGATTTCATTCCTTATGGTGCCATACCTATTCGTAGAAAGACAAAAATGTCCTCTAATTTCGATGGCACTCGTTGTAACCTATATAACTATGCATCGGGTATGGTATCTTTAATGGCATGTGCTTCTTCTCCCGATCGTATTCGGATAGATGGTCGGGTCCGAATTATTTTTTCCGGTTTTACCACAATTATGAAATGAAATTATTGAAATAAGAGTACCCATCTACATATGTGCCCCTATAAAATGGGCTTGTTTACCAAATAATTCAATGCCATGTGATCTGTATAAAATAAAAATGGTGTAGCTAGAGATACTATCTAAATTTATGTAGCGCATAGATCATCAACAAAGCTTCGTGCTCAGTAGTGGTGTAATTATACTCGTAGGAGTCAAATTTTTATCAAATCAAAATAGATAGGATGATCTATAATACCTTTCTCTGTGCTGAGCCAATACCATGCTAATGGCCATGCTAGAGGCATCCACATGTACATGAAATGGTTGGTCCATG
The DNA here is from genome assembly GCA_018340775.1 of Taxus wallichiana var. yunnanensis. Lineage (NCBI taxonomy): Eukaryota > Viridiplantae > Streptophyta > Pinopsida > Cupressales > Taxaceae > Taxus > Taxus wallichiana. The sequence goes on from CM031236.1 coordinate 372,219,344, forward strand.
AAGGAAAACACAGAAAAGGCGTACTAGTAAGTTTCTCCTTTAATGTCTCAAATGTGTGTTGCTATGGTTCTCCCATTAGAACATACTTTTCTTTTCATTAGATCCTCCAAAGGTGTGGCAATCATGGCATATCCCTTTATGAATTTTCTATAATGCCCCGTGTGACCCAAGAATCTACGCACCTCACTCTTACTAATAGGCTCTTTCAGGCCTATAATGATTGCAACCTTAGTTGGATCAACTAGTAAACCTTCCTTGTAGATGATGTGTCTAACAATATTCCAAATGGTGTAGCAAATATGCAATTCTTGATGTTCAAAGAGATACTCAACTACCTACATATTTCAAAAGTTAAGAGCATATTTTCATAATGATCTTTAACAAGTCCATACACCATCCAATCATCTAAATAAACCTACAAGAATTTGTGAATAAAATCCTTAAACGCTTGAACAACTATACATGAAAATACAACAGCACATTTTTCAGACCAAAGGCATCACAGTATAGGCAAAGCTACCCCATTCAGTAGTAAAAGTAGTCTTTTCCTGATCCTCCTAGGAAATCCTAACCTGATGATACATAGAGAACCCATTTGTAAACGAATAGATTTCATGCCCTATAACGCCTTCTAGTATTTCCTCAGTGAATGGAATAGGAAAGGGATCTGTCACACATGCAACATTCATCTCTCTGTAGTCCACATAGATACTAATCTAAACATCCTTCTTGATGTTGATCACCATTGGACTAACCCATTCTGACTCATCTAGGGGCTTGATGATTCCATAATTCAACATCTTTTCAATCTCTTCCTTGACCTCTTTGAGCAAGTTGAGGTTCATCCTATAGGGTCTCTTTCTAACTAGGCATACACCCTCTTTAAGATTTATCTTCATCTCCCCTAATGATTCATGCATGCCTTTAATTTCATGGTACCCTCGAGGAATAAGTCCTGATAATCCCATAGAACTCTATGATTTTTTCCACTTCATAGTCTTGACCAATAGTCTCCAATTATGGCCTCCTTAGGCTAAGTATCTAATCCAATATTCACTTTCTTTGTCTTCATAGGTTCATGATAGGTACACGTGGTCTTATTTGTACTATCCAACACCTCACGCCTACCTGTTGAATGGTCTACATCCAGATTTTCTACTTCTTCGTCATCCAATAAGTAGATCATTTTTCCTTTTTCTTTCTCAAGGAAAGCATGCTAAAGTAGTGTGGCATCGGCCTATGTTTCTTAAAAAAAAGTGCTCTTGAATCTCACTCATCCAATAACTCCTAAAGGATTTCTTTAGCCTTAGCACTATCTCCCATAGTTAAGCACTTTATGAATTTTAATGATTCTTCCACCGGAGGCTTGGTAGAGAAGAAGTCAAACATCTGAGTCATTCCTACAATTAAATCTTGCCAATTTCTAGTCTCTCTATGGAGTTCTGCATATACATACCAAGCACGCACGCAACCTTGTAAAGTGGAATAAAACTTGTGCACCCATAGAGAAGGTGGTAAAGCTTCCTGCCCCTCTTTCCAAAGTCTCTCACACTTCTGAACATGGTGTTGAACAAGTTGATTACCATGGTAAGTGCAGATTTGAGTAGTGCATTACTCTTGAAGAACCTAGTGGCAAGATCAATCTTAATTTCATTCCATCTGACAAGATTATCCTTGTGGGCCACCCACCAACATGCTAATGTCATGCATAGGGTATATGCTAGCATATTCCTTCTCTCAAGTGGGTCCATCTATTGTGCTTCCATGACGTGCAAGAATACCATGGGATATCCTTCTTTTGTGTAATAAGGTACCGAGTTATGACCTATCCTCTTGATATAACATGGTTTGTTTTCCTTAGGAATTATGCTCTTTACTATGTGCCCTACCAACTCATAAGTGCTATGAGCCCAATTATCACAAACAACTCTTGTAGCATCGGTAATAGACTGTACATCCTCCCACTGAAGGATTCCTTATTTACATGGCTCAAGCACCTCCAGATCCTAGATGGCATGTACACAAATCTGATTTAGGTCTTATTCACTCAAGGGCTCAACATAGGGAAAAGATTTTCCATATGTTAAAGGGATAATAAATCTTTCCTCCTTATTTTCAAAATGATATAACCGTTGTTGAATCAAAGATCAACATTATTTGCATAACACCAATGATGCCCCAATAGAGCCGGGAAGCTATCTCGACTCTGTCGAGCTAAAAGCTCAAAATCTCCAGTGAACTTGGCTCCTTTTATGGTAATGGATGCATCTTCTAAAATCTAATGGGAGTGGCCTTAGTCCGATTAGCCATGAACAATACATTAGAGGATGGTTGCAATGGAGGTCTCCCCATTTGTACCCATGCATATAAAGTAAGAACATTAACTTCCGCACCTGTATCAATCAATATATTACTCAATAGCCACCCATCCACAACAAAATTTAGAGTGATTTCCTTGTCATAATCTAGGCTATGAGGGGGAAGATTTGCATGCAGGATCTATCGTCTAGTCTCAATACTTGCACGCAGAGTGTTTCCTTTTAACCAATTCCCTAATAGTGGAATGATATTCTCCTAGCACAACATTTTGCACACTTCTCTCAAGTCATCCATATCATTTTGGACCATCTCTGATGTTTTCTTTTTGCTATATCTTCCGTGATTTATCCTTTAAATACTGTATTTCACCCTGAAGATTCTTAAGTACCCCCATGGTTTCTGATAAACCTCCTTCGATGCACATGATATAGGTACCGTGCATGTAGAACATCCTCCTTAGTGATGGTAGGCTTCGCTCTCTAATGCTTCTCTAGCACACATGTTGCTTCAAAGACGAGTAGTGATCCTTACTTGTACACGCCTTGAATTTTGGTTCCAACTTGGGACATCTACTAATTTTCCACAACATACTATATCTTTACCATCCATGTGCCTTTGTTTTCTTGTTTATGCTACTTGCTAAGATGTTCATAAAAGTCTAGGAATTCCTCATAACTATGATTCTTTCCATAGAAATAACATGTAATATTTGAGGACATTCACGCCTGTAGTGGTCAAGAGATCCACATGTATAACATGTTCCACGAGGGAACTCACTACTTCTTTTGCCACCATGACCTCATCCTCCGAATCCACCATGATATCCTTGACCTCGCTAGAACTACCTTCAAAACACCCTTCATTTCGATCATCGCACGCCTAATTGTGATCCTAATCCGATGCTCATTTTTACATTTAGAGTTATCTAAAACTCCTATCTATTGTACACAAATATCTATAGTGTCCTGGATCTCGACCAATCAACGAGTAGTCTTCCATATCATGAGTTGTGGACCTACAGATTTTAAAGACAAAGAGATGTTCTTCCTTATCGTGCATTTTAGTAATGGAAAATGAATAGCATCATGGTTTAAATGGCATATCTCACAATCCATCAGCAAAGAGCCCACTAATATGTGTGGAAAAATATCCTTTGTGTGACCTTCCACTTCACAATCTATGCACAAAATCCCTTTGCGCGTGTCAAATGTTGAATTTGTTGATAGTTTCTCCAACTGCTTTGCCATAACTGTGATCTATGCTTCTAAAATGGGCTCACCCTAGTATCTATGCTTCCAACTACCTCAGCGCGTAAGGATTCTTCAAGTGATTTGCATGGATCAATGTATGTATTATGTGATAATGCCCTCTGAAAAGGGGTAATTAGCCCCAACGAACCATTGTGCATGTTGGCTTGCATGAATATCATAAGACAACTTAGATAACAACATTTTGAAATGGACATCATACTCTCTAACACTTTTAGTAGTGCCTTGCTTGATATCCTTGAGTGCACTTATAATCTTGTTCAAACTTAGGATGTGAAACTCTTTAAGGAATGCATCCTTCAAAGTGTATAGTCTATGCAAGTTTGATTAGGGTCAAACTTTTTGTACCAGTGTGTGCACCCTTGTAATGTAGTAGCGAATTGGCTTTCCCTACGCTCAAAAGTCATGATTCCTTTTACACGCCACAATATTTCACACATGTGTACATGTTTAGCAGTATCTTCTATGCCCCTATACTCTAGAGGATGAAGAGAAATATCCATGTAAGTATTATGGGGTTGGTGTGGACCTTTCCCACATAATCTAGAACCTCCTATGTTTCCTTTGCCCCCAAAAACACTGGAGTCACTGAAACTAGATCCACCTATGCCTCTTCATCCCAAACATGTAGCTAGAGTCGGACAAAAGATGTACTTCCTTGTGTCCCAATAGTAGTACTTGAAATATACCCTAATGATCTCAGTGAAGTGTTACTACTCCTAGAAGATAGTCCAAAAATATGCATGCTTGAATTCTATGTAGATGATACACCCAAAAAGGTACTTCCATATTACAATGAAGCCGTTTGTATTGCCATCACTATGCTTCTTATAAGACTTGCTCCTACTCTCCCACTGCTTAAATTAGTTTATTGACTATTTTTTGTACTAGATGCTGGAAAACCAAGTGCAAGGGAAAGGTCACTAGGTGGATTCAGATGCACACCCGTGTGCCCATGTATTCTCTATTGGCACACTTCTACATGAGGAAGAGGAGGGTTACCTATCATGCTTTCACAAATGGGGGAGTTCCTGAAGCTCGGGTTCTACATCTTCTACGTGAACTTCAACTCCTTCCCAAATTATCTTTCTCCACAATGCCATTTGCTCTACAACCTCTCGTTGCTTCTCTACCTCCCTCTCGTGTGCCTCATTATACTTAAGCCTTCTTTCCTCTCTCTTCCTTTCTACCGCTAGGTCTTCCATATTTCACCAAACCTTATCCTACCCTCGCACGTGGTGGGGTTCAATTCACCATCGGTTTACTCTCCAAGTTCGGGGTTGTCATCAAAATTTTGATCGCCAGTGGAATGCCTTAGAGATAAGTTCCTCTGTGATATCATAAAAATTGGAATTCATCTACCTCTAGGAACAAATAAGTTGAAATTGAGTATTCTAAGATATAACTATTCAAAACACCACAGAACCACGTATTCACAATGCGAGTCCAAATCAGATCAACATCATATAGGTCTAAAATTATTCCTACATCCAGACAAGTGTATTATACCTCTAATTCTATTTAGATGCATAAGTAATCAGCCAATGGTACAATTCTACTAGAAAGATAGCGAAGAAGCTCTCATATAAACTATCATACATATTCTTTTTCACCCATACGTGTGTGTTAAACTCAGATTTGGTACTGAACCTCTGTGTGTATTCTTCTTTCAGGTCATGTATCCACTCTTCAACACTTTCTAGGGTCAACTGACATGTCTTCATTGTGAATCATCCTGAAAACAATGAAAAAGAGGTCCCAGAATGGAACCAATGATGCAGCCTAGAATTCACCAGTAAAATCCCGATGTCTTTGAAACATCACTCAGCCTAGACTAAGCGCTCACCTAAAGCACACAAAGGTACCATGACCCTCTTTAGGGTTGTTATTGTAGGATGTTAGCATGATGAAGACTTAAAAATTCAGATCCATAACTAATATATCATTCTACAGTGCATGTTCAAATCTAGATCTTAAAGTATCATGAATCAAACAATAAGCATAGAGAAACCATTCATGCAGTAATAAACTATAACCATGATTAACACCTTGATTCAATCAATAACCACCATTATATTAAATACATTAATAAATAAAAGCTTCCTTACAATTACAGTAGTATACACTCATGCGCGTATCGATTTGATAGTATATTCTCACCGTGATCCCAGGTCTTACATACTAACTTTGTATCTCCGTATATATCCCATACTACATAGTTCACTATATATTTATAAGGGTGGGGACTTTCCCTTCACCGCTTATCTAATCCCAAAATAGGTCGCATGTTATTATTAGCCACGTGCCATTACAATAATAGCCACACATGCAAGTGTGCTAACAATAGAATTCTTCTAGTTAACTATTAGTAGTAAATCTATTCTCAGCATGTATCCATGCAAAGCGCTTCATAGCCGATCCTCCAAAAATATCCAATGCATGTCGCACAAGTCTCTAACCGGTTTTTGTGTTCGGCACACTATCTCCAAAAATAGGTCATCATCATGAAAATGGCTAAGTCTTGAATCTGTCTCTGTCCTCAGTGCATGATTCCTTTCCAATCCTCCCACGCTTTTGAATGCAATCTGATCTTTCATGTAAAAATTCTATATGTTCTTGAGTGACCAACATTACTTGTGCCTTTGAAGCTCATTATCCATTCGTTGAAGGTGTTGGCTTGTGATTTAGGCCTACTTGAGATGCCTAGCGATTTTTATTGATGGTGTGACCCATGTAAAATTACTTGGGTATTTTGAGTTGATTTATGTGGTGTTATAGATTTGTTTTTGTGTTGGTATGACCGACCTCTATGGTCGTGGATGTCCTAGAGGTGTCTTAAGCTAGAGTCCTGTATATAAAGCATGTTATATTTTATTATTATGTATAGTTAAGAGAATGGGGATGTGAGAAAGCTAAAACAAGAGGTTAAAGAGGTGTAAGGGGTCAAGGAAAAAAGATAATAAGAGTGACGAAGGCCTAAGAAATATTGAGTATATTTTCAAGGTCGATTGACCTAATCAACAAATGAACGGGTAGATTTGAACGAGTAGGATAAGAGATAAGTTAAATAGGATTTGGTGTGCATAGAGCTGAATATTTAATCACAACCAGTTTTGGAAGAAACAATACTTAAGTGTCCATCATCTTCAGGTGGTTGATTGGGTACTTGATCATCTTAGGGGGTAGTAGCCTCCTTGTATAGTGGGTGTTATACTAAATAGGGGTGGGTGCTCCTTGTGAAGTGGGTGCTTCACTAAATAAATCTTGTTTGATGTGTAATATTCATGAAAGTCCTTTGTTATGAGTAATATTAGCAGATATTTTAGTGGGTTTTCTTCCCCTTGAGGGTTTCCCACATTATATCTTGTGTACTGTGTCCTCTCTTATCTTTTGCACTTGTGAATGATTGATACAATCTTAATAAGCTCACATTTGGGAATGTATGATAAATGGTTGAATTAAATGATGAATGTATGGTTTGGAAAATGAATTAAAATTTGTTGTATGACTGATTCACCCCCCTCTCTTAGTCACTATGATTCTAACAAATTTCTTGTATTGCATTATTTGTCTATTTTTATTTGAGTCAGTCCTCTAACTTCACACAAAAATTAGTATATTATGTCTCTTCATGTCATTTTACCCTTTTAATAAAATAAAAGGTACATCTAAGCCAGGATGGTGCACACGCTACACTACGATATTCCCGATATCATCTATCTTATCTTCCATTATAACTAACTTTCTACTTGTCATTTTCCATTTCTTCTACATATTCATCCGTGACACGGTTATCCCCATGACTCGTTTCTTACCTCCCCCTCCTTGATTCCTCCGCTGAGGCATGGTCACCAAATCCATTCAAATCAAATAATGGTACAATAAGCCAAGCTCAAATCCCTTATGTCACCATGAACTTATCTTCCACAGGATATATTCTAAAAATCATATCCTGCATCAATGATAATGACCATGCGACATTACATATAAAATAATTCATACTTTTATTATGAGAGGATCAATATTCTATATACTATCGAATGTCTCGCCACCACGATGATATTTTCTACCACTATGGTCATTTTATTTTATTATTTTGGATTAACACTGAGGGGCATCATCATCCATCGATTAATATTTATTCTATTCATTCAAAATAATATTCTCTAAAATTGTCTACTATCTTTGAAATGGTGTCACTTACGCTACACCACATCAAAGAGGGAAAATGTAGACACCTAAATCTGAATATAATTTTTAATAATAAAATTCCACTAATTATCCTCTTTCCAATCATTTCATTATAATTAGCGATTTCATGCTAATTAGATAACATTCCCCTTCATCTCGGTCAATTAATGACACTTAAATAATTAACTAGCTTTTTCTCCCTCATCCACGGATGCTAATTGATGACACTTTGTTAGTTATAATCCTCTTTTAATTAATTAATTAACCATTATTAATTAATTAAGACTTTTAATCTCGTATTTAATCAATAAACCCTCTTATTGGTTAAATCACTATCTCAAAAAAATTATATTCTACTAATTTCCCTAAATCATATCTAAATGGATTCTATAAGCTTAACTTGGCCTATTAATTAATCCTAGTTGATTAATTAAATCACCCCCAACTACCATGAGTTTACAATCACTAATTAATCTCTTCTAATCGTATTTATCCCTTTCTAATTTTGCATTTCCTTATCCCACATTCACTAAGTTTCCACCTTCTCCCAAACTGAAAAGCTATATAAAGAACCTAGTACACCTCAACTCACACCATGTCCTTGTAAGACATTACACTTGAGAAGAGAATTTCATGTTAGAAAGCTTATTGACTAGAGTAAATCTCCCTTTCTACTTGGAAAATAATAGTAAGAGAAGAACCAAAAATGGAAATCAAGACATATTAGTGAGATATCTTCCTCTTCCTTGGAGAAATCCTTTGATCATGCATAGTTGTGTTCAGATCATAAAGAAGTATCTACAATCTAAATCCCATCCAAATAATCAAAGGAGAGGTTTGCATTTTAATGTTGATTCATGTTTTTATGCATATTAGTTTAGCTTTTCCTTTCATGGATTTATCATGATGTATTATTATTTTTAACTAGGCTATGAATCTACTTGGTGTTAGGTTATTTTAATTATCTTAGTCTTAATTTAAACATGCATAAACTAAGCGCAACATGTGCACATTTAAATTGCTTGTTTTTCTTGGTTATAATAAGAAACACATAACATTTTATACTAAGACCTCTCTTGGATATATCTTTTGACCTCTCATTGTGACTATGGCTATTCTATGATTGGTCCCTTCTTCCCTTGGTTCATGTGAAACATTTTTTATGTTGAATTTTGATTCATACTCTTAAGCTTATCGCTTCCATTTTGCACTAATATATCAAGTTGATTTACAACAAGTAAGTTTTTATGGTAAAAGGTATCCCATACAATACTCCTTTGCCTAATCCTTTTACTAAGAAAGTGCTAGTTTCAAACCCTAATCTTGTTGCACATACTCATGCTACCCGTTAAGGATTTATCCCTTATGGGATACCCACACGTATCCTAGTGTACATCATATGACTACTAAGCATGTTATACAATCCAAAATTCTAGAGGCCTATCATACTACTAGAGTACACAATGAAAATTTGAGGTCCAAGCCTCTCATGCCTCCAAGTTTTTATCCTCAACCTCTTGATAGTGATGCATGATAGACATTGCTTTTATAAATTTTTTCTTGATTACATAAACATTCAAATAGTCAATTAAGAACATAAAAATTAAAATATTTTCAAAAAATAAAATAAAAACCTACATATGACTTGATTTGATAAATTTTCATTATAGATATGTTTTGTCATATTACTTTGATGTATAACATATTTTATATACACCCTTTAAACACATACATTCATGAGGTATCTTGGGATTGATGTAGGACACACAAAATATTATACATGATGATAGGTGATGGCCTAGTCCTCTGCCTAGTGGCCTTGCTAATTTGGGAGCATATTATAAACTATTCATGTGTTTTTTTCCCTGCAATTGCTTTTATTTCCTCACTATGATCATTTTTAATTTTTTATATATGATATTTTTTAGAATAATGTGGCTAACACATGTCTCATGTAATGCTAGATTATTTTGATATATGTTCCTTAGGGCTAATATCTACTATTTTCTTCACTTACCTATTTTATGTATGCAACCTATGGCCTTTACTATGTGCATAAGAAAAACTTTTGTGCCCCTTATTTGTAGCCTCTATAACCTATTTATTATGATTGTTTGTGTGTGTGATACTCTTGCATCAATTGTATTTTATGTTTTTCCTTTTCTCTCATTAATATATGTGACATTTATTGTGTACTTTTTCCCTCTATGATTAGTTAATTTTATGAAATTTTTCCTCTACAATTGATTAATTATATGTTTGATTGCATTTGTGATTTTTTTCCTCTATAAATGTTTACCTCTATGCTTGAATACTTGTATTATTGATTTCCTCTACTCTTGTTTGATTATATACATGTTTTCCTTTGCACATTTTTCTTGTTTTCTTTCTCTGTGTGTGTGTGTATGTGCGCGCACGTGTGCATACATGCACCATGGTTTATACCATGCACAATCTTGTAGGAAGAATATCTAAATGGTGGCCACCCATATAAGCCCTCCATGTGATTAAATAATAACTATTATTTATATATTTGATATGGATACACATAATTTATTTTGAGATGAGAATTTTGTTTGCACATATAAATCACAATAGTTTTGACCGTTTTGAATTGCTATTTGAACAATGGGAAGCCTGGAATTAGCTTACTATTAATCTTTAAATGACGGGTCACTTATGCCACATGATTTTTTCTTGTTTACTTAAGTGACTTAATGCTGCATTGTAAAGGTCCCTTTCAAAAATAAGACAAGGACTTAGTTTCATTCCTAGGGAATTCAAAAAGTCACATGGTGGGGAGATGAAAAATCATATGAGGGGAAGAGGAAGAGACATTTTTGTATGCCATAAATTGGAGTGGCCTCTCCATTTCAAATAATTGGAAATTTTTGATTGTTGTATTTTGTTGAGATTTATATCACTAGTACATCAAGGAATAAAATATACATTTCCTCTATTTCCTTAGCTCTGTTCCTCTATCATTTATACTCTTCAACTTTGTAAGCATAATGATATTGTATAACTAAGAAGGAACATTTTGTCCTTGATTAATGAATTTTAGAACTTTATCTATAGGTTTTTAGTATTGTTGATTTCTTACATTGTTGTGTTCTTATAATTAAATGTGGACCTACTATAGTTATTATTGGTGATAATATGATAGTTCCTACTCACAACATTAACCATCTCTCCTTATTTATCCTACTCCCTTTACCTCCCTTCACAAAAATTCCTCCCTTGTACACTATACAAGCACTTTTCCATAGGTTTAGTGGAGTATTCTTATGTGATCTCCGACCTAATGACCACCCCACAATTTTAGGTAGTTTACATTCAATAATGGGAGCCTTCCCATGCATAAGAAGGAGGGGCTTATCCTCGCGAACTTTGGTGAAAACCAATAATTTGCACTACAGCAAATTATTTCACCAATAGAGTATTAGGGATCTAAGAGGTCTTTCTTCCCTATTTAAGTCATGAACCAACTGTCAAGCCCTACAAGTATGAGTCTATTTGTGACCATTCCTATGAGGAAAACTCCCAAGTGATGATTACCATGTTATTACATGTAAGAATTTACATGCATTGATAAATACCTTTTTGTGTGAGGATTGCCATAATTAAATTGTCATTTGTCTAGATTGTCCTACAATTCGGATTATAGTGTTGTGCACAAGCTAGGACTAGCTTAGTGATTTAAAAAAGAAGTATGAAAACCTTCTCTAAATATCCCACTCAAGAAGATATTTTCTTCTGATTCATGAGGCTCACCTAACATCCTTTCTTTTAGATCTTCTAGGTCCATGTGTGTCACATCATTATCACCCACATTGGGATATTCAGTGTTCAATGTGGAGATTGGCTCCAAACCCAAATATTTGACCTTCATAATGTTGGGAAGCAAAGTGAAAAAGTGAGGTTTGAATGGATATGAATGATTAAACCCTAATACCAACACTTTATATTTTTAGTAGGTCCTATTTCAGATGGCTATTTTTAGTAAGTTTCCAAAATGGTCACTTTTTAGTGTTTTTGACTTGCAAGGAGTGATGATGACACTAAAAGTTTTCTGTTTCTAAAATTTACTATTTTTAGACTGAGAGGACCTATCAAAACTTACTATTTTTGGAAGGTGGACCTCTAGGTGTCAGAATGGAATGAAACCAATCTCAAAAGTTTAGGTTTTTTCTCATAATCTTCGCTTCAATTTTTAGAGGTTTTTAATGCCGAACTCCATAGATCGAAAAGGTAGGTGAAATGGCTGAAATTTTCTTCTGGTTGTTAAAAATTGTCTATATCATCAATGGGGATGAGCTTATACTCATTGTAAAGGCGTTTTTGAGAAGAGGTTGTTGTTAAAATCTTATGGAAATCGGATGAGGGTTTTGGAGATATGAGTAAATTTCCATTTTTAGGTATGAAGGTGTCTGGAAAAATTTCAGCAAAGATAAAAACATGGAGGTGAGTTTGGGAGGAAAATTTCCAATTTGAAATGCATAAAAATGGCTAAGTGTTTTATTTAACCATTTCTCCCTCTCAAGCACTTTAACTCATGCTTAACCAAAATAGTCTTCAAACAGGTTATTCAGGGGTTAGAAGTGGAGTTGAACTATATAAAATATGGGAAATATGAAGTAAAGGGATACTAGGGGCATCAAATTTCACTTTTCACTAGATCATGACAAGTGGCAACATGTGGTTTCATGTGAGCAAGATAAAAGGCCTAAAAAAGATCCCAAGGGCTGAAACTTGGTTCGCATATGACCGAAAGATAACTCCATGGAGGGGGAAAATTTTGTGTCCAAAATATACCCTTGGATGTTGGGAAAAGGGACATGGGAAAAATTATGGTGAAAAAAGTTCCATGAGTCAAACCATCATGAGGGGGCCAAATTTGATCAAATCACTTATTTTCACTTTTCGACATTCCAGGTTAAGTATTAAGTGATGAAACATAAATTCAATAGGTATAACACAATTTAATATCCATACTATCCCATTTTAATTTTTAAAATGGGATAATGGAAACAAAACTTAAAGAATGCACCAAGGGTCCATGCATCATGAAGAGCGGGTCTGATTTTGAGTTACACATGTTTCTAACACACCAAGTTACAAGTCTTAACTAATGAAAGTGAAAATTAAATAGGGAGAAAAATTTGGTGTCCCTTCTATCCCATTACAAAAACAAAGGAAAAAGGAAAGATTAGGGTGAAAAATGTGCTCAATATTGAAAACCATGTTGATGTCATCAAGCCAATGTGCAATTAGAACATAGATAGTGCTTTTCATCCCCGAGAGAAAGATATGGGTTCAGAGGCCAAACATTATATGATTTTGACTCCAAAACACCTGATGAGATAATTTAAACCATTTTCAAGATCTAATTATTCTTTCAATTTTAATTTTAGGCCCAATCAATAGTTTATCTTAAAGGGGCATCAATAGAGACACAAACTATCATAGACAATTTTCAAGACTTGGAACAACCATGATGTGTCTATCATGTGGAGAATTCCAAGATATTTCCATTTCCTATTTTTAGCTTCAAAATCCTCTCAAAATCTTATAATTTTCAGAACAATTCCACTTTCTTTGTTGAAGCTATCATTCCCTACACTGCAATGACCTTACTTTTCTTGAATGACTACCGACACAAAATGGCATCAAAAATTCTTTGAAACTTCCTTGGATATCTTCAATAATCCTCTTCACAAATTTCATATAGGTTTATCCCTTGCAATCATAATACGAAGGTTATTCCTTTTCCATGAAATGGTTAAAAATAGCCCTTTTATGCCTCTAGGAATAACTACTCCACCTTGGGTCTCAACAACTTCATGAGTTAAACTAGGTATATTTCCCTGCACATGAAACACACTTGAAAAATATTTTAGAAAGTTCTTCTCATATAGAATTATGATGACACAGTTGATAGGATGGCCAAAAGAATGGTTTACAATGACTAGGGAGGAGGTTTTCAAGTGGGGCTTGGTTGTCATGGCTAAAAATTCAAATTTTACATGCTAGACATTTATCATGACAACACATATAGCCTTAAATAAATTGAAGGATTTCACCAACATATTTAGGATATAATTTGGTGAAATATTATATATATGTGTGTGAAATAAAAATAATCTTCGTATTTACCTTCATGATTTTATTCCGTAGGAATTGATGTGTGACTAAGTTGTGATCTAACAAAAACTCAGAAAGAAGTATCATGAGTGATTTTATTAGAATTAAATGTAGCCATAGTACAATCTACATAGGATTAAGATTAGTGAAAAAAATATATTCACATTTCTCTACTCAATCATTACACACATGTACACATGCAACCACACACATACACACACGTTCCATGGTAGGAGGAGAAATGTTACCTTTAAGGGTTATAAAGGATGATGAAAAAATAATGTAAGGCATATATGAAAAATTGATAATGCTAAGAAGTTAGATAAGAGAATAAAACCATTAATATGAATCAATCAAAGGTGAATTAATTTTAACATCAATTTCACTTAATTGTATGTAAGATAATATTGTCAATATAATGATCATCTCTCTAAAATATAAGATATAATTAGAAAAACATACTATGGAAAAAACACAAGTAAAATATTTAGTGTACACATATAGTGGTTGTAAATGGATCTAATAAGGATTAATATACACTCAATATTGGTTAGAGTGTTACAATCCATATACAAAAGACATTGAATATGTAGTGTATCTAACATATTAAGGCTTGTAATATATATTATATATATATATATATATATATATATATATATATATATATATATATATATATATATATATATATATAAGGTAATAAGAAATATAAATTAATACATTATGGATTATAATGATATCATATGGTAAGAATATTTTATAAAATGAGGATAGTGTAAGACCTAGATCCATTTTCCTAAGGGGGAAAATATCTATTTGAAGTAGCCATTAACTTGGGATTTCCATCATCCGGTGTATTCAAATTGTTATCCCACTTATATTGGTTTGATTGACCACTTTGTATCCTATAAATACTTTAGGTAGAATGGATCAATGTTTCAATGTTGTCACAATTTCCTTATATCACAAAGGTAGCTTAGGACATCAATGCTATTTATGGTGATTGACATAAGTGATATAGAGATTTGAAGAAAAAAAGGAACATGTTCAAGTGCATGGTGTAATGTGAAGATGCCACAAAATAAAGAGGAACTCTGAAAATACATGAAACAATTGGAAGGATGTTGAAAAAATCATGGTTTAACCTAGACATATCCAAAGATGTTGAGAACATCTCACCAAGATGTTGGAATGTAAATCTGCGATAGAAAAACATAGTTTTCCATAATATGAGGAGAAATAGGGGAGATGGAGGAAGGAGATGGCTTGATTTAGTGCTTAAAAATAGAATATGACATTTCATTAGGGCCTTAAGATGATTCAAAAGAGGTTTGGAAGTGAAAACTATTAAGCTTGACTTTCAAAAAATGTTAATAGAGAAGTGTAGTATATCATGAGTTAACAATGCCATGCGAGTCACTTGAAGTGTACTAAAGTGAAAATGAAGCTAGAAAAACTAACATATGAAGCATGGAATGTAATGTGAAAAATACTTCATGGCATAAAATAAAAAAACTATGGCATTTTAATAACTTCATAGCATTTATGAGTCAAGGAGACTATAAAAGGAAGTATGAAAAGGTGGTAATAAAAGAAGTGAATAGGAAAAGATAAAAGTATGCGAAAGGAATGACATAGTAAAATTATAAGAAGAAAAAATGTTTGAATTTATCTACGTCTTAGGATTTGGACTTAGAGGGAAGATTGGGATTTTTAGTATTTTTGGATTGTAAATAGAGTATCATTGGTGCAGTATAAAGTAAAATTCTGAAAACACATAAAATAAAAAACATTGAGGCCCAAAAAATGTGAATGTACAAGGTTGGTTAAAATGAGAAAAGGGTTTATTTTGGTTACTTTTTTGGAGACCTATAGGAAACTTACTTGATAAGTATTAAGAACCAATAACCTATACATACATTGGGCATGCAGTCATTATGATTTAGCTTAGGGCTTGAAGAATCCTAAAAATTTCAAATTAGAGAGTGATGGTAAATCATGAAATAAAAACAAAAAACAAAAAACAAAGTAAGGTAGAAGTAAAATAGAACTATAAAACTATGTACATGGTGAAGTGTAAACACTCAAGGGTGATACTTGAGATATATATCCTTTGTATAATATAGGAAGAAGATAGCTATCAAGGTTTTATATCCTTAAGGAATTATTTTCTTTGTATTGGGTGATATAATAAGGTTTTCTCTATATAGTGTCAAAATTGGAATGCCTCCTTATTTTTACATGGTCAAAATCCCACTTGAGCATTAATTTTCCAACCTTAAACTCTTGTTCAATATCTTATTTTTCAAGGAACCCTTTTATTCCTCATTGATGGAGTTGGATTTTGTTCCTAGAAGTATCCCTTATCTGTTCAAGGTGCAGAAGCTATGATATCTTGATCGTATTTTCATTACGATGATCTAACTCTAACTGATGAGAAATTCCTATGGAGGGAATATCTAATGAGAATAAAATCCTTTATTTATTTCTATACACTACCATGAACATATAATTGGAAATTGGGTGATCCCATCATCCTAAAGGCTGATTTCTCCATGGTACCATATCCTTTGATTTTTCTCATTTTTTCACTTTGTGATCCTAATCAAGTTCTTGTTTGTGGAATCTACAAGAATATTTCCATGTGTATAATAGTTGGAGGAATTATTAAGGTATATGTTATACTTTAGAGAAAAACTATGATATTGGATCCCATTAATTCCTTAGCATTCTAATATACTATTGTGTGAGGGATGTTTACTATTGTGATGATAATATCAAGGAAGTACATTGTGACATCTTAAATTTCTTCCTTAACAGGTACCACTTCAATCCACTGGTGAAGTAGTATGTGGTAGTGAGGCTCCACTTATGACTGGAACTAGAAGGGTGGGTTGATCATGTAAATGAATTCCAAGCCCTTTTATGATAAATATTAATCTTTCATGATATGTTCCAAAGGAAGGGTGTAATATTGTTTTATTCCTTTGAAGAAAACATTCATGGTATTACCTTACCCACTTAAAGGAATATAAGAAAAATTTGGGTTATATGACCTTTTTGGTGGGTTTCTATGGATAAAAGTGGCCTCCAAAGAATCCTTTATGGATCTCTCTTAGTACTTTCTCCACATTCTCAAACTCAACACATCCAATAAGAACACTATCTAATTTTATATTAAACATCAATTTATCAATTATCTCATCAGAAATGTTTTGGAGTTCTAAATTTCTCCTCTTAGTTCTATCCAAGATAGTAGTATATTCCCTATCCACAAGATATATCACAATCTTTTGAATATTTTTGGGGTCACCTTACCCTTTTGCAAACTAATCATCATGGGTGCAATAAATTTATTGTTAAATACCTAAGTATTCAAATAGATTTTGGTAAAGTGATCTACCTCATACCAAATCGGTATCTCTAATTTCATCATCAAATTCCATGATTTATTTAGATAATTTTATATTGATATCTCCTCCCATTACATAGTTTATGAAGCTCGAATGAACAAAGTAAATCAATCATCTTGTTGTTAGAGAGAAGTTTCTTGAAGATATTTAGGGCCTCGAGGATTATAAAGGTATGATTATCGGTGAAACTATATTTTCCTTCGTATTCCTTAAACATCTCTAGGAAATGTGATGGGTTTATTAAGGTCACGATGGTACTTATGTGTAATAACTATAGATAGAATTTATAGACCACTAAATGAAAAAAAGGATAAAATACTTCTCAAAATTTTTGTGGTCCAACACTTTGTCCTAAGAGATGACCTACTTGATGAGCTCAAATATCCCTTTTATTTTTCATATCCACTTGAAGGTTGTGTCGTTATTTAACATGCATGTGATGGGATTGACAATTCTCATGAATTTAGTGATTAAATTCCTTATGAAGTTGATTTTTCCCAATAAATATTGTAGTTATTTCGTATGTGGTGGTCGAGATAAATCCATAATGGTAGACACAAGGTATAAATCAATAGAAAGACCTAACTTAGACACATTTCCAAGGATATTTACCTCGAGGCCATGGAGAGACTACTTGGGATTAATAGAAAACATAAAATCTCTTCATTTTTAATAATATTTTCTCTAGAATATCCTCTTATCTCTTAGAAAATAAAGTGATATCATCCAAGTAAACTAAAATGATATCAATGATAAGGCATTTGAAAACCATTTCCATCACCCTATAAAACATTTCTCTAGCATTATATATAATACAAATGTCATTATATTATATTAATACATCACCCACTTGGTAGTGAAGGTGGTCTTGAATTGATCTTCTTCCCCTGACCATGTTTGGTTGAAACTAGAGAAACCATAAACAAGTGAAATCCTCTTAGATATAGTTACTATCTACATAATTTATTACATGAAAGGAACAAGATAATTATATTTGAGAGAAACGTTGTTGAGATATTTGAATCCCACACACATGTGTATCTCTCCATTTTTATTTATCACTAGAACAATTTTTGTCAACCACATTGAATGTTTGACATGGATGATGATGTTGGATTTAATCAAAATTTTTAAGCATCTACCACATTAATGGTTTTATTTTTGGATTGACTTGAATTTGATTCAATTTTAATGTCTTTTAATCAAATACCATGTCAATGGTATGATGTATGATCTTCATATCATAGTACATACGATCATCATAGGTCCATACAAATATATGAGATGCTCTTTGTATTTATTAATAAGTATTTTTTATTAATCAGTACCACATATATTTCCTAGCCTTAAGTAATTCTCATGGATCATCATGAATTATTTGTAATCTTCACCCTTGATCACCATGATCCTATTATCTCCTCCATATTGATCATTAGAGTTTAACATCGTTTACAAGATCAAAAGCCACTTAGGAAGTTTTTTCATATTGATTTAACTCACCTGGTCTTCATAGGACCATTTTAATTTAAGTTACAATTTTTTCATAATTTATATTATTGATAAAAAGTTTCAATAAATCCATCACTCTCAAAATAATTTCCAATTCTAATAATTTTCAAACATGGAGGGTAAAACTAGATGCTTAACTAGTTGTGCATTGTCTTCCATGAGGTCATTTGGTAAATCAAACTAAGCACCAATGATTTGCACTCTTTATTTCTTTTCATTTTCTCTTCTTGGTATTGTTTAGATGTTAAAGGCATAAAATCCTTTAATTATAATCCATACTCTATGTTTGTAAGATTTCAACAATGGGTTATTGATAGCACATTTTGATCTTATTTTTGACTACCATCTCAATGTCTCCAAACACTTGTATATTATTGATTACCTTTTTCACATTAATATGTATACCTTAAGTCAAAGATTCATACTCTTTGAAGTTTTTTGTTTTGTTGAATTATGATTTATTGGAGTATAAGGTTTTTTATTCTCTTAGGGATATTAGAAAAGCACCTAAACTAGAGACAATATTGGACTTGGAGCCATGGAAGAATATTTTCCGTAGTCAAGTGCATGAATTTTCTTCCTTGATCACCCATGTAATATTGGTTCTCTCTTCATCATGAATACATTATGTACCCATTATGCATTCTTCAAATCTGTTATAGGGATCAAATTACCATTTCTCTTGAACTCATTGATTAAATATTTCATCATATGCTACATTGTGCAACTCATCATGAGTGGAATGTTCCTCATATTATTTTACTTGGATGGTGTAATTCATATCTACCGAAAATAGGTTAACAATATCCATAAATATCTGAGCAATCCAACCACTCTATGTATTCATTTTGGTACCATATATAGTTCTTAGAAAGAAGTAACCCAATCCAAAGATAGGTATCCTTCTATATTGGTGGTGAAGTACTTAGACAAAGAGATGGTAAAGATGGGTAGAAATTTGATGACCAAAATCAATTGGAACACTTTTATACTAAGGAAATCTTGTAGAGTGAGGTAAAAGTGTTTGATAACACCCAATTTCTTGATAATGGTGCCATCAAATTATAAAAAAACATTTTATTATAGGAGTTCATCTTATACCTAAGAAATTAACCACTTTTTGGTCATAAAAACGTGATAGATAAGAAAACAATCATGTATCATGTATTTACCAATGAACAAAGTAATGTAAAAAAGAGTATGTTTCCCTTAATTATCCTCTTTCATTAGAGAAGATTGATAAAAGTTAAAAGATACATGATTTTCCTTCATGTTTCATCTTGGGGAATGTTTCACTAACTTCAAATCTTCTTATAGGAGATCCATTTTTATAGTCATAGCAAGAACAACCCACATTGTATTATGCATGAGTTTAACCATGTTCAAATGGTAACTCAAAGGTTTTTGATAATTATATATAGGCTAATACCTCTTTGGATTCTCCATCATATGATAAGAATATTTAGCTTTCCAAATGGATGTGGAGAGAAGCTATTTATGTGCTATATTTTCTTCAATCATAACTCTTATTTCACAGTTTGTGTTATAATGAGAATGATAGTGGAAGCCATAGATTAAAAATGCCGATCCATATTTTTATTCTTTTCCCACGTATTTTATACTTGGTTCATTTATGGGCCATGAGCACTTGCATTCACTATGTATAAGTTTTCTTCTATCCAAAAAGATATATTTCTATAGGTATTGGAATCAAAGGTTAACTTGGACCATCTTCTCGAACTTTTGATGTTTAATGTGTTGGTTGTGCTACAAAACTATACACAATAATTACTTGAATTGCATTCCCAAATACAAAACTATTTAAATTGTGATACAATATGTATGGATAGTAGCACTAAAACTCATCATACATGTTGTTACGAATAAGAACTAGGGCCCTAGTTAGGTAGGACATAGTAGGTATTTTTCTTTGAAATGGTGTAGCCAAGATAATTATATGTTGGTTATGTATTTTGTTTCTTGATAAGTTGGTTGTAAGTAAGGGTAAAATGGCCTAGAGAAGGTTACTCCTAAAATTTTATGTTGATTATCATATTATCAATGTTTCTAAATAGGACTCTAAATTCATCTATTTGATTGGAAGTGGTGCTAGAATAATCTTTCACACTTTTAGGTCTATGAGTGGAGAAAAGAGGATTTACTATGGCAAGGTTGGAATTTTATGATGTATGATGTCTAAGAGCTATATTTTCATCTTATATTATACTATTATTAGCATTTATGGAAATTTCATACGCATTAAGTATCACAATACCACCCATAGATTGTATCAATATTGTAATTCATAGTTTAAGGATCTGAGGAAGAATAGGAAGGATGAATGGAGTTAAGGCCTTACATGAAGTGGGATTTTTCCCCATGTCAATTTAAATATTTAGTTTAAGTGACTTAGTGGTTTAGTAGGGGTCCTTTTGATAATATTTAATTGATCCAATAGAGATATATTGTCACCATTCTCTTGAAATTTCTTTCTAATGATTGTATGAAATCATACTATTTATGTATTGAATTGGAGGGACACTTATATACTACTTGAGATAAGTTTCTCTTAGTGATGAAGCTAACAATTTGATAGAAACATCATCTTCAGTGACATTGTGGACATAACATAGGTTGACAATATCCTTGATGTGTTTAAAAGGGGTGACTACATTTTTACTAGTGAAATGTGGGAAGATTTTGAAAGCATATGTACATATATTATTCCATACAAAAAGGATAGAAGATTACCTCCATTAAAGGTATGTAAATTTAGGCTTCTTTGAAGAGAAATGGAATTTTTATGATAAATATTTTTTTGGAAGGAAACATAAGGCATATGTTTTGGAGGAGCGGATTTAGTTTTTTAGATAAGGGAGTGGAAATTTTAATAGATCTACTTCTTTTTTTTTTTTCTTATAATAAGCTGTAAGAACTTAATATGTCCCTCTCTTCAAGAAAATATTAAGATCACTATTCTTCCCATGATTTATAAACACCAAATATTTTAAAACAAAAGATTATGGAGTTTTTAGGTTCTTGAAGATGTTTCATACAACTATATAAGCTAATAACACACCAAAAATTAGCTATATATGTAAAGAAATCACTCTTGTATTAATATATATTTTAAAATTTTCAACAATAATGAAATGATGTCCCATTGGGCATGATAGAACTATTTTTGGTTGAAAGCATATGTTTTGTGAATATGAGTTCACTTTCAATGGAACATGGAATTTATTCATAAGTGTAGGACTTGTGGTATGAAGAAAATCTCTAAATTTTCAACAATAATGAAATGGTGTCCCATTGGGAAAGATGGAACCATTGATGGTTGAAAGCATCTATTTTATAAAAATGAGTTCAATTTCAATGCAACATGGGATTAAATCATAAGTTTAGGACTTGTGGTATGAAGAAAATATCTAGAGATCCATTTTGTCATCTACTTATACTCCTATTTATACCTAATCTAGCTAATCTAGCATTTTTATTAGAAAATGGAAGGGGAAACAAAAATAAAGGTGAAGTACCAGAAGATAAATATGAATATTTCTGGACTTTGTGTTGGGAATAAAATATTATATCAAAAAAATGTAAATATGATCCACACACATATTTATCACAGTTTAGATATTGGGTACAATAAATTTACAAGAGATCAAATAGAAAAAGACAAGAGTAGGAAGATATAAATCATAACAAATTATAAATTTCTACAATATACATAAATTGTATTTAACTATGAAAGAGGCCCTTGATACATTAAAATTTATAATAAAAAGGATAAGACATCAAAAAGTGATAAATTGAGTCAATTCTATAGAAGAGGGAAGAAATAGATGATAAACTAAGGGCGAAAATGCAACGGGATTGAAAATCACTTGAATAGAATAAACTCTACTATTTATAGAAAATGAAATGATGAGAAAAAGGATATTCGGAAGAGAAGCAATATGGTGAGAAGAATAAAGGTATATTTTCCCTAATTTATGAAAATGTGTGATTCTAACCTAGATCCATGCACCTTAGGGGGACACAAATTTGATTAAAATTGGGGATATCTTTCATCTTATGTATTCAAAGTTTTGACACATGTATTGGATCAATTAACCATTATATCATATACCTAATTAGGGTAGCATGAAACAATTATTCTTGGTATTCATTTCTTCCATGTAGAATAAATGTAGCTTAGGAAATAAATGTTATATGATAGTGATTCATGAATTTGAATAAAAAAGTAATGGGTTTAAGTACATGGTGTCATGGGAAGATTCCATGAACCAAATATAAATTCTAAAAATCCTTTGAATAAGTAAAATTATGTAGAAAAATCATGGTTTCCCTAAGATACATCCAAAGAATTTGGGTTTATCTCACAAAATTATTGTAAAAATGAATAGAAGAGGAAAAGCACAATATGTTTTGGTATTAATAGAAACACATGAGATGGAGGAAGGAGGATGTGGTATAGATAATGATTCATTAGGGCATTAATATGATTCATATATGCTTTTTAGGTGAAAATATTTAAGAAAAAATTAAAAAATTATTTGTTTTGAACTATGGTATATTGTGGATTGAAACTATGCTATACAACTCACTCAGAGTGTCCTAATGTGAAAATGAAGATAGGAAAAATAATATAAAAATGTGTAGAAAGACATAAAGAAATGCAATGCTATGTGAAGAATGAAATGTGAAGTGTAAAATACTTTATGGCATAAAATAAGTAACTATGACCTTGGAAGAATTTTCCAAAGTATTCATAAGATGAATGAAAACTAAAAAGGAAGTAAGTAAAGGTAAAAAGGAAGGAAAATAATATGGAAAATATGTAAGAGTGAGAAAGGAATGAATTAGCATAATTTTATGTATTGAAACTGTTCATAAACAAATGTGGCTTACGATTTATCCTTAGAGGAAAGATTTGGATTTTCGATACTATGATGCTCGGATACTGAGTATCACGGGTCACAATGTAAAGTAAAATGATGCAAACACAAAAATATATGAGTGCTCAAGGGTAACATGGCATGAAGGAACATTTTTATCATGATGGGAGATGAGATCAATTTGGTTAATATTGTCTTTCTTAGGTGTGTTGAACTTTAAAATGTTAAAAAAGTGCTTCAAGAGTTTTAACATTGAGTCTCTAGTGGTAAGTTTTTCTTGCAAAAAATATGATCAAATATGTTTATTACTAAAGTAATATGTTTTTAGATACCTTCAAATGGGTAAGGGGTTGAAAAGAATGCTTGTTTTTCATTGGAAGGAAAAATAAGGTAGCCCTTCCTCTAAAACCAATTAGTTTAGATAGGACATTCTCACAATAGGGATTATATTTCATTCGTATGGTATCCCCTCCTTACAAATTTGATAAAAAATGTGTAATTATTACTATAAAATAATTCACCAGGTAGGTTAAAGTTATTGACTTGAAATAAGCTATTGAAAATTTCATGGTGTAATTACATGAATGAATTGTCACAAGATTTGGAGTCCCATATACAAGTAATCACTAATAATACTAAGGTATTTTTTGGTAAAGGTTATTGAGTTTTCATTTAAGTATGGTATCTAATTAAATACATCCTTCAATTATTACCCTTGATTTAGTTTCCTAGTAGAGTCCTCAACTAATAATCTTATCATGATCATGAAGAGGATAATGGAGGAAAATAAGAGGCGGTGGTACACTAAGGTGAAAAGATCTTTGTGGGATAATAAAATTACACAAAAAAATTAATTGAAAATTCACCCTTCATGTTGGTATATTGTAGGAAAGGTGTACTTACAATTTCATTAGAAATTTCAACCCTTGAGCTAACTCGTAGGCTATAATTAGAGCATCATAATGTAAGGATGGTCATACTTACAGATCTTGTGAATATGGAAGAGGAAAAATTGGAAAGAAATAGACTCCAAGACTATCAAAAAGATGTTAGGATTTGTTTGCACATATAACTCACAATACGTTGACACTTTCCTTGCTATTTGAACAATGGGAAGCCTAAAATCAGCTTAATGTTTCTCTTTGGGGTCAATATTCCACTCCCATGATCAGCTCGAGTGTATCTCTTTTCTTCCAGTTTAGTCAAACTGTTAGATAGCAATGTAACTTGAAAAAATGTAGATTTTTTCATAGGATTACAACAAGGATCTTGAACATTCAGATAGTATTTTTTGTATTTTTTAGTTTTTTCAATTCTATGGATTTTAAAATATCGATATTTAAAAAAAAATTGTAGATATCTTTTAAGGGTGCATAAAGGGAAGATATTCCCTAGTGGAGTTGTCAATTTTTTTTGGTGAAATAATTTTTCACATTGCAGATTATTGGTTTTAACCAACATTCATAGGGCTAAGCCCCTCCTTCTTGGGTATAAGGAGGATCCCATTATTTAATGTAAACTACCTAAAAACATGAAATGGCCATTATAATGGGGATCAAACAGAATAATCCACTAAACCTATGGTAAAGTGCTTCCCAAAGTGTAAAAGGGAGGAATTTGTAGTGAAGGTAAGTAAAGGGGAGTATGAGAAATAAGGAGAGAGGGTTAATGTTGTGTGTAAGAAAAATCAAATTCTCACTAAAAATAACCATAGTATGTCCACATTCAATTAGAATAACACAATAATATAAGAAATCAGTAAGTTTAAAAAGATAGAGACATAAAGTTACGTAGATTCATTAATCAAGGACACAAAGTTCCTTTTTGTTATATAAGACCACCATGCTTGCAAATTTGGAGAGTAGAGAGGATATAGGAACATAGATAAGGACAAATAGGTAATATAGATTTTATTTCTTGATTTACTAGTGATACAAATCTCAACATACAACAATCAATAATTTCCAACACTTTGAAATGGAGAGGCCCTTCTAATTTATAACATACAAAAATTCCTCTTCCTCTTCTCCTCATATGAATTTTCATCTCACCACCATGCAAATTTTAAAATTCTCTAAGAAGAAACTAAGTCGTTTTATTATTTTTGAAAGGGACTTTTACAATGTAACATTAAGTAACTTAAGTGAATAAGATGAAACATTGAAAAAGTACACTCTTAATGAAGGAATAATATGTTAGAGAAAGAGTGAAAGAGGAGAGAAAAAATATAGAGAGGTGGAAATTCAGAGACAAAAACTTATGTTAATGAAGAATTTGTTGACTTGAAGCACTGTGATCATAATATCCTTCTTCTGTGAGAGAAAGAAACATTCTAGGGCATCAAATAAGTGTTTAAAAACACTATTACGAGATCTGCACTATGATGGGAACATGATGATACTCTCCGATAACAAGGTAGAAGTTAGGATATGGAGATCACTAACTTATTCCTCTAGGCCTTTAAAATTCACTTTGATGAAAAAAATTTACTTCTTGATGCTCAAACATTTTTGTGATTGTCTGTCACTCACTTAAATAGTCTTCATCATGCAGATGAAAGGATTGCTCCCTGAATGAAATTCTTGTTCTATGGCCATCCGTTGAACTGAAATTAAGTGATTACATATGCTTCATTATTGATGTGTGAACACACTACAAGGTGTCAGATGAGTGTTTAAGAACACTTATAAGTGAATTTAAACATATGGAATTGAGATGGTTACCCATTCTTACAAACATGGTACTTTTCATGGAAATCATACATTTTTCTTCGTGGATCCAAAATTATCCTTGAATGGAATCAAATTTAGGATGCTCATACACCTTCTTACTCATATGATTCTCATGGGAATAGATGAATTCTTGATCATACAAAAGTGATGGTCCTAATTACCTCAATATCCTAACTATCTTATCCTAAATTGTTCCTTGAAGAGATTTAAACACAATGGTAGAGTCAAAATATAATGATTTTCACTTTACTCCTCTAGCTTCACATTTAACTTTGTGCCAAAGATGTCACCTGAGTGGAAACATACTTAGGATATTTGGACACCCTTTTTCTCAATTTATCCTCATGGAAATAGGTTTTATCCTCTAGATAGAAGGATTGATCCCTTAATGGAACTTGAAGGAATGCATGAGAATGATTTCCATGCTCTTGACCTCCGGACTACATTTAATCACTGCAATTTCCACCTCCTTGATTTGCAAGGTCTGATCACATCACGAAGCATCGATTAAGTGTTTAATTTTTTTTTCATGAGATATGAATTATTTGGGAGATTGATAAGAATGCCAACATAACTCATGGTGATCTTATATCATCACGGTCCTCATGACCATTTCATTGATAACTTAGGTTTCAATGAAGTTCTAAAATTTTCAAATATTTCATGAGACCTCATGATGTTCTTTATTTCACCCATTTTCTAGGTGACTATATTTCACAAACATTGATTCAATTTGATTTGTTCCTTACTATAGTGTGATTTAGGTGATGTCTCTTATCCTTGGAAAGATAGATATTCAAAAGGTTGAAGTTAGAATGAGAACTTGTTGTAAATATCTCCCGGTAGATATAGACAAACAGAAGAATATGGAAATCAAAGAAACTCAGAGCCCGATTTTTATTGCGTCACCAACAGCCGAAGGCGCAGGTAAGAGGCGCACGACAGAAGGTGTCGACACAAAAATGGATGCACCCTTGGCATAGGTAAGAGGTGCATGACAGAAGGTGTCGACATGAAAATGGATGCACCCTTGGTGCAGGTAAGAGGCACATGATAGAAGGTGTCGACATGAAAATGGATGTGCCCTTGGCGCAGGTAAGAGGCACACGACAGAAGGTGTCGACACGAAAATGGATGCGCCCTTGGCACAGGTAAGAGGTGCATGACAGAAGGTGTTGACACGAAAATGGATGTGCCCTTGGCACAGGTAAGAGGCGCATGACAGAAGGTGTCGACACGAAAATGGATGCGCCCTTGGCGCAGGTAAGAGGCGCATGACAGAAGGTGTCGACATGAAAATGGATGCACCCTTGGCGCAGTAAGAGGCGCACGTGACTGAGAAGGTGTCGACAGGTGCACAAAAATGGATGTGCCGCCTTGGCACGAAAGGAAGAGGGGATGAAGAAAGAGCGAGGTCGAAGGAAGAAAAGAAATGAATTCCAAAGCGAGAAAGGTCGGAAGATTTATGTTTTGGGATTGGTAGTAAGCAGAGCCAAACCTACTTGCATAAAAAACAAAGCAATACGATGATGAATAAATGACAAAAAAGTAGATATGAATCTAACATGAGAATAAACACATACGAGATCTAACATAAGAAAGGTCGATGCATGCATAACTATCTATCGGCACAAAGTCTCAATATTTGTATTATTTTTCTTCTTATTCTAAGAAAGCTCAAAGTCTTTTTCTTCACTTCTATTTTTCATCGAAAGATATTCATCCATCCCCCAAAATACAACAAGTATTGGGGTATATATAGAAGAAGAGAGAAAAGAAGGCAAAAAGGAGCCAACAACTATTTACAAAGATATTTACAAAATATCTAAAAGTCATGTTGACTTTTTACAACTTGATGGATGACATCATCCCATGATGCAACATGGATGATGTCATCATTTGTATCAACATACTCGGATATTTCAAAAAAAAAAAGAAAGAGAAGAGAAGAAGAAGAAGAAGAAGAAGAAGAAGAAGAAGCAGCTACTCATCATCGTCATCCTGCGGCCGAAAGGGGGTGGACGGCTTTTGTTGCTGCTCAGGTGATGAGATATGGAAGTGAGAGCGGTATTCCATGAACTTGTTGATTATTGGCCCTAGTTGATCCTGGGAAGGATCCTTGTGCCGCTCACTAATCGCCTCACAAGTCTCCCGCTCATCTATGAGCTTCTCTGGGAGTTTGGAATAGTCCTTTTCCGCCTCAATGAGGAACCCGATGAAGTCCCTACAGGCCAGCAGGTTGTTGATAGACTCTGTGTCAAATGTGACCTCTGGCCCCGTTCCTTGAGAAGTGATCTCCTTGAAGATCCGGGTGGTTTCATCAGCTTTCCTTAAAGTGAAGGAAGGAGTAAGTAACCCTGGCGACATATTAAGAACAATCCGTTCCATTTGGTGCATCGCATCCAGGGCTTCTTCCTTGACTTTATCAATCTTTTCTAGAATAAATTCTAGCTGATCCACCCGGTAGTCCAGAGTGGACATGATTTTGTTGAGGGCCCTTGGATGGCGAAAATGCCGAACTTGACCGAGATCTTGGTGAGCAGTCGAACATTTGTTGGAAGGTCTCGTCTTTGCGATCAGCATGTTCAGCTCTTCGATATGGGCCTGCTGCGCTTGGAGCTCTTTATTCACCTTCTTGATGTTTGAGGTACAAGTCGGAGAACTCGGCGATCACTTTTCCCTTTGTCTTTGAGGATTTGGCTCCTCAAGTGGAGAAGCGGCCATACCACTGCTCGCCGATCTTGGCATACTCATTAATTTTCTCTGGTGAGAAGCTCAGAAGTCTCGGCGGCAGTTGTGGGAGGCGCACTACCCATCTTTTGTAAGGCTTGGAGCTAGATATTTGTTTTGCTCCTTCAGTTGCCTTTTCTCTTCCTTTATCTCTTTAAGCTTCTTGCAGAGGGCGTCAACTGCAGAAAGAGCCTCCCCTTGAAGACTTTCGGAAGATGTCCCCATTGTGACTTGGGTCATAGTAAAATCTGTCGGAGACAGATCCTTTTTCTCTTTGAGGGGATTGGGGTATGCGATTTCCATAACTCTCTCTCCTGCAACACTTTGAGAGAAGCGCGTGACAGGCTTCTGCTTCTTCGCCCCCTTAGATGGGATCACGGAAAAGTCCATCGGAGTGATGGGAACTTTCCTCTTTTGCTGACTTAGCTGCTGAGAGATCCAAGCTGGACCCATGGTAGAAGGACCGGAAACAGAGGAGGGCGGCTGCAGTAGTAGAGGGGAAAAACGTGGAGACACGTGGCGGCGGCATTGAGAGAATAGCCGAAGAAGTGCCCACGGAAGGAAGGGAAACTGCAGCTGCGGAAGACATAGGAAGGGAAGGGAGCTCGGAGATGAGGGAAGAAATGGAGGAGGACAGATCAGCGAGGGAAGAGAAGATAGACGAAGAGGCGGGGAAGCAATAGTAGAAGAAGGGGAAGAGGACACGACCAAAGGGATGGTCGCTTGAGTCGCTCGAGGAGGAAGGAGAGAAGAAGAAAGGATAGAAGGGACCTCAGTTGTTGTAGCAATGCCGACATCCTGAGTGGATGGGCCAATGGGAATATCCTCTTCTGCTTCTTTCTCTGGTGTGACCAGAGTTATTACCTGCTCGGGTGCCGCGGAAGGAGGACTCTCAGGGGCTTCTTCCTGAATGGTGCTGGATTCACCTTCTACGCCTTTGCCCTTGCCTTTAGGCTGCTTGTTTGGATCGTGGAGGTGCGTTACCCAATGGGGAGGTTGTGAAATCAACCCCGAGGTAGATTAGTCCGTTCATCGGCACGATGCTCTGTCTACATGAGAGTCTCCTTGACCCTCTCCTCAATTGTCTGAGGGGCCTTAGTTCTATCAATGGCCGGAAAGGGCCAATTGTCCCCATCTGTGTTAGTATATACCTTGTCTATTTCATCTTCCGTAGTTTGGAAGCCTTTGGGGACAATGGCTATCCCGTATTGGATGATTTATGCCAATGCTAGGCGAGAATGATCCTTTCTCTCTGAGCTCCACCTCATGGATGACGTCAATGTAAATGTCCTCGATCTGAGGGACGTGGATTGGATCAAGTTTCGCCCTTGGCAGACAGCTCCTTGGGTCGAAGGTAGGCCTGGCTGGGAAATCATGTTTCAAATTGAGTAACTCCAGCTCTGCGAACATTTCCTTCGCCTTGTGGTGGGTAGAGCATGTATATCGGCCCCTTTGTGAGGGGAAAGGAGTTCCACCCTTCTTTCTTTTCAGGCATTTCTCGTGGTATGTGATTAGCTGCCTTGACAGCTCCAGCAGAATCAGTTTAGGTCCAGCATACCTCGGTAGCCTGGTTGGCTCTCCTAAAAAGTTGGCAGCCCTTAGATAGGTGAATGTGGGAAACTGGGTGAACAAGGCCCCCCATTTCTCAGTGGCTGCTACTATGCTTTTGGTCGTGCGACCATAAGTCATATTCGGCCTCAATAGGCAGATGATGTGATAGAAAAACACATCGTTAATTTTTGTGAATTGGGAGATGCTATTCTCCAGCCTCAATTCGGGTAGTACTCGTATATCTTGACCTGAGGCCAAACTCCACTCCGCGTCAGGCCTGGATAGTCCCTCTCCGATGCTGCAGCGTAGACCACGTAGGAGTTCATATGGAATGTCCCCGTTGTGCTAAATTGTTGTAGTTGCTCAGAGATTGTGCTGCTTATAATTTCTCCCAGTAAAAGTGCTGATCAGGCATATTCTTGTTCATGGTCTCTAAGTACCGCAACATCCATTTATGGAAATAATGGGCGTCAGAAAGCCCGAAGACCCTGCTCAGGAACGTAATGGTGTCGCTGAGCTCCTCTGAGAAGTCACTGCGGTGGATGATTTGGGGCCACCGGGTTACTACCTTTTTGTTTTTCAAGTAAACCTCATTCATTAGTTGCATACACTGATCTGCATTGTCATCCCAGGCCTTAATGCAATCTGCTTGGTGCTGTGGCCACAAAGTGCGGTGGTGAGGTATGCAGAGTATTATCTCAAAGTGACGGGCGGTGAGGTTAATGACTACCTCGCCCCTTTTTTCTGACACACCTTGTGTCTTTGTTGTAACATTGGGCAATCACCATCAAGAATTCATTGTTGGGCTTGGGTGGGATTCCACCGGTGAAGTGCGGGGCCTTTGCCTATCAGTTTGTCCATCCATGGACTCCTTGTGACTTTCTGAGTTCTAGCCCAGAATTCCTCCATATCAATATGTCCCATTCGAGTCTCGCGTCGTCAGGCTACACTCGGCACAGGAATCGGGCATTCGACCCTTTGATATTTATATTTCATCTCTTCTTTACGTAAGTTTGGCCTTTCCTTTGGATTTGGTAGGTCTTTTCTTTGGATGTTGACATATGTTCTTCAAGTTTATTTGATCTGATCTGCATGAAGAAGAAGCGAGACCAATCCATGAAAAGGTTGTATAGTCATTTGATTTTCCATTGAAGTGTTATGAAGAAAGAGTTAGTTATTTTGAGGCTCGGGCGCATGGCGCATGAAAACTGCAGCTTACAGGGCTAAATAGGTAAGGCGCACGGGGAAAGGGTGTTGCGAGGTTAAGCGGCGCGCAAAGGCGCATGGCGCATGAAAACTGCAGGGTGCATTTTACAAAAGGGCGCATGAAAACATCGTGTTGCACGAGAGGGAGGATGCGCAAAGGCGCATAGATTTTCATGTTGCATTGGGATTTGGTGCGCCCTTTGGTGCATGTATGGTTTGTGTAATGAGGAACTTTTCGTGTGCAGAAAGGAGCATGGTGCGGCGCACGGAGGGTTTGCACAACACGAATGTTACTGTAAGGAGGGATGCGCTGCGCCTTCAAAGCCTTGTACTTAGCGCGAATAAAGCTGATGTTGCACAGATGCTGGGTGCGCCATAGGGCGCATAGATTTATGTGATGCAACAAGGAAGCTTGGTGCGCCATAGAGGGTGCAAGACTAGTGTTTGCAGCATATGGAGGAGGCGCGCCTTGAGGGCGCAGAAGTTTATGATGTAGCAGGCAAGATGGGTGCGCCATTGGCGCGCGGATTTTAGTCATGTTGCGGGGGGGTGACGAGATGCGCGAAGGAAAGCAGTGAACTTAATCACCCTCGAGAGGGTCTTTACATGGTTGAGATCTCTTTCTCCTCTTTTCCTCTTTTGAAAGGTTACTTGGGTAATGAAATGGTTTAAACTAGAAGGGTTCTGAAACCATTGTTTAGGGATAACATCCTCTGCAGCGAGATCTGGAAAGAGGGGAGGAAAATAAGGAAAAGACACGGGGAGGGCTAGCTCAACACATGCAAAAAAAAAAACCAAACCAAACCAAACCAAGCACAAAGAACAGAAAGCAAATCACATGGAAGAGACAAGAACACTTACCGGATAAATAGTGAGAATCTTGCAAGCGGGTCCCTGACGTGTTGAAAAAATGGCGAGGCGGGGTGACGAGGCTCGAGAGAAAGAAATCACGTGCTTTGCGTCTGGTGATAATGACATTTGTGGGCGCGCAAATGCATATATATATAGGTGAGCTAGTCATAAATGCGCCACCAACTTTATAAAGGCGCATGAAAATTCTTTGTTATCGACATAGGAAAGTATGCGCCCTTTGGCGCACCAAAGCATTTGCCTGACATGAAACTAAAGCGCGCCTTTGGCGCACCAAAAGTTGTGTTGTTGTCATGAGATTATGTGCGCCCTTTGGCGCACCAAAAAAAGTGGCGCAACAAAAGTTGTGCTAACATGAAGGCGCATGCGCCTTGGCGCCTGAAGAAGACTCAACATCAAGCGCACCAAAAGGTGTGTTGTGACCTTTGAAAAATATGCGCGAAGGCTTTAAAGGGCGCACCAAAAGTTGGTGTTACATAGTCATTCCATGCGCCTTGACCAAAAAAAGACCAAAAAGACTAAGTTCGAAAAACCAGATTTCGGGAAGGGATTTTGCAACGTTTGAGCATGAGGATCCCTAACGAGGATCGAAACAAAATTTTCGGTATGGTTATCGGTAAAATTGCCCTTGTCGATTTTACGGGATAACATTAGCTCTTTACGGGGACTATCACGAGCAAACTCGGGGTAGAGAATCCCAGATCTTATGTGCCTATCCATTGGGTATGAGTCAAAAACAAGAGGGCGAGGAGGGAGAAAAGGAACACACAACAAGCAAAAGCAACACACATGCGAAAACAAACACACAACTAAAAAAGTATACAAAAAGAAGAGAGCAAGCTCTACTTCTTGAAAATTTTCAGATGTTGCCCACTATAAGGAAGCGGGAGCTCGGTTCCATCCAGATATGAGAGATAGAAGCTATTCTCTCCATTGAGTTGCTTGATCTTGAAGGGCCCTCTCCACAGGGAATCCAACTTTCCGTGCATGCCCTTTGGCTCTCTTCGCTTGTCCCACAAAAGGACGAGATCTCCCACTTGAAAATCCCTCTGCTTGGCCTTCTTATCGAACAGTCTCTTAACTTGATTCTGATGTTCGGTGATCCTGTCGACCACCCTTACTCTCTTTTCTTCAAGTTCTGCCAGATACATGATCCTCTTTTAGAGAAGTGGAAAGTTTCATCTTGATAGCTCGTGCCAAGTAGAGAGCGGGGAGTTCAACGAGAAATGGGAAGCTCGGCATCGGTGCCATATAACACTTGAAAAGGTGACATGCGAGAGACCTCTTGGGGGTAAGTAATACGATCGGCCCCAAAGCGTCATATAAAAGACTTGTGCCACATTCGTTGATTTCTTCCACTAGTTTTCGTATGATGGTCACCAAGTTCTTGTTCTTTGGATTCTGCACTGACCATTTCCACTGAGGGTAATAATCGAGGCATGAGCCAAAGTTATCCCATATTCATAGCAAAAACCAATAACTTCTCGTGAGGAGAAGTTAGAAGCATTATCAACAACAATTTTGTTTGGAGCATGCGAACTTGTGACAATGATATTTTCTTTAATGAAATTACAAACCACCTCGAAGTGGCATGCTTGCGGTATGGCTTCCACCCACTTGGTGAAGTAATCCATTCTTTGTAAGGACATAGCTATGTCGGCACTCGATTGAGGATTGAGTGCACCAATAAAATCAATTCCCCATTGCCTGAATGGTTCGTTGATAATAAGCGGCCTTAGGGAAAAGCAGCCAACTTGGGCTTGCCGGCGAATTCTTGGCAAGGTTCACACTTTGCCACCCAGGTGGTTGTATCTTGGAAGAGCGTCGGCCGATAGTACAGCTCGAATGATCTTGTGTCTTTGTCACGGAGGAAGAGAAATGCCCCCACGAGGCTGAATTGTGAAAACTTTCAGTAGTTTTACTGCTTTGGGGTTTGTCGACACATGCAAAAAGATGCCATCTATCACGTTTATATAAACCGTCATCCCGGATGACATATTTAGCTGCTCACGAGCTTTATAGTGCGCTTCTCCTTTGCGAGTTAGGTGCATTGGGCATTCGCGTAGGTGAGGAAGAAAGCGATATTGGAATACCATTCATCATCACTAGTCATGACAAATAGGACCAGAGAGGCGCGAATCGGGTTTTCAGCCGGTCTGTGCTTCATCGGTGTAGTCACCCCTTTCATCGGGGTTTTACGAATCTTTGTTTTCAGCCATAAGGTGACACAGGCCCTTGCCCCTCACCGGCTTGGTTGGTTTAATATCAGTCATACTCACGGACCTTTGCGATCAATTTCCTCATGCAAGCTTCCTAACTCTGTTGAGTTAGAATTGATTTCACCCGTGTCGGGGACCACACCACCGTATGCGAGTTTAGAATGTAATACCTGAAATTCTTCTTTGCTTTGACAATGAGCGAGGCATGCTTTTCCAATTGAGTCATTTTTAGTTCGTGAGGCTTGAGGGAGAACTCATGAAGCGATCGGAGATTGACATCCTCGAGTTCTTTTGCATCAAGATTGCGGACACGGTATGCTCGGATGCGTAACTATACATGATGAAGTCCTTGGAGAAATCGGGACATACCAGGACTAGTGCATGAGCAACGGAAGCTTTTATTTCTTCAAATGACCTTTTCCCCTCTTCGCTCCATCTGAAAGTTGGTGACCCCTTCATCATGTTCAATATGTGACGAGTCTTCTCAGCAAAGTCAGGAACAAAACGTCTGAGAAAGTTCACCTTTCCGAAGAAAGAATGAACACCAGTCTTGCTTGTAGGCAGAGTAAGGCTTTGAATAGCCTTAACTCTTTCGGTATCTATCTTTGTTCCTTCTTTGCTAACCACATGCCCTAGCATGACTTTCCTTTAGTGACTCCAAAAATAGACTTTTTGGATTTAGGGAAATCCATGTTCTCGGCTTTTTGGCCAATACTTGCTCCGAATGATCACAATGATCATTTCGTTGTTTAGAGAACACGGTTAAGTCATCTAAATAAACCACTGATGACTTTCCCCATCATACCTTTGAATGCGAAATCCATGGCCCCATTTGAAAAGTGGGCGCGCATTAGTTAGGCCAAAAGGCATCTGCTTTGTAGGCAAATGTACCCCGGGGAGTAGTGAATGTTGTTTTAAATTGATCTTGGTGAAACTTCAATCGATTATAGCACTGAAAAACCATCAAGCATGGACGACATCTACGATCCGATTCTTGCTTGCAGAACTTGATCCATTATCGGAAGTGGGTAGTTGTCTTTCAAGAAGCTTTGATTCAAATTGCGAAAGTCTACGCATATGCGTATCTCACCATTTTCTTGCGCCTTTGGCACAATATTTTGCTACCCAAATCTTGTGATGGATAGGAAAGATGATTCTCGCATCGGCATCTTGAATTTCAGCTGGATAGTCCCCGAGATCTTAGGATTATAGTGCCTCTGCTTCTGGCGAAAGGCTTTGACATCTTCTTTCAACGGGATGTCATGTTGAACGTCCTTTGGCTTAAAAGACTTTAGATCGGCATAGGACCATGCCAACACGTCCATATATTTTTTCAGCAACTTGACAAATTTCCGTTTCTCCTCAGGCGTGCAACATTTGCCAATGTTCACAAATTGCGGGTGCTCTATCGAACCTATATTGACCGGTTCGGTTTCTGGGGATGAGTCAGGGTCATCTCGCCTCTTCTTTTTCACAAAACGGTCATGCCTGTCGAACAACCGCTCCAGAGAAACCAGGCCCTTTGGGATTTTATTTCCTTTGAGCTGACATATGCCGTCGTTCCCTTCAGATTCATCGCCTTGATTGGTGACTGATTCACGGCAAGTGGAAGTAGATCCTTCAAAGTGTAATTCTTTAAAATTTTCCACCTTCTCTAGAAAGGCAATGAGTTGATTATCATCGTTGAACACACTACCAATCTTTGAGAATTATGCAGCACGCTCGGGCGGAAAACCACCTCAATGGTGTATTTGTTTGTTTTCAAACCTGGGTGAGGAAGCATGAGGGATCTTTGAAAGCTTGAGCCAATGAATCGGCCATGTCATTTTGGGCTCTTGGAATGGATTGATTGAAAAAGCATCAAACTCTTGATCTTTGTCCCATACCGCATTACGGTAATGCAGAGCCTTTCATTCTTCACTTGGTAAATCCTTTTGACTTGGTTTCTGACTAGCTCGCATCACCTTGTACTTTTAGATTTTAATCCCTCTTTCTTTTGCGGCTTGCATGCCAAGTAACAAAGATTCATACTCGGCGGTATTATTTGTGTTAAAAGCTGCTGCAACTTGAAAAGAGAGAGGAATGACTTCTTCCTCGGGAGATATTAGCATGGCTCGGCGCCACATCCGCTAGTTGCTTGCTTGCATTTGCCATGCCATGAGCTGAGAGTCGAGATCTTATTAAGATCTCCTTCTTGAACGAGAACAACCATTTTATCGGACTCGGTAGACAAGAAATAGTTCCCCATCCCTGATGATTCAAAAAGGATTTGAGCTTTGGGGTCCTCAGAGCTAGTAACCAAGTACTTCTTTTGTGATTCCGGCTCCAAAGTCTGCATTACGCCTTTGATGGGAATTCTAGCTTTAGACAGTCCATATGAATTTCCCCACCAACTTCGCTGCAAAAACTTCTTCCCAGCAAAATTCCATAGGCTGCAGGAATGTCAGCAACGAGGACTGTCATCTTTACTCTTTTATCTGGGAATGCCACAAATGCAAATTGCGCGTCTTTGATTTGGCCAATCAACGGAACCTGCTTGGTTTCCAAGGAATAACATCCGAAAGGCTTGGTAAAGTGAGGCCCAAAGCATGGGTGACTTTTGCGGCATGGCGTTATCGAAGCCGGAATCAATTATGCGATTACTCAACTTGTGTCCATTGATTAGGAGGAGAGATAGAAAGGCTCTATCTTGCTTGATGCCGATGTTGAAGCAACATTTATGTGGATCGGGGGGAGTGGAAAGGATTCCTTTTGGGAAACTTGATTAGATACAACAACTTGACTTTGAATATATTTGGTCAATCTTACAAGCTGTTCGGGATTTGACTGAAGGTACTCAGCTTCAGACATTTGGATCTTGGTCTTTTTTGCATGATCTATGATATCAAATGCGGCCAAGGGTTGCGTTGGTGAAGGAATGAGTCCCTCACTTCGCGATGATGGAATAGGATTACTGGTCTTGGTAGGAACGTGAGAGGACTGATTTGGAGGAGAGATAGGGGGAAAGGATTTCCTTGTAAAAGATTTGCCAGGGAGTTGAGTAGGAAGAGGATTACCTCTTTTAGCAATGATCGGAGGCGCGTTTGACACGGCCTTCTCCTGCTGGACATGGGCAGCAACTTCCGCTTCTTTTCCTTGCGAGCGAGTAAAAAAGCGTATATGATTGTCCACTTGCATATCCACAGGTACCCTCTTCTTCATCGATTCTTCCTCATCAAATTCCCATATACCCGATAGTAGAGTCGCGGTCGGTTCACCGACATCTTGATCATCTTCACCTTGAGGCGAAGGTTCTTCATATCTTGCTCTTCTTCTTGATTTCGGCGGAGCGTTGGCCGGAGGAGCCTCGAAGTGCCAGCCGCGGAGCGGTTGCGGGTAAGTGCGGCCTTTGTGAAACATTGTTAGGAATGAAATTCCTCGCGGAATATCCGGTATGAGGAAGCCAGGGAGGCACTGGGCCAGCTTGCTTCTTTAATGCAAGCAAGTCATTTGCCATCTTTTGAAATTTGGATCGGGAGACGAAGTAGTGGGCGAAGGGCCCAAAGATTTAGGCTTGGTGATTCCTTTTTCAATTCGCCAGATATTATCAAATTATCTTCTATGCGAATGGCAGCGGCTTGGGCGAGAATTAAGGTGGCAACTCGTTCTTGAAGGAGCAAGAAACTAACTTTTGAGCTCATAGCATTTACGAAGAAACACTTTTGATTCTTCGGTGTTGGAAGCATGGCAACAGGGACACGGTTGATTAGTGCATTGAACCGGGTGATAAAATCGCGCATGGTCTCATTGGCCTCCTTCTTTAGGTGAGTGATCCGTGATAATAATGCAAATGCATCTTACGAAGGCTTTGTACTGTCTTGAAAAGCATCCCATGAGTGGCAATTTAGTAATAGATCCGGTGGTAAATGCTTTGAAACCATTAATTGCGAGGTCCTTGTAGGGTTTCGAGAGAAAAAGGTGAAGCGACACATCTTCATGAGTTACATCAAAATCTTGCATGACATGATGAATGCAGATATGTGGGAATCCGTGCTTTGATTTCCGCTCCCGTCGAATTTGGGAAAATTCTTTCGGTTTCCGTGAGGGAGCGCGTGAACTGGATGTGGTAAAGCCAAGGGACCCATAGCATTTCCCCATGGTACCGCCATTTGAAAGGCTGGAAAAAGAACACGGGCTGGAAGCATGGTTCCACTGAGTAACAAGGCACTACAAAGGGATGTGGATGCCCCTTGCGAAAGATTCTTCCTTCGTGAAGGCGAGACACTCCTGGATGACCGGTCAGCTGAGCTTAGCGCTGAAAAGCGTGCCGGTGTTATGCTGAAATTATGCCTTTGAAGCAGATCGAAAGTAGGATCAGCTTCTCCACGGGCTCTCCTGCTGCGCGTAAAAGGTTCACCCGCCAGTGTACCTTCCAGATCTGCAACGTTATGGCGCAGATTTGAAATTTCTTTTTGGCTGTACTTGCTGATTTTCTGGTTTTTCTGTCAAAAACCAGCAGCATATACTTTTCTAAATATTTAAAAACTATCCTTTTCAGAAAACCGATTGCGGTTAATGACAAATAACAACGAGGATAAAATGACAGAGAAGATTAGCAAGCTGATTTTCGGATCTGGTTTTGACTTTTTCAAAGAGTTTCAAACTTTTTGGTAAACAGTCAAAAATTCAGATCTACGGCAAAATACTGATTTTTATAAAAACTCAGCGAACTAAAGATTTGTAACTAGGCCAGATCTATGGATCTCAGAAGAAAATTTTCAATTCTGAGCACTTTTGCAAATTTTTGGATTTTTAACAAAAAGTTCAGATTTGCAAACAGATAGTGATTTTTGATTTTTTCTGATTTTCTATCTTACCACCATCATAGATCGATAGATCATTCGATCCCAGAGTCGCCAAAAGCTGTTGGTCGAAAATCATCGCTTGGACGAGATCTATGGATAGGCGAGCCAACGGTGCGGGGCATAGCCCCTCTTTGAGTCGACAAAGCGAAGCGGTTTATTGCTATTCTACTAGCGAGGAATCTATGCAAGTCTCACAGTTACGCCTTCGGGGGTTTGGGATCTCATCCCGGTAGGGGGTGTTCCATTCATTGAAAAGAAAGGAAAGGAAGAGGGGATGAAGAAAGAGCGAGGTCGAAGGAAGAAAAGAAATGAATTCAAAGCGAGAAAGGTCGGAAGATTTATGTTTTGGGATTGGTAGTAATATGAGCCAAACCTACTTGCATAAAGCAAAAACAAGCAGCAATACGATGATGAATAAATGACAAAAAAGTAGATATGAATCTAATAGAATAAACACATACGAGATCTAACATAAGAAAAGGTCGATGCATAACACATGACTATTGACCACAAAGTCTAAATATTTGTATTATTGTTTTCTTACATTACAAGAAAGCTCAAAGTCTTTTTCTTCACTTCTATTTTTCATCTGAAAGATATTCATCCATCCCCAATCCACAATCTGACAAGTATTGGGGTATATATAGAAGAAGAGAGAAAAGAAGGCAAAAAGGAGCAACAACTATTTACAAAGATATTTACAAAATATCTAAAAGTCATGTTGACTTTTTACAACTTGATGGATGACATCATCCCATGATGCAACATGGATGATGTCATCATTTGTGTCAACATACTCAGGTATTTCAAAAAAGAAAGGCGAAGAAAGAAAGAAGAAGAAGAAGAAGAAGAAGAAGAAGAAGCGGCTATTAATCATCATCATCATCTGCGGCGAAAGGGGGGGGCGGCTTTTTTATTCTTTGCTCGGTGTGAGATATGGGCGAGAGCGGTATTCCATGAACTTGTTGATTATTGGCCCTAGTTGATCTGGAAGGATCCTTGTGC
The DNA here is from genome assembly GCA_018340775.1 of Taxus wallichiana var. yunnanensis. NCBI lineage: Eukaryota > Viridiplantae > Streptophyta > Pinopsida > Cupressales > Taxaceae > Taxus > Taxus wallichiana. Next base: position 372,260,246 of record CM031236.1, read on the forward strand.
TCACTCACTAATCGCCTCACAAGTCTCCCGCTCATCTATGAGCTTCTCTGGGAGTTTGGAATAGTCCTTTTCCGCCTCGATGAGGAACCCGATGAAGTCCCTATGAGCGAGCGAGGTTGTTGATAGATTACTGTGTCAAATGTGACCTCTGGCCCGTTCCTTGAGAAGCGATCTCCTTGAAGATCGGGTGGTTTCATCGGCTTTCCTTAAAGTGAAGGAAGGAGTAAGTAACCTGGCGACATATTAAGAACAATCCATTCCATTTGGTGCATCGCATCAGGGCTTCTTCCTTGACTTTATCAATCTTTTCTAGAATAAATTCTAGCTGATCCACCGTAGTAGTCAGTGGACATGATTTTGTTGAGGGCCCTTGGATGGCGAAAATGCCGAACTTGACGAGATCTTTGGTGAGCAGTCGAACATTTGTTGGAAGGTCTCGTCTTTGTGATCTGGCATGTTCAGCTCTTCGATATGGGCCCCTGCTAACGCTTGGAGCTCTTTATTCACCCTTGCTTGATGTTCAGGTACAAGTCGGAGAACTCGGCGATCACTTTTTCGCTGTCTTTGAGGATTTGGCTCCTCCAAGTGGAAACGGCCATACCCTGCTCGCCGATCTTGGCATACTCATTAATTTTCTCTGGTGAGAAGCTCGGGAAGTCTCGGTGGCGAGTTGTGGGAGGCGCACTACCCATCTTCTATAAGGCTTGGAGCAGATATTTGTTTTGCTCCTTCAGTTGCCTTTTCTCTTCCTTTATCTCTTTAAGCTTCTTGCAGAGGGCGTCAACTGCAGAAAGAGCCTCCCCTTGAAGACTTTTGGAAGATGTCCCCATTGTGACTTGGGTCACAGTAAAATCTATCGGAGACAGATCCTTTTTCTCTTTGAGGGGATTGGGGTATGCGATTTCCATAACTCTCTCTCCTGCAGCACTTTGAGAGAAGCGCGTGACAGGCTTCTGCTTCTTCGCCCCCTTAGATGGGATCACGGAAAAGTCCATCGGAGCGATGGGAACTTTCCTCTTTTTTTTGACTTATTCTTTGAGAGATCAAGTGGACCCATGGTAGAAGGACCGGAAATAGAGGAGGGGGCAGCTGCAGTAGTAGAGGGGAAAAACGTGGAGACACGTGGCGGCGGCATTGAGAGAATAGCCGAAGAAGTGCCCACGGAAGGAAGGAAGCTGCAGCTGTGGAAGACATAGGAAGGAAGGGAGCTCGGAGATGAGGGAAGAAATGGAGGAGGATAGATCAGCGAGGAAGAGAAGATAGACGAAGAAGGCGAGGGGCAGTAGAAGAAGAAGGGGAGAGGACACGACCAAAGGGATGGTCGCTTGAGTCGCTCGAGGAGGAGGAAGGAAGAGAAGAAGAAAAGGATAGAAGGGACCTCGGTTGTTGTAGCAATGCCGACATCACGAGTGGATGGGCAATGGGAATATCCTCTTACGCTTCTTTTCTGTGTGACTAGAGTTATTACCTTTCGGGTGCCGCGGAAGGAGGACTCTCAGGGGCTTCTTCCTGAATGTGTTGGATTCACCTTCTACGCCTTTGCCCTTGCCTTTAGGCTGCTGTTTGGATCGTGGAGGTGCGTTACCCAATGGGGAGGTTGTGAAATCAACCCCGAGGTAGATTAGTCCGTTCATCCGGCACCAATGCTCTGTCCTACGCAGAGTCTCCTTGACCCTCTCCTCAATTGTCTGAGGGGCCTTAGTTCTATCAATGGCCGGAAAGGGCCAATTGTCCCCATCTGTGTTAGTATATACCTTGTCTATTTCATCTTCCGTAGTTTGGAAGCCTTTGGGGACAATGGCTATCCCGTATTGGATGATTTCTGCCAATGCTAGGCGAGAATGATCCTTTCTCTGAGCTCCACCTCATGGATGGCGTCGATGTAAATGTCCTCGATCGAGGGACGTGGATTGGATCAAGTTTCGCCCTTGGCGAGAAGCTCCTTGGGTCGAAGGTAGGCAGTTTGGGAAATCATGTTTAAATTGAGTAACTCCGGCTCTGCGAACATTTCCTTCGCCTTGTGGTGGGTAGAGCATGTATATCGGCCCCCTTTGTGAGGGGAAAGGAGTTCCACCCCTTCTTTCTTTTCGGGCATTTCTCGTGGTATGTGATTATTTGCCTTGGCAGCTCAGCGAGAATCGAGTTTAGGTCAGCATACCTCGGTAGCCTGGTTGGCTCTCCTAAAAAGTTGGCAGCCCTTAGATAGGTGAATGTGGGAAACTGGGTGAACAGGGCCCCCCATTTCTCAGTGGCTGCTACTATGCTTTTGGTCGTGCGACCATAAGTCATATTCGGCCTCAATAGGCTAGATGATGTGATAGAAAAACACATCGTTAATTTTTGTGAATTGGGAGATGCTATTCTCGGCCTCATTCGGGTAGTACTCGTATATCTTGACACGAGGCCAAACTCCACTCCCGCGTCGGGCACTGGATAGTCCCTCTCTCGATCTTTGCGGCGTAGACCACGTAGGAGTTCATATGGAATGTCCCGTTGTGCTAAATTGTTGTAGCTGCTCAGAGATTGTGTTGCTTATAATTTCTCCCCAGCAAAAGCGCTGATCAGGCATATTCTTGTTCATGGTCTCTAAGTACATGACATCCATTTATGGAAATAATGGGTGTCGAAAGCGAAGACCCTGCTTTCGGGAACGTAATGGTGTCATTTGAGCTCCTCGAGAAGTCATTGCGGTGGATGATTTGGGGCCACCGGGTTCTACCTTTTGTTTTTCAAGTAAACCTCATTCATTAGTTGCATACACTTGATCTGCATTGTCATCCAGGCCTTAATGCAATCTGCTTGGTAGTGCCACAAAGTGCGGTGGTGAGGTATCTTGAGTATTATCTCAAAGTGACGGGCGGTGAGGTTAATGACTACCTCGCCCTTCTTTTTACGACACACCTTGTGTCTTTGTTGTAACATTGGGCAATCACCATCAAGAATTCATTGTTGGCGGCGCTTGTGGGATTCCCCGGTGAAGTGCGAGGGCCTTTGCCTATCGGTTTGTCCATCCATGGACTCCTTGTGACTTTACGAGTTCTAGCCAGAATTCCTCCATATCAATATGTCCCATTCGAGTCTCGGCGTCCAGGCTACACTCGGCACGGGAATCGGGCATTCGACCCTTTGATATTTATATTTCATCTCTTCTTACGTAAGTTTGGCCTTTCCTTTGGATTTGGTAGGTCTTTTCTTTGGATGTTGACATATGTTCTTCAAGTTGATTTGCTGATCTGCATGAAGAAGAAGCGAGACCCAAGCCTTGAAAAGGTTGTATCAGTCATTTGATTTTCCATTGAAGTGTTAACCAGAAGAAAGAGTTAGTTATTTTGAGGCTCAGGGCGCATGGCGCATGAAAACTGCAGCTTACAGGGCTAAATAGGTAAGGCGCACGGGGAAAGGGTGTTGCGAGGTTAAAGCGGCGCAGGCGCATGGCGCATGAATCTTTGCGGGTGCATTTTATAAAAAAGGGCGCATAAAAACATCGTGTTGCACGGAGACAGGATGCACCAAAGGCGCATAGATTTTCATGTTGCATTGGGATTTGGTGCGCCCTTTGGCGCATGTATGGTTTGTGTAACAGGAACTTTTCGTGCGCCAAAGGGAACATGGCGCGGCGCACGGAGGGTTTGCACAACACGAATGTTACTGTAAGGAGGATGCACTGTGCCTTCAAAGCCTTGTACTTAGCGCGAATGAAGCTGATGTTGCTTGCAGATCTTGTGAGTGCGCCAAAGAGGCGTTTAGATTTATGTGATGCAACAAGGAAGCTTGGTGCGCCATAGAGGGCGCAAGACTAGTGCTTGCAGCATATGGAGGAGGCGCGCCTTGAGGGCGCAGAAGTTTATGATGTAGCAGGCAAGATGGGTGCGCCATTGGCGCGGATTTTAGTTATGTTGCAGGGGTGACAGATGCGCCGAAGGAAAACAGTGAACTTAATCACCCTCAGAGGGGTCTTTACATGGTTCAGATCCTCTTTCTCCTCTTTTGAAAGGTTACTTGGGTAATGAAATGGTTTAAACTAGAAGGGTTACAAACCATTGTTTTAGGATAACATCCTCTACCAGCGAGATGGAAAAGGGGAGGAAAATAAGGAAAAAGCAACACGGGGGGGAGGGCTAGCTCAACACATGCATTTCAAAAACCAAACCTAAAACAGCACACAAAGAACCAGAAAGCAAATCACATGGAAGAGACAAAGAACACTTACCCGGATAAATAGTGAGAATCTTGCAAGCGGGTCCCAACGCGTTGAAAATGACAGGCGAGGGGGCTGTGAGGCTCGAGAGAAAGAAATCACGTGTTTGTGTCAGTGATAATGACATTTGTGGGCGTAAAATATATATATATAGGTGAGCTAGTCATAAATGCCACTAACTTTATAAGGGCGCATGAAAATTCTTTGTCGACATAGGAAAGTATGCGCCCTTTGGCGCGCAAAGCATTTTCCAACATGAAACTAAAGCGCGCCTTTGGTGCACCAAAAGTTGTGTTGTCATGAGATTATGTGTGCCCTTTGGCGCACCGAAAAAGTGGCGCAACAAAAGTTGTGCTAACATGAAGGCGCATGCGCCTTGGCGCATGTACTGAAGAATCAACATAGAAGCACTCGTGTTGATCTGAAAAATATGCGCAGGCTTTAAAGGGGCGCAAAAGTTTGTGTTCACAGGGAGCTCGGATTCACGCAAGGTTGGACTTTTTGGAAAGCTTACGAGGTCCTCTATCCAACTATGACTAGATATATTTAATTGGGTGGGAACAAGTTCTTAAAAATTCAAAATACAGTTCACCACTTTTTAAGTTTGCTAGGGTTCTCACCTACCACCATAATGAGATAAATTAAATGTAACCTGGAGGTGGTTGGGGTAGATTTGGATTTCCTCTCTCTTCCCTCTCTCATTCTTCCTATAAATTGTAAGGAGGGGCTTCTTTCTAAAGGTTGGACATTCTTGTTTTTCCCCTCCCTTCTTCTCTTTGGTAGGTGAATTTGTGGAGTTCAAACCTCCCATTAAAACTGTAATGCAACTTTGCCTCTTGGCATTTTGTAGTGTGTTGTATCAATCTTTGGAGCAAATAATGCATGTCTGTGGATGATTCTCAACCCTCTCTGTGTTCATTTGCATCCTCTTGATCTTTCACTACAAATCTGGTTATCTGTGCATGATCTTGCATTGCATTTTTATGGTTTGTGTTTATTGGCAAGACAGGTGTTCTTCATTCCTCGGTGCATCACCTTTGTAGTTTAGGTTTTATTTTATGCATCTTCTTACCCTGTCTCCTTGGCAAGTTAGTTTAGGTTTTGAGTAAACCCTCTGCATTTTTACGTGTGCATCTGAACAGAGGAATAGGAACCGGCCTTCATCCGGAGAGCTTTTCCATTTTCACAAGGTCCCACACTTGGGAAAAGCTCCATGTTATCTGATCCTTGCTTGAGAGTCTCAACCCATCGAGTTGCAGACATTCAGGGGTGTTGTGATTCACCATCAATAGTTTTGGCATGCCCGGTGGGACCAAGAGGTCATTCCACAAGATTTGAAGGAATTTTCAAGAAATTTGGACTAAAAATTGCAGGTTTTACAATTTGATTTTTTTCACCTTCCAAGCTGAACTTTGAAATCGATTTTCAAGGGCTTAACTTGCTCAAAACAAGTAAAAATTTCACCAGTTGATAGATCGGGGATAATATTCAAAAGGGTATTCTTAGATTTTTGAGATTTTGACTTTCAAAATTTCATGGTTTTAGTATTTTGGGATTTCGGTTTTCAGGTTTTGTAAGTTGCCTTGCATTTTGAGTTTCATTGTACCTTTTCGGGATTAATCAAACAAACCCGATAAAATTGAAAACTATATCTTTGGGTCCTTCAAAGTTTTAAATTCTATTTTTAATATTGTCAAGTTTGGTGTGTAACTTGGCAGAATCTAGCCTTTTGAGGCTCATTATCTAACACATCTGGCGACTCCGAAGGGATAGAATTAGTGGTGTAGCAGCAAAAGTTGCCCAGGCATATGAGAAGAATTCGAACCAGGTCTGATACTCGAGAAGAGGGGCTATTTGTCCACTTGCTGACTATCACCGGGAGGAGGAAGGAGAGGAAGAAGACCACGAAGATCACCATCTCCACCTAACAGGACTTTGTCTACACCTCCACCTGGTAGACCTTTTCTCGCATCAACAAGGGTTCTCAGGCCAATCAGAATGGCACAACCACCGAATCCCTTTGTCAATTTCTTTGGTAGCAGACCCACTTGCCCTCGATACACGAGAATCTAGTTCAATTGCGGCATTGAAGAACATTCCATTTTCTTTGGAGAAAATCATACCACTCTGGTGATCATGTCAAAGACATTGCTAACGTTTGTGTAATCCATGAGATAAATGAAATGGATGTTCTTTGTCAAATTCTTGGCATCTTCATTCAAAGGAAGGCATTGCAATGGTTTAGGAGCCTTGGAGCTGGTTCTATCCAAAATTGGAATCAGTTATGCATAGTTCTCCATGAGTAGTTTGGAGAAAAGGGAGACAATTTGTCTCTACTAGAACAATTGACAACTATCAAGAGAGCTCCCAATGAGCAGTTGACTGACTTCAACTTCAGATTTCAAAGGTCTTGGGATAGGATTCCAGTGGCCGTTAGGCCAACAGCTGAAGGTGCTTTTCTATACTATCTTAAGGCTTTGAATTCTGATATTTCTATGTTAATTCAATCTATGGGAGGCACAACCTTACCTGCTGCTTATAGCATTGCCATTAGGGCTGAAAACTATCTTATTCAAGCTGGTAAGCTGGCTCCTAGGCCTCCCATGCCCTTGTATCCAAACTTAGAAAATCCAAGCACTAGTCAAGCACCCACTTTGGCTCCTATTCCCACTCCTAGAAATCAAAGTTCAAATGAAACTTCTACTTCATCCTCTAGTGCTTCAAATGAACTCCAGGAGGTTATGAAACAATTGCAGAACCTTGGAAATGAGCTGGTGACTATCAAAAGACAACAAGCTCAAAGTGCTAGACCGTATCAGCCTCAAGCGCAGTACCAGGCTAGGCCCCCATACCAACAAAATAGGTCACCAGCTCAGGCTGCAAATCAAAATCAAAGCCAAGTAAGGCCTCCCACTAATAGACCATTTCAGCCCTATAACCCCAATGTTGCATCTACTTCTAAAGCATTAGTGCCAGTCCAAAACAACATAGCTCAAGAGTATGATTGGTGTTTCCCATGCAATGAACCTCATAACCAATCTATGTGCTTTAATGGTGCTTTGAACCAAGCCTTGATGGTGACAAACTACTGGCGTTGAGGGTGAAGTGAGTCAAGAAGCAAATCAGCAACAAGGGACATCTCGGCAAAACACGACTCAAATGATACCGCACTTGCGAATTGTGCAAGGTGAGGATTTTTGTGGCATGAATCAAACAATTTCTCGAGTGTAGCGGCTAACACAAGATCAAAGAAGAGGAATATTGGTGAAGGCGAAGTCATTGGCTCAAGTGATCTCTGACCTTCCATCACTCCACAAGTGTTGGTAAGCAAAATGCAGCTCCAAACATGCGAGGACAGCCCAAACCACCTTCTAAACCAACTCAAATGCAGTTATTTTGCTGCCCATGCACAAAGAAAAGAATGCATGAGACTAAAGGACAACAAAGAGATGTTTCATCCCCATTTAGCATCATTGATCAAATGAAGAAGACAAATGTGAATATATCGATGTGGGAATCTTTATCCATCCCGAGGCCAAAGAGATCTTCTACAAGCTGCCATGAAGAATTGGTCAACTTGAACCAGCGAGTCCATATGCGAGAGAATGTCCTCACAAATGTTGCTCGGCTGAAGGGAATCATGGAGGACAACAAGGTAAATTTTGAAACCCCCTCCATTCTATGTTTCATTAATCATTGAGGATAAACTAGTACACAATTGCATGATTGATTAAGGGCAAGTAGTTACTGTCATGCCCAAGAAAATAGCTGATCATTTGGGTCTCAATATGAAGTCATATCAAAAGGGGTAGTGCGATTGGATGGGACAGTAGTAGCTTGATGGTGGGAGTGATTAAAAGTTTGAATCTTACCTTGCATGCATGCCCCAAGCGTTACCGTTTTGCAAGATGTGTCGGTGATAGATTTGCCACCACTCTTTGCCCTATGCTTATCGAGGGATTTCGGCTAAATTGGAGCTACTTATCTGCGATTGGTCACACATGTTGTTTAGAACAAGATATGGTACTAAGGTCACAATCAGATCTGAACCAATTGCAAACTTTCATATTGAGCCTCATACTCCAAGCCAAATCAATGCCAACTATTGAGCATTTGATCAAGAAGATTATCAAGCACGAGATGAAGGTGACACCAAAGTTGGAAGCATCCAGATTTGACTCTTGATGAATGGGCAAGCAAGGTACATGCTTTTGATCCCTACCTAGAAGTAGAAGAATGAAGAGCTAGGAGTCTATTGCATACATGAAGAAAACCATGCCTATTCTAGCATCACCAAACAGACCATAAGGATGACAATGAGGTATGGAAATTATTTTTGATGGATCAAGGAGTAGGCAAGGTGCAGGAGGAGGAGCTATGTTTGTTTCACCTCAAGGCATCAAATATTATTCAGCTTTTTGTTTCCAGTTTTCTGTTCAAACAACACAGTTGAATATGAGGCCTTGATTCATGGACTTCATTGGGCTAGGAAAAAGGGCATAAAGAACTTGCAGGTGTTGGGGATAGTGAGCTGATCGTCAATCAAGTCAGGGGACAACATGCTACAAAGAATGAACTGCTTGAAGAACTACAAGAATAGGGTATGGGACCTCATTGAGGATTTCGAAGCTTTCAACATCGTGTCCATACCTAGGAAGAAAAATGAAGCCGCGGATAGGCTCGCAGATGTTGGAGCAATGTTTGATGTGGTTGACAACATCAAAAGGAAAAAACACAACCACATATCCATGTGATTGTGAGGCCAGCAGTTCCAGATAATAACAAAGTGGCAGGTGTTTGAGAATGATCAACAGATCGTCAATTTCTTACAAGAAGAGGCTGAATTCTCAGCTAGGAATCAAGACAGATTAGAGCAGCAGGATGGGGATCAAGTAGTGCATTTGTGGACAAACAAGCTTCCCAAGGGTTTAGTAACATTGGAGTCTATCTTGACCCTAACGACCGAGTTCCGTAAGGAAAAGGCTAACATCTGGTCAGAGAGAAGATTGAGCCAATTTCGGTTGGGAAGGCAAAACACTTCAAATTGGCAAAGTGGCCCCTTTGAGCAGGAGAAATCAGATTTCATACAACTTTGCCAAGAATTTCCAGATGTCTTCACTTGGAGCTATGAAGACTTGAGAGGTTTGATCGAAGTTGGCACAACATACCATAGAATTGGATCGGATGCTAAGCCCATCGAGGCGAAGAAGAAGAGACAGTCAACCCTCACATTGAGCCTCTAATGAAGAAAGAGCTAAACAAGCTAATAGAGGCAAGCATTATATTCCGATCAAGCACTCAAGTGGGTTGCAAACTTGGTTCGGTCGGGAAGAAGAGTGGAGAAATCAGGTTGTGTGTGGACTTAGAGACCTCAAGGGCATCTCTTAAAGACCATTACCCACTTCCTTGATGGAACAAATATTGCAAGTGGTATCCGGTTCGGAGAGATTCTCTCTCTAGATGGCTACTCGGGGTATAATCGAGGTAATGGTGAAGAAGATGACCGATTCAAGATGGCTTTCACCACCAAATGGGGCACATATGCCTACTGAAGATGCCATTTGGCTATCAAATGTTGGAGCCACTTTCAAAGGGCAATGGATATGGCATTGAGGGTTGATCAATAAAATAGTTTGATATATCTTGATGACATCACTGTATTCTCAAAAATGTAGTGGATCACCTCTTTCATTTGAGGCAAGTATTTCAGAGGTGTAGAAGATTTGGGGTATCATTGAATCCCAAAAAATGCATATTCTTGGCTCACGAAGGAAAACTTCTAGGCCATATTGTTTCAAAGGAGGGATTGATGATTGACCCAGAAAGAGTTGAAGCAATTCGAGCGTTGCCATTGCCAAGTCATAAGAAGGCTCTTCAAAGCTTCTTAGGAAGGATCAATTTTGTCCGTAGGTTTGTTCCAAACTTTGCAGCTCTCGTAAAGCCAATAACACTGATGTTGAAGAAGAGCATGGCATTTAAGTGGACATCTGAAGGCAAGGCAAGTTTTGAGGCAATAAAAGAGGCTATATCTCAAGCTCGACTCTCGTCAATCCAGACTTCTCCAAGGATTTCATGTTATATGCCTTTGGTGGTGGAGACACAATTTCTGCAATCCTGGCACAACAAAACAAAGAAGGATTAGAACAACCAGTTGCTTTCTTCAGTCAAGGCTTGGAGGAATACGAAACTAGGTACTCTTTCATTGAAAAGCATGTCCTTGCAGTGATCAGGAGCTTAAAGAAATTCAAGCACCTAGTCTCAAACAACAAGATCCAATTATTGGTCTCTCATGCGGGAGTCAAGGACTTCCTTCTAAACAAGGATCTGAATGAGAAACGTGCAGGATGGATAACTCGTGTCATGGAATATGACATCAAGATCAAGGTCACAAAACTAGTACGTGGAAAAGGACTATGTGAACAACTAGCTTTGAGTCGGCAAGTTGAAGTAGGTGATGAAAAAGAGAGTTGTCTTGGTACTACTGGGGTGGTGAAACAGGAAAATGATGATGTGCCCACTCCTTGTTGGACTCGAGAATATGATACACTTCCTACGAGACGAGGCCTATGCCCTCGAGAAATGAGCAAAGCAAAAGAGGAGATACTTAGATTACAAGCCATTCCATATGTGCTTGTTGATGGTGTTTTGTTTAAAAAAAGACATCAATGGAGTTTATTGAGGTGCATTGGGACGGAGTCAAATTGAGAGGGTGTTACGAGATTTTCATGATGGAGATTCCGGAGGACATTTCACCCCCAGTAGTGACTCTCAAGATAATGAAGGCAGGGTATTATTGGCCCACAGTGTTCAGTGACTGCTATACATGGATAAGAAAGTGCAAGAAATGTGCACTCTTCACAGGAAAAGAAAGACTAGCAGCACTTCCATTGCACCCAATTTTGGTTGACCAACCATTTATGCAATGGGGATTGGACTTCATTGGGGTCATAAATCCAAACTCAAGCCAAGGCCACAAGTGGATTCTCATGGCAACGGACTATTTCACCAAGTGGACCGAAGCAGTAGCGCTCAAAGAAGCAAATGAGTCTAACATACTAGACTTTTATGAAGGAATAGTGACCAGGTTCGGTGTGTCAGCCACTATCATATCAGACAATGCATTGGCATTCATAGGTTCAAGATTATAGAATGGGCTGTCAAGAATGGAATCTATTTGAGCACCTCTTCAAATTATTACCCGCAGGGTAATGGACAGGAAGAGTCCATGAACAAGAATTTGCTAAGGATCATCAGAAGGACTCTGGATGAAAACCAAAGGACATGGCATACCAAGCTAAAATCAGCATTATGGGCTGATAGGATAACACCAAAGAGGTCTACTAGTAATTCTCCCTACAAGTTGGTCTATGGGAAAGAGCGTGTGCCTATATCATTAGAATTACAGCATTGGAGCTCATGAAGCGGTTGGAGTTATGCGAGTTGAACCAATGGAGGCAGGTATGCGAGTTGATGGAATTGGAAGAAATAAGAGAGCATGTAGTTGGAGATGATTGAGAAGGATCAGGCCTTAGTAAAAAGATGGTTTGATAAGAAGGCAAGAGCAAGGACCTTCCAGGAAGGGGACCTAGTCCTGAAATGGGATGCAGATCGGGAAAAACCAGGAAAGCATTCCAAGTTTGATGCCATTTGGAGTGGCCCCTACATGGTCACGGGATGTAAAAGTAGTAATGCCTTCCAATTGTCTACATTGGATGGAGAAGAACTCCGATTCGGTTAACGGAATCTATCTTAAACATTGCTACTAAAAGGAAAAGGTTTACCCTTGTAAATATTAGCCTAGATTTAAAATTCCTCTAAGTGCGTATGCACATTGTCTTGTTGTAGTTAGGTTTCAATTTCCCTAAGTGCTTTGGCACAAGTTTTGTTGCTCTCAGGTTGAATTTCTATAGTTCAGCATGCTCTCGGAGAAGGAGTTGCGATATCAGGCTCGGGATCAGAGATCAAGTTGGTTTCAGGTTATTACTTATGACTCCATGCCCAATGGATTGCTAAAAGGCCACTGATCTTCTACCTAGTAGGTAGGTGATCCCGTTGAGTCACCAAATTGTTGTAAATATCTCCCCCGGGTAGATATAGACAAAGCGAGAAGAATATGGAAATCAAAGAAACTCAAAGCCCGATTTTATTGCCGTGCAGTAAAAGCGTCAAATGGTGCGACATGTGATGATGCGCCCATGGCACGAGCGTAAAGGCATGAAAAGATGTCGACACACGAAATGGATCACGTGCCCAGGCGCGAGGTAAAGGCGCATGACGAGAAGATGTCGACATGAAAATGGATGCGCTTGGCTTGAGAATGTGACATGAAAATGGATGCACATGCTTGTAGCGGGTAAAGAGAAGGTGTCGACATGAAAATGGATGCGCCCTTAGAGTGCGAGTAAGAAGTGTGCATGACAGAATGTGTCGACACGAAAATGGATGCGCATGCATAGCGTAAGAGGCGAGTGGCGCAGTAAAGAGTGTCGACATGAAAATGGATGCGCCCATGCATGGCGCACGCCTTGCGCCTTGGCGCACGTAAAGGTGCATGACACAAAATGTTGACATGAAAAAATTGTGCCTTGGCACACATGTAAGATGGTATGTCGACATGAAAATGGATGCGCCTATGGTGCACCTTCGGGAAGCGCTTGACATTACGAGTGCGGCGGAGCAGAGACCTGACCCAGATATTCAGATGGCCATAACTTTTCACAGGGAGCTCGGATTCATGCAAGGTTGGAATTTTTGGAAAGCTTACGAGGTCCTCTATCCAACTACTGACTGGATATATTTAATTGGGTGGGAAAAATTCTTAAAAATCAAAATACAGTTCGCCACTTTTTAAGTTTGCTAGGGTTCTCACCTACCACCATAATGA